>JAEQBH010001783.1:0-179831 GCA_016808115.1 Tetrastigma voinierianum
CAAGGAGACGAGATCACTTTCCATACATTCCGGCCACGTGAAGCATCAGATGCGATCCAGATAGAAGATATCTTGGAAGCTACTTATTCTGAGATTTGTAAAGCGATCACGAATTTTCGGAATAAGCCTGTGCGCACGAGAAAGACAGAAGGGCAAGGGCATTATGCGAAGAATATTTCATCCACCTTGAGCATAGGTTGTGAGCAACATAAGGGGATGCGTAAGCATTTCACGATTTCTTCTAAATATCACATTGAATTCAAGGTCGTCAGAGCTAACGACATTAAACATAGAGCTTCTTGGGAGCGACGAGTTTTTCTTGAAATTTTTTCCTTTCTCACGGTTGGATTTTTTTAATTATCTGTTTTACTCTATATTGAGTGCAACCCCATTACGTAGTAATGAATCCCTTTTGGATGTATCCTGCCGAGGACCCTTGATCGGCGATCTTGGGGAGGATCCGTTCATCTTGAGCACTACAAAGTCGGAGGAGTCCCATTTACACGAGGGGAGTTTTCTCTTATCTTAGACCATGGTTGCTTAATGTGCATTTTGAGCCTTCTCTGTAACGTCGCGACGTTGCAACGTCAATTTTACCGCCATAGAGCGTCACGGCGTGAGATTCCCAGCGGCGGCGTTGATTTTGCACTCGTCACGGGCGTCGGCGTTGATATCCAGCGTCGCGGCGTTGATTTTTACCTGGAGCGTCGGCGTTGATATCAACATTCTGGCGTTGGTTACAGCGCATTCTCTAGAGCGTCGACGCGTTGGCCTCAACGTGAGCTTTGGAAGATTTCCTCTTTGGGCGTCGTTGCCGGCATCGCGGCGTTACCTTGTTTAGGCCAAACATCTCCATTTTACGACGCCCACACAACTATCATCCTACTTTGAACCTAGCCTCCTGCACACCCTTTTCGACCCTTGTGAGTCCCTACCACACGATCGGAGCCGGTGTTTGCCCTCAGACACCCTTTAACACCGCGGAGTCTACACCACCACACACTCCGATCCATCGGGTCGCCGCCACCACAAGTAAGTTGTCCCTCCTTCGGTCCAGTCCTCCTTGAGGTCCCCGAGATTCCACATTAGGTCTAGTTTAGGCTGGTTGGGTGTATCCCACGTCCTTGGGCTGGTGTCTTCTGCTCAGTTGGCTCATTTGGCCCTAGGGTGTATAGTGCATTGTAGGTGCTCGACATATTGTCTAGCCAACCTCGGATTACCACCTTAGTACCATTTGAGTTCATTGACCTTCACAAGACTAGATGCTGCCTATTATGCGGAAAAATGGAAGTTGCCTACAGGTCGGGCGGTGGACGAAGCTGAGGTCACGATGTAATGCGGTCGTTAACGAGGTGTAAGCGATTGGTTCGCCACCATACGCAAGAACCGATCATTTATTAAGAAAAGGGTTTTTCATCACCACACATTGACTTCTTCCGCCAAAACTATTGCGGCAAGGGATAAGAAACCTTTGCCAACCACCTCATCCAGCTGCGATGAGTGTGGTGCGAGAATTCTACGCCAATCTCGCCTCCCACGTCGTCAAGAAGGTTCGAGTGAGGGGTGTGTTGGTCGACTTTAGTGCGGAGTCGATCAATCACTATTATAATCTTGACCATGTCCCCTCAGAGCCGTTTGATCGGCTTTACGAGCGCCCCGACTACCCCAAGGGCATTCGGGTTTTGACTAATGGACGGGGTGAGTGGAAACTCAATAGTGAGGGCCATGTCGTCGCCGGGGCGAGCATTTGGCTATATCCCCGAGTCACGGCATCACTTCATCCGCGTCAGCGTCTCATTAGGCGACGAACGTGTGTAGTGACCGCCAAGCGTGCCCTGCTCAACTATGCCATCATTTAGGATATTCCTTTTGATTTTGGGCAGGTTATAGAGGACGCCATCCTCCATAACCGGGACGCTAAGATGAATTTGGGGCACCCTTTCCTCATTTATGAAAAACTATCACGAAGCAATGCAGTGCCTAGATGATAATGAGGCGTGGTTACACCCCATCAAGGCCATATCGGTCAGAGGACAAAGCCTTGGGTGTCCCACGGCACGAGAGCCTACGATTACAACCTGGCCCTCGGACGGGGCGAGCTCCCACGACTATCAGGCTTTCGCTTTGGGCTCACAGGCGATCGAGGGGACATTGGCGATCCTGTCCCACCCACCACCATCACCACGCCCACAATGATCCACGGAGACTAGCTCCCTCGATCCCACACCCAGACCTCGAGGACGGTGTTCTCCCTTCTGCAGCGCTTTGATGCATTACGGGGCGAGACCCGGGGAGCACGAGTCCTCCTCACATAGAGACATGGGCGCCGCGGCCCGATATCGCGTACGGTGTTAGCGGCCCGAGGCCATATTCTTCAGCGGCGGCTGATCCCTCGGGCGCAGCTTGCTTTCGACTTCGCCCTTTTCACGGCCGCCCGCATACCACCGCGGTGACGTCGATGCCGGGGAGTTCTCTTTACCCTCTCTTTGTTCTTTTTCTTGGCGGTGGGGACCTTTGCATATATTTTTGTTTGGAGGGGTGTGGGTGGTGATCGAGTGATCGAGTTTTTGTTAGATTAGTACTGTTTGGTTTGGATTTTCATAATTGTGCAGTAGTTTTGTTTCGTTAAAGCATGTTAGTTTGTGTTTCCATTGGTTTCATTTTTTTATATACTTTTTCGTTTTAGTTCTTTGAGGCATGTGTTTAAGTCTGTTTGTGTTGTTGATAGGTCATATCTATACGTATTGGTTTCGTGTGTAGGTAATTTGTGTGTGTGTGCCATGTTTGAGAGTAAAAGATCACTTTTGGGCCGAATCCACTATTGTCATGGAAGAACGGATTTTGGATATTTGATGCTACGTAATTAGGTTGAATAGGAGTGGGAGGGTTAGTGAACCACTTCCGGGTAGTCAAGAAACTATTTCTCAATGGAGCACATCTTGCTCACACACAAATGATCTCTAGGGTATGAATAGGTGCGAGCCCGATTACTAAAGGTTCAACAAATACAAAAGTCTCTGAAACACCAAGAGATGGGACCTTTGTGAATAAAGAGGATTGCCTTAGGCTAATATGAAAAAAAAAAAAAAAGAGTTATGACTATTTAGGCATAGAATAAGTAGGAACTTCAATCGAATCCCGAAGCACGATCCAGGGGCCTTTGAAGCTGTGCCCCAGGCAGTGGCGGGATCATTGACTTCCTTTGCTTTCCGTTCTGAGGACGAGAAGATGGAAGTCTCCCGGCAGGGCCCTTAGGTTTAGTTAAGTGTTTGGGGTGATGTTCGAGGCTGGCCCGGTGCCCTTAACTTATTTGGTAAGTCACCAACTGATCCCCGCTACATGAACACTTGGCATAAACTTACGGGCACTAGTTTTGCTCTCTGATATGAGTAGGTATGTTTAAAAATGACAATGGTGCGTTCCTATCATTTCGTAGTTAGTTTTTCCCAATTAGGTGAGTTGAACTTAAGTTTGGGATGTCGGAACCTCGGTATACACTAGAGTCCATTTATTTCATAGGGTCCTTGGGAAAGGTTATTGAATACCTTGGAGGTTGGGGTACTAGTCACTTTTACCTATTTCAACCTAGTTCTTTTGAAAGTCGAACAACCTTGTGAATCCTGCGAATTTCGAAAAAAACGGCAGAAGTGTGAGTCGGTCCAGTTTGATCCTCTACATATCAGCATGTGCATAACTATCTAGTGTTAGACTCTAGTATGTAGGATGTGAGTCCAGTTTAGAGTTCATTCTTGCTTGGGGACAAGCAAGAAGCTAAGTTTAGGGGTATGATGAGTGCCTAAAACACTCACGTTATACCCGCGTCGGTCTTACGTTTTTAGCGTTATTTTACATTTAAATACGTATTTTTATAGCCTAATATCTGATTAGTGCAATTGGTGTGAATGCAGGTGCAATTGGTACGGAAAGAGCAGTTTTTGGAAGCGTTCTAGAGTAGAGGATCAAAGTGCATAAGATGTTGAAACGTCGCGGCGTTCCAACGTCGCGGCGTCTCACGTCATGATGCTAGCGTACGGCGTTGGGTCAGCTAATTAAAAATTGACAAAGCGACAGCGTCGCGTGGCGCCAGCGTCGTGACGTGCCGGCTATCGCAGCGTTGCTAGCGTCGGCGTCGGCGCGAGTTTTGTCTTCTCACCATTAAAAGCAAAATGGGGTGCGAAATTTGAGGTATCGGGAATCATACGAGCGAGAGGCGCGAATTGAGCGGCGGTGACATCGATCTCGAAGAGAGCGCGTGATTGTATTTTCTTCGTTTTGGATAATAGAGGCGATGTTTTATATATCACATATTGGTATTTTCTTATTCATTATGTTCTAGATCTATACCTAGGGTATTGTTGAACCACATCACATTCGGAATGGATTAAAGTTTATTAATTCTATTATTCATTGATTTATGATTCATTATCATCGCTACGTCACATGAATCAATTACATGGTGATGTTTGGCGACATTAGTGTGACCATACTGAGATCGAGATTCAAGAGATGAGGATACCTAGGGATATAGTGAAGCGACCTTGATTTGATTCGGTAAATAGAGATATTAGATCCCAGGTGTGATTAAGGTTAGAACATTAAAGCATTTGAGATGCCGAGTTGGGAGTAGAGATACATAAACTCTACTAAGCGAGATAGGCGAATACACCTCGAAGGTATCTGTGCAAGCAAGATCACCTTGCCATTAATAAATCATAAATAAAGTTTGAATAATATTATCTTTAGAAATAATCCATCGAGAGTAGCGGGGAGACATAACCTAGTCTCCGTACATAGTAATTCGTTCAAATCGGTAGTTGATTTAAATTCGATCACCGATTACTCTTTCACTGTCATTATATCGGATAATATTTAAAAAGCCAATCTTTGTATTCAACATACCTATCCGTGGATCGATATCCATTACCATTGGTACTATATTACTTGAAACTGCTTTTATGAGTATTTACACATCACGTTTTAGAACATCGGTTTAAATACCAGAGTTTTAGGCCCAGGGTTGGTTTTAGGCCCATTCTATGTGTGAGCACAGCCAGGTCCATAATGTTGGCAGTGGGCTCAAAAGCCCATTTCGAGCCCACGGATCATAAGCAGCCTCTAGTAAGGCATTATGACCACAAAATTATGTGGATGTCAATATCTCGACATAACCTAATCCATAATAAATGTCATAGTCCCTTTGTCTCACGATATCCTAATTGAACACAAGGCATAGACTATGTCTCCCTTGTAAAGTTCAATCATGCAATTTTCTCGACCTCCATGTGAACTGATAATACAAATGACATTAATAACCCTTATTAATTCATTTGAGCCTGGTCATGTAATTTCCAGTCTCACATGTCAAGGGGCCCACGGATATCTCTCTAAAATGAGAAACAAAACCCTTTCATCCACTCACGTCCCTCTACATGATTTATTCTATGTCCAACTACAGTCTGTATTACCACCCTATTACAAATGATGTTGAACTGTGTCAAAACATAAAGCTCCTCATGTAGGGACCTATAGTTGTGTTAGGTCAAAGGACAAAAAGAAGACATTATTATGATGAGAAGTACTTGTGACTTAGAAGCCATGTAGTATTCTCATGATGGGTCGATCCAATACAATTTTCACCAACATGTACTTATCAACTGACTTAATATCATATATGCATGATCAGTAGAACATGATCATCAATCAAACTCCATATTAGTCTTAATTCACTATTGCTCCACCAATAATGAACGACCAGGGACAATTTAGAATAGTATTCCATTTTAAGTCTAGGGTTCTACTATCAAGTCACACACTTGATGACCATAAATGGAATCAAGTATTCATGGAGTAAATCACCAGTAAATCTTAGATGATAATGAAATGCCTCTTTATTATTGAAATATATGAAAGTAATAAAAATTACACTATTGCCTAGGGCACATCACTAACAATCCCACTTTCACAAGGGCCAATCGAGCATATAATACCTATTATCTAACCAGGACTCGTATGACATTGGGTAAACTGATTGGTGGATCTACAACGTTGTCATTAGTAGCTACTTTACATATCTTGACATCTCCTCTGTCAACAATCTCTCGGATGAGATGAAAACACCTAAGTATGTGTTTGGATCTCTAGTGTGATCTAGGTTCCTTAGCTTGTGCTATAGCCCCATTATTATCACAAAATAGGTCCACCGGGTTCGAGATACTAGGAACCACTCCAAGTCCAGTGATGAACTTCTTGATCAAACCTCTGTTTGCTTGATGCGATATATGCCACTCAGCCTCTGTATTAGATAAATTTCTGGTTCTTGCTTTGAACTTTTCTAGCTAATAGCACCTCCATTAAAACAAAACACAAAACCTGACTGTGATATGAAATCATCCTTGTCAAACTGGAAGCTAGCATCAGTGTAACCATTTACAACTAGCTCATCTTCCTGTCCTCCATAAATTAAGAATGTATCCTTAGATCTTCTGAAGTACTTAAGGATATTCTTAACTACTATCCAGCGACTTTCACCGGGATCTGGCTAGTATCTGCTAGTCATACTTAAGGCATATGACACATTCGGTCGAGTACACAACATAGCATACATGATAGAACCAATAGTAGAAGCATATGGAATCTTACTTATGCGGTCTCTCTCATCTTGCATCGTTGGACACCGAGTCTTGCTTAGACTAATGCCATGACACATAGGCAAAAATCTCCTCTTAAAGTTTTACATACTGAACCTATTCAGTACTTTGTCTATATATGTACTCTAACTTAGGCCAATCATTCTTTTAGATCTGTCTCTATAGATCTTAATGCCTAAATATAAGCGACCTCACTAAGTCTTTCATTGAGAAACAACTACCTAGCGGAGCTTGACATTACTTGAAAATTGGGATGTCATTTCCAATGAAATGGGATATCATCATGTAAAGCACTAGAAAACTATCGCTCCCACTAACCTTCTTGTAAACACAAGGTTCATCTTCATTTTATAAAACCCGTACTTTAATTGCTTAAATCAAAGCGAAGATTTCGGCAGAGATGCTACTTGATCATAAATGGATCTACGAAGCTTGTATATACCTTTCCAACATTCTGAGATTGACAAAGCCACTCTAGTTGTGTCATGTATGCATCCTCGAGCAATTTTTCGTTAAGAAATGCTATTTTGACATCCATTTGCCATATCTCGTAATCGTAGTACACAACTATGGCTAATAAGATTCTACTAGACTTAAGCATAGCCATTGGTGAAAAAGTTTCATCATAGTCAACACCATGTGTTTGCTTGAAACCTTTTGCAACCAATTGTGCCTTAAAGGTATGCACATTTCCATCCATGTCAGTCTTCTTTTTGAAGACCCACTTACACTCTGTAGTCTTTAGACCATTGGGTGGATCAATCAAGGTCCAAACTTGATTATCATAGATGGATTGCATCTTAGATTTCATGGCTTCTAGCCATCTATCGGAGTCTGGACTAGATATGACCTCTTAGTAAGATGTGAGCTCATCATGATCGATGAGAATGACATCATGATTGTCAATTACTAGAAATCCATATCTCTCAGGATTCTGATGTATCCTACCAAACCTTCTTAGGTCTTGTGGTACTTGTGTAGGTTCAACAACACCTTATGAAACCTGTTGAGTTTCCACTCTTAGGTTCAATGCTTAATTTTCCGAATTTCGTCAAGCTGAATTTTACTCCCACTAGTTCCTTTGGATATGTGCTCTCTTTCCAAAAATATAGGCATTTCGAGCAACAAACACTTTGTTCTCTAAACTATTGTAGAAGTAGTATCCTTTTGTTTCTTTAGAATACCCCAACAAAAGGCATTTATCTTATTTGGGTGCTAATTTGTCAGAGATCTAATGCTTCACATAAGCTTCCCTTGGCACCAGATTTTAATAAAAGACAAACTAGGAGGCTTCCTAGTCCATATCTCATATGGTGTCTCTTGAACCGACTTAGATGGAATGCAGTTAAGTAGAAATGTAGCAGTTTCTAAGGCATACCCCCAAAAGGATATTGGAAGATCTTATTGACTCATCATTGATCGAACCATATCTAATAAAGTTCTATTTCTCCGTTCAAAAACACCATTCCATTGGGGTGTTCTTGGTGGAGTTAATTGTGAAACTATTCCACAATCTTTAAGATAGTCATCAAAATCTTGGCTTAGGTATTCACCACCGATGCATTGAAGCTTTTTATGCTTTTACAGGGATTGGTTTGTACCTCATTCTTGAATGTTTTGAACTTTTCAAAAGACTCATCCTTATGTTTCATCAAATAGAGATAACCATATCTACTATAATCATCTGTAAAGGTAATGAAGTATTGGTAGCCTCCTCTGGCAGTAGAACTTATCGGCCCACATATATCGCTGTGTACAAGGCCTAATAAGTCATCAACCCTTTCACTATGACCTGTAAACATACTTCATAAGATTCAAAATCGAATGAATGTAAAAGTCCATCTTGATGGAGCTTGGAAATACGTTTCTCGTTTATATGGCCTAAACGATAATGCCAAAGATAGGTTGTGTTTAAATCATTAGATCTAAACCTTTTAGTATTAATGTTATAGATGGACTTTGCATTTGGATTGTCATGGTTTAGGATATAGAGACCATTTGATAAGTGAGCATCCCCATAAAGATATCACCTTAATAAATGGAGCAAGTATTATTCTTAATAATAAAGAGAATCTAACCATGTCTAAACAAGAAATGGAAATGATATTCCTACTCATTCTTAAAAAACATAATAACAATTCCAAAACCAATGCGGTAAATAATAAGTTCATATAATAAAGCAGCAACTCTTGTCCATTGCCTACTCATAGAGTCTACACCACCTTTGTGATCTACTATTTTGAGACCTGCATTTACACAAATGTGCAGATCCACAACCAGTATCAATACTTACTTGAACAACCAGGAACATAATAACAACTATCTAATTCCAAAACTAGTCCCAAAGGAAACGATAAATAATAAGTTCCTACAACTAAAGTAGCAAATCTTGCTTCATTGCCTACTTGGAGGTCCACCTCGCCTTTAGCCAATGATCTACTGTTTTTGAGACCCTGCACATTTACACAAATGTGAGATCCATAACCAATATCCAATACCCTTGAAACGGAAGTAGATAAATTGATTTCTATTACATAAATACCTAAAGATGTAGTCTCACTAACCTCCTTCTTCTTCAAATCTTCCAAGTAGAGCTTGCAATTCCTTTTCCAATGACCTGGTTCATTGCAGAAAAAGCATTGCCCTTCCTTTGATTCCTTAGCCTTAGGCTGCTTAGTTTTAGGCTTTTTCCCTTTAGTATCAGGATTGGATTTGGGCTTCTTGTTATCCTTGGCCCTTTGTTACCCATTTCCTCTTCGTGTCCTTACCCTTACCCCTTTGAACTATTAGAACATTACTAGTAGTCTTAATGTTGCATTGGCCGATCTTCGCTCCATGCGATTTCGAAATCATTTTCTCCATGTTACGCATATTGTAGTTCATAACAAAACCATCATAAACATCAAATAGAGTTTGGAGAATGATATAGGGCCAATTCTTGGCTAATCGGTAGAACAAGCTTCTCAAGATGATCTAGGTAGCCCTTCAATTTTAAGACATGAGGGCTGACTGAGATGCCCAGCAACCATTTTTTAGGAAAGTAATACCTTTATGGTGTCAAACCTCTCAATGCGGGCTTGCTCTTGAAACATTTCCTTAAGGCAATTTATCATAGTAAATGCCTCCGCATATCGACCATCTACTTAAAATAAATTCCATGATGGCAAGTATGAGGCATTTAACATCGACTGAATCATTTTGATGCTTAATATAAGTATCCCTTTAAGCCCTAGGAGCATTTGCTATAGGTTCTTCAAGGATAGGTTCATCTAGGACATATAACTTCCTTTCTTGCATGAGATCAATTCTCAAGTTTCTATGCTAGTCAAGGAAGTTGGTCCCATTGAGTTTGTCCTTCTCAAGGATTGATTGCGGTGATAAAGTTGGTGTATTGTTTGTTGCCATTATCTACAAGTCATATGCAAAGTATTTTAGAATTTCAATAATTAAATATGCGAGGCATAAAATACTCCCACTAAATATTACCAAATATTTAACCCCTCATATTTTAATTGGATAATCTCAATATTTGAGACTTTAGTGGTCCAAGACCCATATTTCACCAAACTCTAAGTAAGCTTTGGCTTATCACCCAGAGTCTAGTTATTTAGGTAGGTAACCAGTACCAATTGCTATCTAATGCAATTCATGGATTCCCATAGGACTTGACAATCACATGTCATAAAGTAAATCCCATTAATACTAGGTCCAAAAGCATTTTGATAACCTTGTTAAATCCACCAAACTCATACATATGGATATCACCATTATCCATCATGCCTTACTAAGATGGATTACATACCCTCCTTTGGCATGACCCATGTAGTCAATCGAAGTATTGCCAAGTGTGAAACTATGGTAGGCATTTTATGACTTAATTTCTAGAGAGGGATTTAATTTATATTTTAATCCTACCATTTGAACTATAATTCATCCATCATACCTTTCATATCATCACATGCATATAATAATGGCATAAATTCGCGTGTGAAGCATGGCCCCAAACTAAGTTGATCTTCATTAGCCAATATGAGAGATCAAAGGTCAATCTAGTAAAAACTCCAACTCCATGGATTTGCACGGGATGTGCTAAATGGTCTCACCATCAAATCAAAGTTTGAAAATTAAATAAATCTCTTGTCTTTTAATGATTTTGAGTGATTTCCATCCTTGAGCAACTATTCTTCTTTACAGCTTGTATTTATACTATACAACTTATAAATAAATTACAAGAAATAAACACAACACGCATGTCGTATTTAAATTACATATCCCAAAAATTCTTAAAAATTAAAAACGACATGCATGCCGTATTTAAATTACATATCCCAAAATAAACAAATATTTAAATTAAAACATCTACATTCACATTGGTCTGAGGGCCATGCTATGCACCATACATATTTTTCACAAAACATACAATAATTATAATATCTCAATAATTTATGTGTAGACCATATTTTGTAACATCAGGACCCATTTGTATTTATAAGCAAATTTTGGTTTGAATTAATTAGTAAGAATTAATTTGAAATGTTACGAATTAATTCAAACTTAATTGTAAATTAATTCATAATAATTAATTGAAGCACATTCTAATTAATTCAAACAATGTAAGAATTAATTTGAAGTATTTGCGAATTAATGCAAACTTAATTGCTAAAGAATTAACTTCAAGAATATATTTATAAGATTCAAATGCAAACTTAATGGATTATAATTTTAATTTAAAATAACCTACCTTTTCAAAAATGGTTGCCTTAGGGTCCAGTGGCGCCACTGGGGTCAGACGGCCTTATAGCGAGGTCGAGGCGCGCCCTCGAGAATCAGAGGCAGCGCCCTGATAAGTGGGGGCCGCGCCCCTGAGTAGGAATAGGGGCCGCGCCCCTGGTAGGAGTGGGGGCCGCGCCCCTTTGCGGTGGCTCTGGATTGCGGTTCGCTGCGAGGGTGATGGTTGGCCGGTTGGCGAAGAAATTCGGCGTGCCCCTCAGTGGCTGTCGAGGCGGCGCCCAGAAAAAAAACCATACAAAACCGAGATCTGTTAATCGGTTAACATTCTTTTCCTCCTAATACCATTGTACTTCACCCAGTTGGAATTATCTTCTTTACGGAACCATGCGTATACGTAGCCATCAACCATGCATAAAGACACGATCCTTAATGAACTATACAAAATCCTATGCATCATATATGCATAAAAATCTGATTTTAATATGAACTATACCTATCCTATGCATCATCTATGCATAAAGATACGATGTTTAACATATTAGACGAATTCATACACATCATATGCATAGAAAATAAAGAAACCATATTGATCGAATTAGAAATTGGCTACGTACCAGCTGTTGGGTTCCCTCTTGTGATTAAGCATACACTTGCATTGGAAAAATTATAAATTTCACCTTTTTCTAACCCGACAAAGGATCCATGTGATCTGATCAGATGATTCAGGGATAGAAGAATACCTTATTTCTCACTGGAAAATCCTTGTGCCGCAACGTCATGTGTGCGTCAAAACCTCCTTATCAAACTGAAAGGCCGCAGTGGTCAGCTCCACCCTCTACGATTATCCCACCCACGAGACAAGCCTTCTTTAGAAATCGGGAAAGCAGGGTGGCGCTAGCATCGGGTTGAGTCTCACGAAACCCCTAGCCGCCTCTACTCAATTGTGAAAGATGGTGAATCAATGCATAGGGATCCAGCAGGTTTAAATACCAATTTTGACCCCATGAGGGTTGGTTTCCGACTTAATATGATGTTTGTGACCTGTAGGTCACATAATGTGGCGGTGGAAGCCAAGAAACCCAATTTCAGGCCCACCGTCATAAGCGGCCTCTCTAGCAAGGCATTATGACCACCCAAATCATGTGGATGTCAATATCCTAACATAACCTAATCCATAATAAATGTCCTAGTCCATTTGTCTCACAATATCCTAATTGAACACAAGGCATGGACTATGTCTCCCTTGTAAAGTTCAATCATGCAATTTCTCAACCTCCATGTAGGCGATAATACAAATAACATTAATAGCCCTTATTACTTCATTTGAGCATATCATGTAATTTCAGTCTCATATATCAAAGGGGCCTGAATATCTCTCTAAAATAAGAGGACATAACCCTTTCGTCCACTCCGTTCCTATACATGATTTGAAGTACATGTCCCTTCTGATCTGTATTACCACCCTATTACAGGATGAGTGTTGAACTATGAATCAAACATAAAGCTCCTCATGCTTGGACCTATGGTGGTGTTAGGTCGAGAAGGACAAAGAAGACATTATTATGATGAGAAGTACTGTGACATAATCCCATGCTTAGTATTCTCATGATGGGTTGATCCGATACAATGTTCCACCAACATGTACTTATGAGCTGACCTATTATATATATACCATGATCGAGTAGAACATGATCATCAAGTCGACTCCACTGTGAAGTCTTAATTCACTATTGCTCCACCAATAATAAACGACCAGGGATAATTTAGAATAGTATTCCATTTGAAATCCAGAGTTCTACTATCAAGTCACACACTTGATGACCATAAGTGGAATCAAGTATTCATAGATAAAATCCTGCAAATTAGAAATGTAAGATGATAATGAAAATGCCTCTTTATTATTGAAATATGAAAGTAATAACAATTACACTATTGCCCTAAGGCACATCACTAACAAATAGCTAATGAGCAACATCAAATAGTGAAGAGTTAAGTGTGGAACCCACATATGTCTATGAGTCCCATGTTTAGTATGGAAATTTTATGCTTGAACAATTATAATTTTGGATGGGACCATCACCCAAGCCTCTCATGGGAAAACACTCTCCATATTCCACAAGTCCAAAGATCAAGCTTAGAAGAAACCATGATTTAATTGGCTAAAGTAAGGGTTGAAATGGAAAATTCCTGAGCTCAAATGACCAAATCAATCTAAAGAAAACCATGGTTGAATGGAGAAGAGCTCAAGTTGAATTTGAAACCTCTCAAACCAATGTAATGGAGAAGGTGAACCAACCTCTACAAGAGTAGTTAACATTTGAAAATGAAGTGGATGAACTAGCCATCTCAATGGCTGAATTGGATAAGACTAAAGCTGAATTATGCATGGAAGAAACAAAGGTCAATGTCCAATTTCAGTCCATACCACTCAAAATCTTGGAAGAGACAATAACTCCAAAATCCACTTCTCATAATCAATTTGAAGTTAAGATAGAACAACAACCACAAAGGAAGGAGTTGAGTATAGAGGAGTTAATGGTCCAATACATGAAGGAGGAACAACAAAGGAGCTTCCCTACTAATCTTGATGAGAAGTCGGAAAGAGAAGATGTGGAGCATAAAGGGAATATCACCTTGATAGTGGCGAAGAGAAGAGGGCCTAAAGAGTATAGGTTGATGCCAAATAGTTAAGAGGAATTGGTTACCCAAGGAAGAGGAGTCAACTTCTCCGAAACCAGGCGATATATATGAGATAAGAGTTGTAAAGACTATTACGGAGATTACTTTTTGGGGTGAGGTGCAAGGAGTTAGAAAATGAGGAAATGATCCTCATTTCTTAGGTGAATGAGTTCATCCTTCAATTGAATAAGGAATTAAAGGGAAACATTGTGGAGCAAAAAGAAAAAAATCCCCTCCAAATGCATTTGGAAGATTATGTGCTCAAGTTGCTAATTGAGCACAACTACCGGTTCTTATAAACGAATGGAGGAGGGAATCATCATTCTTTCCATAGTTCTATGAGTCAAGCTAGACTCTAGAAAATCGCAGCAGCTTCTTAGGAGGCAACCCAAGCTTTGTGAGGATCCTTTAATCCCTTTGTTTATTTTGGGTTCAGTTTTAGTTTGATTTCCATTTTGGGATCCTTTACCTTTTACTCTTGTTTGGTGTGTTTTAGTGTTTTTCATGTTTCAGAGATCCAAGGATAGTCGTGAAGTATGTTGGATTCAAAGTGGTTGATTCATGACTTTTGGGAGACGAGAAAAAATGGTTTTCATCTAAAAAAATTTCAGAAAAATTCCATGCACATCATGACGTGACCTTTGTTTTTCAAGCCAATTTTTTTTTCTTCTTTTGAATCAAACCACCTGCAATTTGAATTACTCTCCACTATTACCTTTATTTGAGTACTCTTCTGCTCTTAAACCCTTTCAAAACTCTTCGTGGCTTCAAATACAAGAAAATTTTAAAACCCCCACCAAGTGTTTGTAAAAATGCCTCATTGCATTTCAAGTGTTGAGATTGCCTCCAAGGGGCATTATAAGCCTTATTTTGCTAAAGTATCACTCTTTTACATCATTGCTAAATTGTTTTGAGCTTAGGGGTATCATATTCTTGGAATATTGAAAATACTTGGTTGGAGACTATGATAACCAATGAAGGGTAGTGAACAACCTTGATCCTCATGTAGTAATCAAGCAGATAGTCATGATTAGCTTGATCATACTCAGGGGAGTACCCTCTACCTCTCTATTTTTCATGGTTTTATTTCATTAAGGGCAATTCAATATTCAAGTTTGGGGGGATAGCTTTGTGATTGAAGGAGCTTTAGTATCTCTTTACCTGTTTTTAGTTTGTTTATTTGTTTGTGAGCCTCTGTTGCTTGTGTTTTTTCTTTCTTTCTATTGTGTGTTTTGTGTCTCATATGAGTAGGGTTGGTGCTTAGTAACTGTTTTGAGAATGTTTTGATTTTTTTGCTCAAATTTTTTTTACTTGGTCAAATTTTGGGATACCATCATATTTATTTGACTAGGATTTGAGTGTATCTAATGGTTGTGGGATATTTGGCTTCAGTAGTCCCCTGTCTTTCATGACATCATTTTTTAATGGAACTTGTACACACACACACATTAGATCTCATTTACACACTTTGGTTCCAACCTCTTTACTTCTATAGTGATCGGACACTTCCATAAAGAGGGCTAATGAGAATCATCCATGCAAAAACAAAAGAAAAAATGTGAAAAGGAAAAAGAAAAAAATTGTGAAAAAGAAAGAATAAGTGAGTTGATCCAATCGGAATCCCATGCACAGTTTGAAAGTCTAATGCCCTAAGCCAACTGGTTAGGAGTCGTTGACTTCACTTCTTGTTACATGGGAAAGAAAATGGGTTTTCTCACAAGTAGGTGCTTTGGTTTTCTAGTTGAGTGTTCGGGGTGAAGTTTGAGGGAAATTGAATGCTCAGTGCCCTTAACCAACTAGTTGGGAGTCGCTAATGGATCCCTGCTACATGGACACTTCTCTAGAACTCCTTTGCATTGCATCCTACTACCTAGTTTTACTTGTTGAATAAAAAGGTGCGTTCTCAACCTGTTTTTGTTAATCTCTTTCAAATGAGTGAGTTGAGTTGGTTAAAGAGTCCTTTGGAACCTCTATTTATGTTTGAGACCTAAGACATCATTTACACTAAGTTCCTTTAGGAAATATCTATTGAGAGCTTAGGGGCTAGCTTGCCTTGATCACCATGGCTTTAATTGCCTTGTCCTTTAGAGATTATAAATGTGTTGGGATTATTTGGCTAACAATTTTTCATTGTATTCTCTCAACTTATTACAAGTACCATTCTCTACTCATTTATCTTAGTGTTTTGTTTTTATGGTTGTGTTCCTTTGCTTGAGGACAAGCAAAGAGTTAAGTTTGGGGGTGTGATGAGTATTTTTTATACTCATTTTATCCTAATATTTTGGTTAATATTTCATAGTTTTTATGATATTAATAAGTGTTTTAACACTGTTGTCATTCATATTGTTAATTAGGATCAAATATGAGGCATTGAGGCAATATAAAGCAAAAAAATAAAATAAAAATCAGCAAATTCGACATATAGCAACAACTACTATATTTCAATCTTTTTAGCTATATAATGACCTCCCATGGCTTCAATATTTTTATTTATGGAAAGTATACTTCTCAAGATTTTTTAATAGCCCTCATTCACTCAATTTGGACTTCAAATGATCAAAATATGGCTTTTAGAAGAAGGAAGAAGAGAAGAGTGCTCGAAATCTAACCAATTCAAAAACTTGGTTGATTCAGTCTTTACCATCAGATCTAAAGTGTTCTCTCTGGCCATATCCACATTCTTCACTCTCTAATCTTTCCAACAAGACCAAGATTACTCAATTTAGAGTTCGAACAACAAAGTTATGGCCTCGAGAAGTAAAAAGGAAAACAAAGATGAGCAATGACATCACGACGTGTAGGAGTGACATTGCAACATGGAAAAAAGCTTCTACAGCAGCTACAGTGATGTCGAGATGTGAGAAAGTGACATTGAGGATCAATCTTGGGTGCATTTTAGCCCATTTTTTAGCCTAAAATTTTTATTTTTAAAGCCTTAAACCCTAGAAACTTGGGGAGACAAGTTTTTAGGGTTCCTTAGGGTGGAAACGCCCTAGGAACCAAGTCTTTTTGGAAATGAGAAACTTGAAAAGGAAGAAGAAGATAGAGGAAGAAGATAAGGGGCTTTCACTTCCAATTTTTTTTATTCTCTTCGTCTCTTTATGTTTTTCTTTCTTTTGATGGTTGTATCCCTCTTCTCCATGATCTGATTTCATTTTCTAGGGTTTTAGATGTAGTTTAGTTATGAATTATGTAATTTGGTATTGATTTACTTTCTATTTGATATTTGAATCTCTTTCTATTAAATGTTATATTTTATTCTTCACGCTTGTTAATGATTGATCGTCACTAACTTGATTTGTGGTTCTATTCGAGATATGAGAAGTGAGAGTTGAATTAGACCATGACTATAGCATCGCAATTCACCATAGACTAGAGATACTTAAGGGTTTTGTGTTGTAATTGAGGTTTCTCGAGTTTATTGCGCTCTTAGGACTTTGGGGTTGAGTAGAGATGCAAAATACCTAAGTTCTCATAGTAGACTATGGGTTGTCAAGAGAGACCCACATATGAAGGAGTGAGTCTTACCATTAATAGTTGATTTGAATATTAGTTGGGAATAAATTGGTCCTAATTCATAGTGATTAACCAAATGAAATCTAAACCTTAGATCTTTTCCATTCCTACCTTACCCAATTGCATGCTAGTTTAGGATTCCATTAGTTTAGTTGTTCTCCCCTTTTTACTTTATCTTGTCCTGCTTGTCCAAATAGGATTATGCTAATTTCAATACTTATTAGCTAATCCTCGTGGGAACAAATCTTCTTGTTTGCACATTTTACTACTTGAGGAAAGTACACTTGTGCACATAGGTGTATTACTATACACTCATTCTGCCTATCGGCTAAGGCTTACGAGATAATCTACTTTGGACTCAGGCACTTGGGAAGCTAATTCTAACACTATCAAAGTTGCACAAAAAGCATCCTTTTGGTTAGGGGATAGGGAAAGCAAGTCCAAGCTAAGTAAATGGCTCACAATAGAATGAGTAGTAGCCACATCTAACTCAGCTGGGGGACCACTTGAGACTAAAAAGGAGTAGAAGTGGTTTGGTTGTGAAAATAAAATTACAAGGGGATGTCTATCTCCGCCTCAACTTGAAAGCTAACCGTAGTAAAGCCTTGAGAGATGAAAAGTATAAGTTATGGGAAGATGGAAGTATGCAAGAAGAAAGAGAAATGAGAAGAACAAACTAGAGGAAGAGAGTGAAGAGGCTGAAGAGCGTGTTCATATGGGCCTCCGATGGTTGTGGTATTTTTCATCCAAGGAGTCTCTACCATATTAAGTTGAGCCAAGTACAGTACTAATATCTCTGAATCTTCCTCCTTGGGGTCTCTTCTCCAAAATGAAGCCTTGTTCCTGCTCTTAGAAAGTTTCCCATTTCCTCAACTTCAATGAGATTATTAGTAGTATTGGAGAATTCAAGGCGATGAACCATGCGGCATGAGAAACACTTTTGGTTGGAAGGAATTTTCATAGTCTCGGGGAGCTTGGGCTTCTTAGATCGACTAGTAGAGGTTGTAGATGTCTCCTTAGCCACCTTGAGTTTCTTGGTAGGCCGATTGGAAGGAGAAGCCCATCATGTTGATCAAAATGAAGATCATTAAAAGCATGAAAGAAACCTATGAATGTAAGTGCAGTAAAAACTCTTTTACCTGTAGAAGGCAATCAAGAACCAAGCATCTCATCAAATCTGGCAGTCCACCAAGAGGAGAAAGATTAGGCTTCTAACAAAGAAATAATCCCAATAGAACAAGGAGTATGAAACTCCTTAACCAAATTTGTAAAAACCCCAAATATGGCTAGATAGAAAGCAAAGGGTTAAATTGGAGTAAACTACTAAAAACCAAACTTGCGAGCCTATAGACAAGGGAAATATGGTTGTAGACCAACTAAAGATGCAAACAATGAAATTAGGAAAGAGTAAAGCAACCTCGAGATATAATTACTCTACAAGTGCTATTAGTAAAGGAATAATGGAACTCTCAAAGTCGTAAGTATGGTTGAGGAGAAGTCAAGGTCTGATTCTGGCTAAAATGGGTACAAAATCAAGTTTCAAGAACAAAAGCGACAACTTTTGATATACCAAGCCCAGAAAAAGGACATTAGAACACCAAAAGCATGGTGCGTAAGAGGCACTACACATGAAACCCCAAAGATCTTAGATGGGGTTTGGGTCTTGGCACGAAAGTTTTGAAGAATATCTGAGCAACCACATATGTGCAAACCATAAAGTGCCACCAACTCGATGATAAGGCTCATCAGGCACATAATTGCTCATGGCTTGACAAACTTATGCCAACAGTATAGTGCCTAATGCATATGGCTGACTAAGAGCAAGTGTTTTCGCCAAAGGAAGATTCTCCATGGCTAGTTTTCGGAAGTGGGAAAATGCATATCTACAGCATAGCCCATAAAAAAGTTAACGTAGTGATAGTAGGGAGTCTCATTGAGTCATGCCATTTCTAGATAGTGAAAGAGTATGAATTCTAAGTGGTGGAGGAAACTTCAATAGATGGGAGGGATGAATCTTGAGCATCAAGTAAACACAGGGCATCAGCACCTTAGATAGGCAATCTTGTGAGAATGGTAACACCCCTTAAGGTAATGGAAACAGGGCCAAAGGGAGAAGGAAAGAGTTGATATTCTTGGACCATAATTTCAATACCACACTCATTAATTCCACATCAAGAAAGGTGTTTATAGTGGTAATCTCAATCCATTTCTCTATCTCCAAAGACACCCAATGTCCTCTAAAATGGGGGGACAACCTAGTAACCCATGCTACCCATTCATCCAAAGCCCTTGGCCATGACTTGGTTGGGTTCACCATAGGCCTTAATTTCTTCCATAGTTATTTTGGTTGCCAATCATAATGGAAAAGGAAAGCATAAGGAAAGGTAGACACTTCTCAATAGAATGTGAAACCTGGCCTAAGCAAAGGGGGAGGAGACAAGGAACTACTACAAGGCAAAGGTGGTAATAAAGCCAGTATAGGTTAAAGAAAAGATAAGGGAGAAGAAATAAAATTACTTATAAGAGGGAGAGACTGGACTATGAGCCATGGGTCCAAAGTGGGAAATCCTTGTATATAACTCTAAGTCTAGGAAATCAATATTCCTCGAAAGACACGTGAAAAGCCAAAAGGTCAAATTTCAGGATGTAAGCGAAATAACTAATAATCGTATGGATTTATATCCAAATTAGTACAATTCCCTAAGGCAGAAAGCAAGTCTATGTGGTAGAATGATGGAAAATTTTACCTTGAAACAATCTCCGCCTATAGACAAAGTGGAAAGGTTTTACAATAAGAAAGTTGGAACCTATAGAAGAAGTGAAGACATGCAATTACCTAATAAGTCATGCTATAGTAAGAATATAATCAAAATGTACACTAGAGTATTCGATGGCTAGTAAAAATTGAAACTTAAATGGGAAAGGATGGCAATACGTACTCCTCGAAGGATGATGGTCAAACAGAGCGATGTCAAATAGTCATAGGTTCAAAAAATTGAATTTCGGCTAAGGAGAATCAATGAGACGATCGACGTTCAGAGGAGTAGTAGTGGTGAGATAATCAAAGGCAAGACGATCATCATTACAAGGAGTAGTAGTGGTGAGACAATTGTCGTTGTAAGGAATAGCAGTGACGAGATGATCGATGGTGAGACGATCAATGTTGCAAGGAGTAGCAGCAGTGAGACGATCGATTATGCGGAGCGATGTAAGCGATGAGGATGATATCACGATGAGACAATGACATGATGGACCTCGAGTCAAAAATAACAATTTTAGAAGTGGTGAAGAAGGTTATTGAGGTTAAGAAGGAGATATGGAGTATGGAATGTCTCTTTGTTTTTTTTATTTGAAGGGGTTTATGTTGGCATTAAACCCTTGAAACAAACGGTTTCTTGGAACAGAAGACAAGGGTTTTGATTGTTCCAAAATTAAAGAAAAAGATGAAAGTGTGACTTCTTGTTATGCAGAAGCACCATTTTTCGGTGGGGGTAGGATGAAGGAAGGAAATTTGAAACTAAAGGTGGGGAGAATTTTCTCTTAGGGAATCAACCGTTGCCTTCTCATTCGATCCAACAGCTCGTTCTTTTACATTGGAACTCCAAGTCATGGGCCGAGAAGCTAGATTTTGGTCTCATGTTGGGGATAGGCCCGAGAAAAATATTTTTTAGGCTTTTATACATACAATACGAGCCTTCATCACGTAATGTAAGCAAGGCGGTGTTTGTCTTACAGAATTTAATTTCACTTTAAACCAATGTGTGTTTAGGCTTGAGCCCAAGCATATGATTAAAAAAATCCAAATAAAACAAGCCTAAACCCATTTGAGTAAGCCCATGTACAAGGCCCATAGGTATTTCTTAAAATTTTGAAAATTTACAAATGGAGGATAGTCAAAACATGGCAATGTGGGCAGTTACTTGGGGTAGGGGAGAAAAGTTGAGGAACAAGCCTCTCTAATGGAGACATTGGGTAGTTACTTGAGGAAATGGGGAGAGTGGAGAAAAAACAGGATTTGGGCATTTATTCAAGAATGCCTATAAAAAGGAGGAGAGCTCTCATCAAAGGAGATGAACATATCAATCAATCATCAATCAATCAACTCAACAAGCATCAATGACAATCTATTTCAACATTCCTTTGTCTTTCAATTACTGTTCATCAATACCAACATTCTATTTTCGAGTTCTAGTCCAATTTCTTCTATTTTCTTCAGTATTGTGTTGATCTATTCATTCCTAGTGCAACCAAATATTTTCTCTAGCTTGATTTCTTGGTGCAGTCTTAGTTTGTAAACACGTTAATTTCCTAGCACGCTCGCAACCATACGCTTTTATTTTATATGTTGGAGTGAAAATCACAAAGTTGGTACCAAGGGCCCCACAAGGAACTTAATTACCACTTGCAATTGACCTCTTGATAGTATAGGTCATGTGATTATAACAAATGAGAGACTTTTTAATTATCTTTAAATAGAGAGAATGGGTTAGGCCATAACAAAGGTCCAACTTAAGCCCATTCTTGAGCCCTTGACTTACATGAGAAAGGCTCTCAAGTAAGGGAGCTCAAGGTCTAATTTAGGCAATGATATGAAAAGGCCATGGACATCTATTCAAAGGGAGGGATTCATGATTGGTTTAGAGGCTAATCATGAGAAGAATCAAGTTTTAAGGAAAATTCTCAAAAACTTGATTTCTCTTAGGTTCTTTGATTTGCTTTGTTATTATTTTTATATTATTGTTCTTGTTTTAAGTTTGGGATTATATTTTTTTTCCTTTGATAAGATTGAATCATTTGGGATTATATATTTTTTTCCCTTGATAAGATTGAATCGTTTAGTTTTGTTATTCAAATTCAATTTGAGATTTGATTTGAATAATTGAATTCTTCATTTTGTTCTTTACTATTTCAATTTGATATAATGAAACAAGACCAATCATTTAAGTTAAGGAAATGAAGCCTTAGGGCTTCCGCTTTTTCCATTAGAATGTATCATCCAAGAGTTGTATTTTAGCTCAAAAAACCTATCAATTAAAATCAATCATTCAATATACAACATGTAAATTTGATAATGTGGATTATAAAGAAGCAACAAAATTATCATAAGCATGGAAAGTAAATATTTAACTTAAGACAATGTTATTGATTAAGCCTTAAATACCTTAATTGAGCATATGATTGGGCTTTGGATTCACCAATCTAACTAATTTTATACCCAATTAGAAAATGAATAATAAGCTTCACATAGAGATCTTCCAAACATAAAAGGAAGAAAAACCATTTGGAAGTAAGTTAGCCTTATGTAAACCTAGGACAACAATTTTCAAGTCACTAATATTTTGAGATATTTGAGCAAAACTTAGGATCATTTAAGATGATTTAGGTGATGATTAAAACTTGCAGCATATGGGATACAAGAATTTATTTAAGGTAAAGAAGTGATGCGAGGATTAGGCCAGAGTGATGGATGATCTAAAAATGAGTTAGGGTATCAATTTGTGGTATTTTAGGGCTATACGTAATAACTTTGATTGGTAAATGATATACATATATATATATATATATATATATATATATATATATATATATATATATATATATATATGGTTTCAAGATACTATAACTAATTTAGGGTTAGATATGATGGAATTAAGGGTTTAGAATGGATTTTATGTTTTGGAATGTTCAAGTTTGATTTGATGCAAAACTATCTTATTTTGAGCTAGTTTGTGATTTTTAAGGTTTTTCTAAGGTATGTTAGGACTATGCAGGAATTTAGGATTTCTCTAGGTTAGGGGAAATGGTAGTTGGGGTTTCTAGGGTGAAACAAAGTATCTGGGTTGGCTTTTGATGTATGGGACCAAATTTGGAAAGAGTAGGATTGATGGTTGAAAAAATCAAATTATGAAAATATTAAGGATAAGGTTGATGGAATGATTGGGGTTGAAGAGTGATACATGATTACTTCGCTACCCAAGGCATCCACTAAGGAATATGAAGTCGCGAACTCACCACTCCAAGGGAATCCACCCAAAAAGACAAAGAAAGCAAAGTGCACTTTGTCACCTAAAGTCCACTACAGAGATGAGAAACCACATACTCGCAACTCAATAGAATCCACCCAAGAAACAAGACAACAAGAGATATATTTCGTCACCCAAGGAATCCACCAAAGGATAAGAAGCCATGAACTTGCCAATCAATGATCACTTAATAGAAAAGAAAACAAAAGAGAACTCTTTAAAAAGATAAATGTGAAAATATTATTAAACTTCGAATTGATTACCAAACAAAATATATTGGGGGTATATATAGGCCCCTTATTTCTCTAAAAAATAAGCAAATAAAAATAGCAACCCCTACTTTGACAAGGAAAAAAAACATTTTTCTAAATTTATAAAAAAAAAAAAGTAACTCCTACTTTGACTAAGAAATCAATTTTTAAATTAAATAAAGCGACTCAAAAATTAATCTTTCTAAAAATAATGCAACTCCAAATTAATAATAGATTCCATATCATGTCTTCAAGGTTTCACAACCTTTCAAATCCAAATTTTCAAGTTAGGCTGAATTTAATGCATGTATAGTGCCCCCACCTTCGAGAAGGACCAGGATCCCGTTTCCTCAATGTAGTTCTTAATTAGGCTAAGGTTTTTAACTAATTTTTGTTTTTCAATCAATGCAAGAATTCAAGAAAGTTTTTTTTTCCCACCACTATCTCCATCAATTTTCTTGATCTTTCATTCACACCTGTACTTTGACATACTTTCTTAACACTCTAACTCTCTAGATATTTGAGTTATACACTTAGTACATAGGAAAGCGCCATAGTGTTGCATAGATTTTAGTCCATTTGATGAGGATTACAAAGTACTATGATTTACATACATTTCTCTACGCATTTAGAAGCTTTCTTCATTGTTTTCAAGCATATTATGAGTACATTTTGTGGTTTTACTGTAGGTATGTTTGGTGAAGCAAAAAAAAAGGAAAGTCGACACAAGAATTGAACTTTTGTTGTTACAGTGGACACATAGCTTGTTGAAGCAGGTGAGGTATCCGCTACAGCAAGGAGGAGCCGTTGCAGCATCTAGAGTAGCAAACAAAGATGCTTCAGCTCGCTACAACCCGCTGTAACATCCAAAGAGGAGGTTTTGACATGTCAATGGTTACTCGCTACAACAGAAGATGTTCTCACTACAGAGGGCAACCGCTACAGCACGCAACATTGCTCGCTACGTTGGGACGAGAAGCTGACCCATTATGTGAATCTAGGCGGGAACTCCAGAGAATATAAAATGAATACCACGAACATGAGGAAAGGAAGTTATTTTAGGGTAGGATTCGTCGGAGCGACTCAGCGAGGTTCGAGCATGGAGGTTAACGATCGGAGGAAGGGAGGCAATGGAGTTCTTGGATTGAGGCATCGTGTTCACCTTAGTTTCTTTATTCCCTTCTCTAAACATTTGATTTGACTCTTATAGTTGCATGCAGATTTACATTTTGTTCTAATTTTATTTCTGAGGTTTTGTATGACCTTGCTACACTCAAATGGATTGATTGTTAATTTTGTTTTCATTCAGTATACATAGATTTATTTCATCCCGACTTGCTTTATTTATGAACCTTCTTCACATGGTGGTGCCTGGCCAACATTGGCATGTTCTTGTTAGGATTTTGAGATCAAGAGATGATGACCCCTAGGGATATGAGTAGAGCAACACTTGGTCAATCGATGAATAGGGATATCCTAGTTCCAAGTGTGGCATTTAGGGTTTAGACATTTGTATTATTACTTGAAGTCAGGTTGAGGAGATGCTATTTTCCCTACTTACGAGATAAATAGTGATTTGCTCAAGAGGGAATATCTTAGGCATGATCAACCGACCCGGCGCCTGACTTTATTAGTATATTGAATGAATAATCTATCTAAGTTGCAATCCATTGAGTGTGGCAGGTGAAGGAAAAACCCTAGTTTTCATTAATTGATTTAGTAAAAAATTTAGGATTTGTTTCTTTTCTGTTAATTGGGATTTGTTGCTATTCTAGGTCTAGATAATATTTAAGGCGTTAATTCAATAATCAACACACTTCTCCTTGAGGACGACATGACTAGCCATTATACATAAAAGCGAGACGATATCATGCGGGGGTCGACATATTTTCACATCATTTCATACAGCCATCTAGTGCCCGTCAAGTTTTTAGCATCATTGTCAGGGAGAAGTATTTGTGTTGATATTGAAACAACGCCTGTATTACTTTGGACCATTTTTTTTCTTTTATTCAATTTTATTTATTCTACATTAGTGCTTGTGACTTGGTCTTCTCTTATTGTTGTTTATGCGTGTTTCAGGAGGTTAATCTACGTGCATGTGAAGACATGGTCAAGGAGAGCTAGTTCCTTTTGATCTCAAGCTAGAGAGAACAGTAAATAGACTACGCAAAGAGCAAAGAGAAGTACAAGTGAGACATCAAGCAACCATGCAGAATTAGGAAGAGCATAATCCAAGTCATAGCGGGGAATCGTCATGAAACAATGGATATAATGTAGTGAAAGCGATGCTATAGACCATTTAAACAGCCAGATGACCCAAATATGTTACTTGAGGAGTTTTCTCTACCACTAACAATTGTTCAGTTTTCTATAAGAAGACTGCCCATTCAAGCTAATAATTTTGAGTTGAAGTCAGTGACTCTTCATATGCTTCAGATTATTCAATTTCACGAGTTAGCAAGTGAGAACCTAAATACACATCTGACAAACTTCATAGAGGTATGTGACACGGTCAAATATAATGGGTATGGATGGAAACTGAGCTAAGGTTGTTCCATTGTCACTGAGTGATAAAGCTAGGCATTGGTTGATGAGCCAACCACCGGACTCCGTCACTTCATGGAAATATTAGTGCAAAAATTTTTGACCAAGTTCTTCCCCCCTTAAAAAATTGCCTGATTAGTGCGAGATTAACACGCTTCAAACATATGGAATGAGAGAATTTAGCTGAAGCTTGGGAAAGGTTCCATGAGTTGTTGAGGAGATGCCCACACCATAGGTTAACTAAGTGGATGCAAGTGCATACATTCTACAACGGACTGAGTGATCCTACTCGGACAGTTATTGATGCTTCAATTGGGGGTGTGATAGGCGTATTTGTCACGCCCCATCCCTCGCCTAAGCGGACAAAGGGGGCGTGAACTCTTTATTGGGACTCTTTACTTACTTTTTCAAACATTGGTGTGCCCAAGTCTTATAACTGTAACAAAAAGTGATATACAAAGATATAAAATATAAAAATACCACCGTAATGGTTTTTACAGTGTCATATACATACAGTCCTGAGTCCTATTTACATATACAAATACAAAATTGTACATTTACATTTACATAATTAGAGCACATAACCTATTGTGATGGACTCTTGCTAGTTTGTTATTGTCGGTATCACGGAAGATCGCGGACGCCCTCTCTGCTTTGCAATTAAAGCAGCGCCAAGCTTAGCGGCAATAGAGCTTATATGACTTATACATGTACACATGCATTAATACTCTTTTACAATAAGCATATAACAGTAATAGATATCAGAATTTGCATGAATTCATATAGCAAACTAATACATATACTTGAACTTGTAGCAGACTTATACTTATTCAGATTTCCAGTAGGAAATACAGAGCTTATACTTATACGGAGGTATCCGTAGGTACTACAGAGCTTATACTTGTGCAAAGGTACCCGTAGGTACATTCAAAGCAGAAGGATATACATTACTTTACTCTTATTTTTCATTCAGGTTCTTATCATATAACTGTTTAACTACCTAGACCATTAATAAGAAATGAGTAGGACACAGCACAATAAGTACGAGAGGTGCGGTCTGTACTAAGGTTAAGTGGCACAAGCAAAGATCATAGGAAGCCCAGCGATCGGAGACATGCCTGCCAGTATAACGAAGTGTCGTAGCACTAGTAAGTCTTTGAAACGCGTCAGAGGCCGTCTTTGCCCATGTAGTATAGTAACTGCTTAGAATTGTCAAAGCAGCGGTAAGATGTGCTGCACGTAACAGAAGTGCCATGTCATTCAATATCTAGTCTTAGGTAGTCCTACAATTATATGTGTTCAGCACTTACTATATTTCCATAAGGCATTATGTTTGCTCCGTCAAGGCGACGAGGTACGGTGCGTTTTTCACTTAGTTTCATTCATATTTGAACCACTGTTAATCATTTATTAGGGTTCCTATACCATCGATTGTCTAATTTAAGAAGCAACGATGCCAAGAACACAAATATCAAGGTTGTAGGAGCTTGATAATTGCGATTACCATTTGGTAGATACGGTACTGACCACGTTACGGTGAGTGATGCAGTACCACTTTGATTAATGCCGTGCAACCTCTGCATATGGGTACTAGTACCACCCATTAATTTAGATGCAAATACCACTTTCTTGAGATTGCCGAAATGGTAGATTGTGCCATTTTGATACCAACTTTTCTTCCATAAACCTCCTCAATTCCATCCTACATCAAAACCATATGGAATCCCGTCGAACAACTCCACAAACACTTGTAATGGTGGTTTAGAACTTCTCATAACCAAACCCTAGACAAAAATTCCAAGAACCCATACCAAAGTCCACCAATCTATACAAAACCATATAAATAGGAAGAATTCCATATTCATCTTATACAAACTAGGGTTTTACCCCCTCAACTTTCAATAAATCTAGGGTTAGGATGAATTCCTAACTAAACCCTAGAAATGGAAACCATAGAAATCCATACCAAAGTCCAAAATACAAATGATTCCATACAAGTGTACAAAAATCCATACAAGTTCCATAGTTTCAATACCTTTCTTGGCTTCTTCCTCTTCTTCCTCTTCTTCTTCTCTTCTCTTCTTCTTCTCCTACCCGTATGAGGTCTCCCTAAAATGAGAGACCTAAATGGGTTTTATCCCAATTTGATTTAATTTCCCTTTTTGATATTTAATTTTTCCTTTTATTTGCACTTAGGTCCTCAAATTCCTTTCTTTTTGCAAATCAACTTATGCTATATTCTACTTTAGCCATAATCTTCTTATCATATATCTTTGTTCCATTGTGACAAATTACAAATTTACCCTTGTTTCTTGTACATATTTGGGTTTCGAAAATTTCACGTTTTGAATTTAAATTACAAAAAATTCAAAGTATACCTACAAAATACCCTAAACACATTGAAAACGACTAGGGTATATTTAGAGGTATTGCCGTATTGTGTGTTTTGTATTAAAATTACATGAACAAATATGCAATTAATGCCTGTGCAGGCGTATCTGATGTCAAGCAGCCTAATGTACTAAACGTACAAAAGATTAATCCATAGGGAGGAACGAGATGCGAAATCTTGAAATTGAACTACCTACAATATCCAAGCAGAATAAGATTGTATTGATTTTGAATAAAAATCTAGATTAAAATACTAAGTAATAAAACTAACAAGTTGATTCACATGAGATTAAAGAGGTTTCTTAAGATAAAGAGGTTCTAGGGTTTTTTGTGCAATTAGACAAACCGCTTATATTTGAACTAGAATCCTATTCTATTGTTTCTTGAGAGAGTTTTCCAAGGCGGTTCTTGACTATTTTAATTACAAGCCTCTCTTGAGGTCAAGTAACCTACCTATTGATACTATGTTTCTTGCTTCTGAACTCAACCCTAAGCACTAGCAGTGCCTTAAGTCCCAAGAACCCTACACGCTTCCTAATTACTGATGATTTCTACACCACCAAGCTAATTAGGTTGATTCACCGAAGTCTAATTCTCTACTCCCTTCTCACATCTTGTAGAGAATCACACACCACATTAGTATTAAGTGCTTATTAATATGCAAGTAAAATCAAGCATGAATCAATAGAGTTTGCTCCCCATGAAACAATGAAAGAAAGAATTCTAGCAAATTAAAATATAAAGCTTCATGTAACATACATCAAAACCTAGATTGTAAGTTTAGAACATAATGAATTTGTGTACATCATAAAATCTAGAGAAAACATGAAAGTAAAGGTAGAAGAACTCTAATGCTGAAAGGTTAGGCGATGCTTAGTGATAGGACCAAACTATATATACAAATTTATGACACTATTACCAAAGGACTATTATCTAATCCCAGGCAACAATGCCAAAAACTTGTTAGAGACCAAATGATATATGCAAATTTATGACACTACTACCAAAGGACTATTATCAGATCGGGTAACAATGCAAAAGCAGTAAGACCATTTTTCATATGTATGAAAAGATGGAATTGTTTTCTCTTGTAAGATGACTCATTTAAAATTTGTGTTTGTGGTCTCAATCACTGCAAGTGCATAGGTCATACAAGTAATAAAAGTGGATATTTAAAGTCCAGATATCATTCCCACAAGGACAGATGATAAATCAAAAGACTAATTACCATAACTACGCAAGATCATTACTATTTGAACTCCACTAATATGATGATAAGAAGACTAAAATGTAGTCTTAGGCTAAATCTTAAATACAAGCGTAAGTTTAATAAGAATTGGGGTTTAAGTTCAGGTGAGGCAAAACTAGATATGATGGAGTTAATAATAATCAATTACTTGCATCATTTTGAATTTATAAACAAGCCATCAATTGGAAAAGCTGAATTTAATCAAAAGATGCAAAGAGTAGGATGGTTTGGATTTCTCCCTTAACAATACTTTTCACTCATTAAAGGTTCATATTCATTTCTGAGACATGACTCTAATCAGTTATTTGTAATATATAACCCTCTTTCTAAAAATTGAGTATTTTTCCTTTTCAGTACTTCATACTCAGATTTTAGGACTAAAGAATTCTTACCCTCATAGACAGGATCTTGCAAGCCTTCTCCAATTTGATTAACACCTCATCCTACACTTATGATGTAAATCTCCATCTCATGATTAGATCTTAGCTAACACGAGAAATCATGTCAATTCATCATAAAGAGGAAAACCTGCGAGTGATTAACATATATTTCATTCAACCTATCTCAACTTATAAGTAAGTTGGTGATCTATCTAATCCTTCAAAGTTCATTGGTTCCTTGTTGTAGTCTACCATACCCACAAGGAACTGCTCTACACTCTTAGGATTCTCCATCTCTGTGTCACTCAAAGGGCCTCATGAAAATCGGAGTGAGATACAGTACCTTGCATTGGGTATACGGTACTAGTACTGAGAACAAGTAAATTTATAAACAATACCAATCAAATAAATTCAAGAATTCTAATTAAATCTTCCTTCCTCCTTATGCAGCAAAATGACTATCATCAAAGACCTTTCAGTGAGCTGGCTTCTCTCAGCGGTTTTTACTCATATGGTGACTAAGCGATCGAGAAAAAATTCATTGAAATCATAAACAAACTTAAATAAATGAACTCCAGAAACATTCCAGCATCCATTTAAATCAAACAGTTAATGAAAAGAAGAATTTATAAAGAAATACCAGCTCGAAGCTGCACTTCAGTACAATACCCAAATCCAGTAAATTAAAGGAAAACTAACAAAATAAAGCTATACTAAGCTAAATCTCCTAAAATGGAAAAGAAAATAAAATAAAAAAATCAAAATGAGTCTTGACTACCATAAATCCTGGAAATTGTGAGAGCTCACGCATATTCTTACTAGAAGCATGTATTTATAGGCTTTCCAATGTTGGGCCTCACTTCATTAATTGCATTATGGATCCCTAAAATTCTGGCCCAAATTGGTCTCTTTTTCGTGACATAAAATTTATCATACCGACACTAGCTTCCGGTCTTTGTCGTCGCCTCACCTTCGTATCTTCTTGTGATACATCACGGCCTTTGTTCTCTAAACACTCTTGAATTGTGTCGGGACATACTTTGATAATGCCAGCGACATGGTATATTTAGTAGTCTTGTTCTTGTCGTGACATGAATGCCTTGTGTCGCGACACCAAACTTGTTTGCATCTAGCTTCTCATGTCCTTGTTCTGCTGAAGTTTGTCACGACATAATTTTCCTTGTTGCGATAAACAATTGTTTTTTAGACTGGCAGCTCTGTCGCGGCAGAGGTTCCTCTATCGCGACAAGATTTCTTTAAGTCTTTAGCAAGTTTATGTGACAACAAGAAATTCTTTGGTCGCGACCAAGTTTTCTTCTCTGGTTCTTATAAGCTTCTTTGTTTGTTTATGTGACATAGAATTATATGTTGTAATTGTTATATAGCCATTCTCAGAGTCTTCTTTAATTTCTCCCAGTGACCCTGCACCTCTTATCCGACAAAACTTTATCATTCATAGCTTTTGTCCTGACGGAAACTTTATCGCGACAAAAGTTTTGCCTTCAACTCTTGATTATGTCGCAACAAGAATTTCTTTTTCGCCATTCTTCTTGTTTTGCTCTTCAACATCTTGTCGCGACAGGGAATTCACCTCCTTCATGTTTTGTCTATCCCGACAGAAATAATCTTTGTCGTGACAGAGATTGTGTTGCCCTTGGTTGTGAATTTTGATTGTTATGTTGCGACATGATTTTCTTTGTTGCGACAGCAACTCTTCCTTGAGTTGGCTTGATGATGGAAACTTTGTCGCAACATAAAAACACTTGTCTTAGCTAACTTGTGTTACTGATATTTTCTGTCGCGATAGAATTATCTCTTGTCGCTACAAAGTTCATCCATTAGTCTTCAGCTTTTATGTTGCGACATGAAAAATAATGTCGCGACACAATTCCTTCACCATTTACCTTAAGTATGTAAATGAGTTTTAGGGTTATCGCAGCAGTGCCTTCAAAATCTTCTTCAAGTTACATTTACCTTGAAAACTTCTGATCGCGACCTAGGAAGCTCTTTTCATCCTTGAGTTCTGACTAGTCTTTGTTGCGACATAGATTTGCTGGCTGCGACATAGTTCCTTTGGCCTACTTGAATTTTGTGTCGCGACATGTAAAGTATCAAACACAGTGCTACTTTGTCACTCTTTTTGCTTCTTTCTCACTAGATTCTCTCCTTTTTCAATAATTGCCTGCAAAACACAAAGTTGATGAATATTCGACATTTTTGGCATAAAAATAGATCTTAAACTGTTAAAAACATGCCAGAAAAATGGATTAAAAATAGATGAGTTTTATACTGATCACTTAGTCTTCTTCCCCCGATTCACGGATCTCCCGATAGTCAATGTCAATCTCTATGTCCGTCTCCATCTGCTATCATCAGCCACCTCTAAATGTGTGAAGCCCACAATCATTAAGTCATTCTTCCTTAAAAACCCTGAAAGAGAGCGCTCTTGAATGCAGTGAAGAATTTGGACAGCGAACAAGCCCTCGCGACGTTGGGACGTCACGACGTTGGAGCATGATCTTTATTTTCCCTCTTTTAACCTCTAAATGCCTCAATTTGACCTACAATGCAAAATGGACTGCATATTAGTGTATGAAGCGCAAATGCTACTAAATTAATTATAGAAAAGGTCTAAAACATACCAAAACCCGGGTATGTAATGAGTGTTTTTGGACACTCATTAGGGTGCACTAATGAAAAAGACCATTGTTTTCCTTTTTCCATATAAACTAAAAACCCCTCAAATTCACATAGTTACAAGAGCCTTACATTTCTCTTGCGTATGTCTTTGGATAAATTTGTGATTAAATAATTCTTTCTTAATGTTCGAGTTTTAAAATATGGATACAATGCATGACACTGCAGTGCATGAGTCATGCCTAGTAATAGAATTCTGAATGTAAGTCAGAGTATCATTCCCACAAGATTGACAAGAATTGAGATCATACCCAACCTCTCTTGAAATTCTATGCTATTTGGACTAAAAACTCATAGTGAAAGTTTTATCTAGAAAAATAAAGATCCTATACTATTGACTAACTGTTGAGCTAAAACAAAACAAAAGTAAACCACCAAAAATAAGTGGTAACTAAAATACTAGACTGAATCAGTTTCCTTTGAGAAACGAAAACTATCAACGAAATACAATGAAACCATCGATTTCTACATTAAAATACATTTTCCTATTGTCTTTGATGGATCTGGATTTGTCCAAGATTGCCTAAATATTGCAATTGGATTTCTCCATATTCACTGGTTGAAAGCCCTTGCTTCTCTCGAAGACAAGATCAAACCAGGTACTTGTATTTCTAATTCTCTTGCAAGATCTGGGCATTTTTCTTTCTCAATACTTCACACCCATTTCTTGATGACTGCAGATCTTTTGCTTTCCTTCTCAGGATTTTTGCAAAATTTCTACCACTTAATTGGTGGCTCATCCTCCAGATCTATTGGTTCGTCCCTTCCCTTGATTAGATCTCAGCTAACACGGGGTTGGGAGCTTCCCTTTAGATTAAGGTGAACTCTCTGATTATTTATATTGTTAAATACTCCCCTCCAACTTCAATTATGAGCGAATGGGGATTTATCAAAATGAGCTTCGGAGCTCGTGATTCATCAATGGTAGTCTAGCATACCCATAAGTGAATATTCTCAACTCGGGAATCTCAGCTACGTGTCACCTTGAGGCATCCTAGAAATTAGAGGCAAGATACACCTCCCTCAGGCAGTATTCGGGTACTACCATTGGGAACTTATCGATCGCGACACGAGTAAGTAAATCTCAACCCCGAATAATTTTCTCCATATTTTTGTAGAAATCTGCATGATGCTTGTATATCAAATCAGTAATTTGCGTTACAATTCTTGCATTACAATTAAAGAAATGGAGAACGATCCACGTACATCACTATAATCGCGTGAAACTAGAAGAAATGAATTCCATAAATTTATGCAGATTTCATAAATTTTCGAGTGATAATTTTAAGAAGAAAATAATACAAATAAATCAGCTCCACTTGTTTACTGCTGGTCGCTGATTCGAATCCGAGAAAAGAATTTAGAAGAAAAACTAAAAAATAAAATAAAATAAAATAAAATTCTACTCTAAACTATACCTTTGAGTTCTCTCTGTTTCACTTTTAAGGTAGTGAGACGGAGCTTCTGCTTTACTATTCTAATACTCTCTATTTATAAGCATCAAAAGAAATTATTTGAATCCCCAAAAATACTCGGGTAGAATTCTCAAAAGAAAATCCCAAATCACTGTCTTAGGTCGCGACCTCAGGTTGATGTCGTGACCTCAATTCCCTTTATTTGTTCCAGTTCAGTTGCGACCAGGTTTCTTTAGTTGCGACCAAGTTTCTTGCAGCCTCGTTGATTAGTAGTCGCGTGACCTGATTGTAGTCCGCGACCTCGGTGTAGTCATGACCTCTTTGGCTCGATTGTTCTCATGAATTGATGTCGCGACCTTAATCTCACGTTCTGGCCCTCGTTGTAGTTCCGCTGCGTTGCGCGACTCTGAGTCACGACTTCAGTTTTAGGTTGCAACCTCCTTTTAGTTATCACCACTTTAGTTCTGAGTCAGGACTTCCTTTCCTTGTTGCACTGCATGCCACGACCTTAGTTTTAAGTTGCGACCACATTTCTGTTTCTATTGCCTTACCTCAGGTCGTGACTTTCTTTTTCAGGTTGCGACCTCCTTTTTGTTCTTTTGCTTTGATACAGCCAGAAGATATGTCACGACCTTAATAATTGGTGCGGCGGCGCGATAGCCGCACCTTTAAGCGGTCGTGACCTGATATAGCGTCAGCGACCTCACATTTACTCCTTTGCAGTTGCGGGTTGTCTCGATTGCTTTAAACATAATTTTAGCACGGATCTTGATGCTCGGTGTGTGTCAGTCGCGACCTCAGTGATTGGTCACGACCTCTCTTGGGGTCATTGAATAACAAAATGTTTGCAACTTCGATTTCCCTAAGCGGGACTTCAGCAGCTCGGCGGGTTTCTGTCGCGACCTCAATATTAAGTCGCGACTTCGTTCTGATTCTCCATCACTTGTGGTTGCAACTTCAAATCTCTTTGTTGTGACTCCTATTCGGTTCCATGCATTTCCGAGATGATGTCGTGACCTCAATTTGAGTCCTTCATTTCAAAGCGGTTGCAACTTCAAATTTCCTTGCGAGGACCTCATCTTTGTGGCTTCATCGGATCAAGCGTATGACCTCATATTGGCGTTGTGACCTCAACTTCTGCCTTGAATAGTTTCTTTCGTCTCAACCACGTTTTATTGGTCACAACCTCATTAACTGGTCTTGGTGATGTTGTGACCTGGAAATAACTGAACAAAAGAGCTCCTTGTCGCGACTTTCTTTCTCTAGTTGTGACCTCCTTTCTATTCTCAGGCTGAATTCTTCCAGTTTTTGCTGGAATTTTCGCTTCTACTGTATTTTTCTACAAAATTAAATTTGAGCAAATTACCCAGGTTTCTGTATATGAATCAACAATTATCTTGTAATAAACTCAGAAAAATGGATTAAAAATCAAATGAGTTTTTAGACTCATCAACCATAGATCAGGCCTACGGAATCTTAGAGGACATAGCGAGCAGTAATCAATGGCTCGAGGACAAGGTAGTAGTAAGGGAAGATGGTTGGAACTGCAGACTAGATGTGTTTAACAACGCGCTTAAGTCTTTTGCTCCTAAGCAAATTGTAAAACTAGCAAAGGCGGAGTGAATGCTATCAAACAAATATAGAGATATGTGATTTTGTGGGGAGATAACACATCGAGTATGGAATGTCGATTAGGGCTGGAGCCTGACTATGGAGCATGCACAATTTATGGCTAGATATAACTACCAAGCAGAACCCATATGGAGGAAATAGCTTCCAAAACCACGGGTAGGGATGGCAGAATAATCAAAACTATGGATGCATAAATAATCAAAACAATATGCCACCTTAAAGAGAACAAACAACCACGGGAAAAGAATGTAGATTTGGAAGAAGCACTAGCTCAGATGCTCATATCATCGACCTTCATGAATGAAAAACTAAGGCAAATATTGAGCAGGTCAAGCGATTGCACATAATCAAGAAGCAATACAATTGAGGAATTTAGAGGCACAAATGGGGCAGATGGCCACCTTGTTGACTAAGAGGCAATAGGGTTCACTACCCAGCAATGCGGAAGTAAATCTGAGAAAAGAAGGAAAAGAGCATGTGAGGCTATCACTTGAGGAAGTGGTATGGGACTACCACTAATTAGTAGCAGTAAAGAAATTGAAGCGAAAAGATCATACAAGGTAGGAAGAATAGCTAGATGAGGTAGCCACTAGAAAAGATAGAAAATAAATATGAGAGGAAGAGAAGGGTAGAAACGGTCGAATATGGATAAGACCCACTCCACCCAATCTTGTATCCTCAGCGCTTGAAAAGAATAAGCTAGGCAAGAAATTTACAAGTTTATAGAGTATTAGCGCGCACATCAATATTCCTTTCATGGATGCATTAGAACAAATGCCTAACTATGTGAAATTTATGAAGGATATATTGTCAAAGAAGAGAAGGTTGTCGGATTATGAAGTAATAGCCCTTATAGAGGAGTGCAGCACTATTCTTCAGAGGAAGCTATCGTAGGCGAAGGATCCAAGCAGCTACAATTATGCAAGATAGGAAATGGGGGGAATTTTTTGAGAGCCACATGCGAGACGTCAATTTGATGCCCTTATCCATATTCAAACAAGCGGGATTAGGTGAAGCTCATTCTCTGACTATTACTCTTCAAGCCCGGAAGATAGATCATTGAAGCATCAAAGGGGGGGGGGGGTGATAGAAGATGTACTAGTTAAGGTGGACAAGTTCATCTTTAAGGTACAGTTTCATAGTTCTCGGAAACATGGAGAGATAAGAGTGCTATTATACTAGGAAGACCCTTCTTGGCTACTAGTCGACCCTCTCGTGATATATAGAAATTGGAGAATTAACTCTAGGGTTAGAGATGACAAGGTATGTAAAGCATGCAAGTGATAAGCTTAGGAGAAGAGAAAGAAACATGCACATGAAAGAAAAGCTACGCCCTTGCGAGTGATTGAGATTATGCAAAAAGGTCCTAAGGAGACACTTACGAAAGCTTAAGTGATTGTTCAGGAGTGGAAGCCGCAGTGGTGAAGAAAATTGAATTCAAGCATAGATCCAGAAGTGTACCAAAATGAAAAACACATTGTGAGGGAGGTGGATGTAATGCACTTCACAATTGAGGGGATTGATGACCATGATAGTGAAAGCGAAAGAAAGAAAAAACATTTGACATCTCTCATTCCGAAGGATTCAATTTAAGCATGTTTTGGAAAACATGAACAAAAACCCGTCATTCATTCACCGGGTTGAACAATCCATTACATTACCTTGAGGCAAGGCTGAATGATAAGCAAGTAAAGCAGGTCAAAGTGTTAAGATTCACCATTTGAGATGCAAAGGTCATCAGGCTAACAACGATCGCTCATGGCGCGGGGCTTGACCAGAGAGAGTGTCTATTTCTTTCATTTTATTTTACCGTATTTTATCTTATTTTACCAAATTCACAGCTATGTACTTGATCCTTGGAGAGGTTTCTTTGGTTGTTGGTGATGTGTTTGCAGGGTTGAAAAGTAGAAGAAGTTATGCAAATATGTAGTAGAGGCTAGGAACTTCGAGTGCAAAAATCTACACCGGCTCTGATGGCGACATAACCCGATGCATTGGGAATCATCCCAAATACCCAACCCTTAGGAAATTTTAGCGAGCATTGTGTCTATTGGAGCGAGCAGCAGATTACAAATTGCCAGCTTTCTGCCAATTGCAGTGGGGTTCATCCTTGTTAAATCAAGCTATCATTGCAGCGGATCTCATTCTCGTTGTAGCCGATATCTAAACCTAATGTCACGTCACTTAAGTTTATTAAAGCTTTGTGGGCAACACATCCATTGTAGCGGGTTCGGGACTTTTCAAATACCCACACCCGTGCAACAGACTCTTTCTTACGCAAACTTTCCTTCTTCTTCTACACTTCCAACTCTTCACCCACACCCAAACGATGCCTCTTGCCTTTCAAAACAAAAACCCTCCTCATTCCTTATTGATTTCACCTTCATTCCCCATAAGTATTTCACCTCTCCGTCTTCTCTACCATCCTATATAAACCCTAGCCTATTGCCTTTTTCATCCACACTAAACTTTCAACCTATCTCCCATCTTCTTATAAAGATTAGCAAATAGAAGTAGAATGGCACCAAGGAATAGTCAAAGACAGTCTGGGGATGTTGGATTGTCACAGGATCAAGACTATGATAAAAGCATATTTGTCAGCTTCTCTACAATGATGATGTTCAATAGCAATCTGCAATTAAGGAGAGTCATTGCAGAAAGAGGGTTTATAGGCTCAAACGCCTACTTTGAAAGAATGATTCAACAAAAGGGATGGAAGAAATTTGCAAGTCACCCTCCGACAGGTGTAGGTTGTGTAGTTAGAGAAGTCTACGCCAATTTCCTTCATCACCGTGACCATACTTGTTAGGTGAGGGGAAAATAAGTGCCTTTCAGTCTAGAAAACATCAACAACTTTTATGCCTTAGGAGAAGTGGATGAGTCTTGGTTCTGAGCCTTGAGAGAAAATATATCAGTGGCATGAAATTTACGAATTGACAAACAATGACAATTGGACACTATAAGGAAGGGTGAGCATACTTGGTTCCCCTTCCCCTCACTTCTTTATACGCGAAGATTTGGTTCTATTTGTGATTATCGGGCTATGCCTCGATGCGAATGCCTCTAAGGTTACCAAGGAAGGCATTATATGTGTATTTTACCATCGTTCATTATATCCTTTAACATGGAGGTTATCAATAAGGACATTCTAGAGCAGAATGGAAAGGTATGAACCTGACCCTAGGATTCCCCATCCTTAATCATAGAGCTATGCCAGCCCAGGCATTCCAATTGAAGAAAATGAAGAAAAAGACACACATCCTATGCCTCTTTCTATCAAGAATTTGAAAACCCGAGTCAAGGAAATAAGTGAGAGACCAGGACCTTGAGGGGATGTGCCATTTCTGGATCGCGAAGGAAGTCTGGATGAAGAAGGAAGAACCAAAGGAAGAAGAAGAGAAGAAGAAGAGAGAGCGATGAGTGAAGCGAGGAAAATGAGGAGAGTGAGATGCACCATTAGGGCATCAAGGCAAAATTTGAAGTAATCAAAATGTCGGCGTGCTCTCTGATCCCCACCAGGTGATAAATGAAAGCATGGACAAGCAAGACGAATAGCATAAGAATTTGTATGACACATTAGCCACAACAACATCCAACTTGGCTCATAGGCAGGACATGCTGTGGGAAAGTGTCGCTAGTCTGGAGGGATCCATGAGAGACTTGCTTGCTCATCCTACATGTGGGAGAGACACGGGAAATTGTTCCACCACTGAGTGATGAGAGGGATTCCAAGATGGGAGAGGTCGATCAGCCTGCAGCCTACCCATACCCTTGAGGAAATGGTGGTGAGATTGACCACTAGTAGAGAAGTGTCCCGTTCCTTACTAGCAATTTTACACTTGTCATATCATTGGGAGACAGATACTAGGTTTAAGGTTGGGAGGGACATTTAAATATTTCCATGACAAAGTTGTGGAGTTGTTTGAGTTGTTTAGGGTTGCTAGTTTATTTTCACATTAGTTAATTCGATTCATTGGTCATCATAAGTATGAGCCTCTAAGGTTCAGTTGGTTTCAATTTAGGTTGTTTCACTTGTTTCAATTCTTTAGTAGTAATTTGCATTTCAATGGCAATGTCTTATTTTGTTATTGCACTCTAACCAAATTAATGCATGATTGTGATGTGGAGGAACTAGACTAGGTTGTGTGGTAGCTGATGAGTCTTAAACTCATCTATTTTTCATCCATTTTTATGGCTTACTTTTAAAGTATCTTGAGGAGCTATTTTAATGCCCAATTATGGAATGTTACCGACTTGCTGTGTTTTGCGTATTTCAATTAAAAAATAAGAAATTACGAGGGAAAGAGAAAAAAGCAATTACGAGTCTTTGTCATGACAGAGTTTTGTGTGTCGCAACAAACTTCCAAGTAAATGGAAAAGGAACTAGGTCACGACAATAATTTCCTTGTCACAACACAAAGGTCTAAGTATTGACAGATAAGCTCTATCGCGACAAAAGATAGCGTGTTGCAACATAAAATGGGAATAATATAACCAGTCAGTTGAGACAAAGAAAGTTTATGCTGCGACAAAGTTTTCAGCAGGATGTCAACACAAGGAAGAAATTGCCATGACAAAGCTCTGTATTCTAAATGAAACGGGGAAGAAGGCAAAAACTGCATTGTGTGAGGTATCTTACATCCTGACAAGAATTAAAGGCAATATCGGAAGAATACTACGACATAAAAGTTTATGTTGCGACATAATGAATAACATAAGGCAAAATCTCTGTCACGACAGAATCCTCTTCTGTCGTGACACTGATTATGGCAACATGGAAAAGCTTGTTGAGACGAGAGAGAGCGAGAAGAAGAATTTACGTCGCGAAGGTGATGTAAGTCAATTCCAGAAAGAAGAAGAAACTGCAGTTTGATAGATAAGCGAGGGTGCGACATGTGATGCCCAATTATGGGCATTTTGGTTGCAACAAAAGAATCCAATGTTGTGACATACTTCAAGCTGAAGAGATGTTTAAGTGTGTGATAGGATCTGAGTTAAACCCTGAAGTCGGTTGAACATAGATAAACAAGATCGTGACAGACTTTTCTATGTCGTGACAAAGATTCCAACACAAGTAAGAGAAGTATGGTTGCGACATAACAAACTAGGTCACGACACAAAGATAAGATGAATACAAAAATGTCTTGTCGCTGACGCAACAAAATTTGGATAGCGACGACCAAACATCGTGACACCGAGAGGCCATGTCCATGACATCGAAATGAAGTTGCAACGAATCGGGTTAAGTGGCGACCAAGGCTTTGTCATGACAAACTTTCTAGGTCATTGACAAAGTCGACAATACAAGAAACATTGTTGCAACAAGAACCAAAACAGAAATGTTGTCGCGACAAAAAAACTAGTCGCGACACCAATTTGAAGAAGCTGCACAGAAACTCTGTCACAAGAAAAAAATTGTCGATGTCGCGACATAACTATTCAAGGAACCACACATAAGATTATTGCGACATAGAACGGTTAGAACAACAAACTTTGCAAGATAGATTGTTAAGGAGACAAATAAAGATCTGTCGCGATAGAGGAAACTCTATCGCAACAAAATGAATATCTTGAAGAAGAATCTTTGTCATGACGAGGAAACTTTGTCGCGACGGAATCTAAGAAGAACACGAGGGAACAAGTCGCGATAGATGGCGCATGCTCTCTGAGAGACATGCGATGGCAGAAACTCTGTCCTGCAAACTTCCTAAGTGTGAGCAAAGAATGCAATACGAGCCACACAATTTTTGGGGATCACAATGTAACCTCAAATTTAGAATTTGAGCAAGGGCTCCATAATAAAACAATTGGAGAAAGAAGGCGGTTTAGTCGGTCGAGAAAGAAAAACTGAGGGCTTAAAGGGTGAGGACTCTTTTGTATTATATTTTCTTCTTTTCTTTTCTTCGTAGACTAGATTTAGCGTAGAATTTTTAATTTGTTTCTTGGATGAAATAGTGGGTGTTCAATGGTTTGTTAGAAGTTGAATTAATTATTGAGTCATTTTCAGTCTTTGTTTGAATCCAATGAAATCTAGACAAAAGCTGGAATTCATTTCTTTCAGTTGATTGCAGTTACAGTGAAATTTTCCTGATCTGTATTTCAGTGTTCATTGTGATCCACTTTTCCAAGAAACCTGACTTCCAGAGTACGTGTTAGTTATGGTCTTTTACGTGATTAGAAAATTTCACAGGTTGAGAATCTTGAATTTATTTGAATGGTAATGTTGTTCCTTAAGTGGGTATTTCCCAAATATTAGTAACTAATACCCACAAAGGATTGTTTTCGATTCACGATTTCGAGGCCCTCTAAGTGACACGAGGATCAGAGTTCCACAGCTTATAAGGCATTACTTGGGGGTATGCTAGACTAATATTGAAGAACTAATGAGCTCTGAAATATTACTTCGATAAATCATCAATTTACTCATGGTTTGAGAATTAGTTGAGTGATCGATCAATTTAATCAATTAGAGATCACTCCTTAGTCTGGAGGAATGATCTTGATTTTATGTTAGCATAGATCTAATCAAGAAAAGGGAGAACTCTTTAAGATTTTAAGGATGAGACATCATTCATTTTGTAGAAATCTGCGTGACCACATCTTAAGAAAGCAGAAATACTGCGGTCATAAGAAATGGGTTTGAAGTATTGGAAAAGAAAAATACCCATATCTTATAAAGAAATTATGATTACAAGTAATTGATTAGAAACATGCATCAAAAATGAATATGACTTTCTAATCAGTGAAAAGTATGGTTAAAAGAGAAATCTAAACTATACTATCTCGCCTCTTTGACAAATTCAGATTCCAATTTATGATAGAATCGAATTAGATTATGATGTAGGAATTGATAATTTCACAACGGTGAAATCCAGTGATAAGCTTCGATAATATAATCTGGTTCCAGTCCAGTTTATGTTTAGGAGTTTAAATTTTTCCTTTATTATTGATGTAGAAATTTAGATAGTAGAATTCTTAGTTCAGTTACTGAAATTTCTATGAAATTAAAATTCAAATAGTGTGGAACTTAAGAAGTTGAGGTAGTTGAATTTTAAATTCTTTTCAATCTCTATGGGAATGATGTCCGGACTTATAGGTCCACTTTTATTACTTGTACAACCTGTGCACTTGTAGGATTAAGACCAAACTAAATCTTTAATGAATTCATTGAAAAATCCATTTGTCTTACAAGCGTACAAGTTATTTTTTTGTCGGAACAGAGTTTACAGTTACTTCTTTGGGGTTAGCATATAGTCACATTGGTAATGGTGACATGATTTATATATGATTTGGTCACATCAAGTTTTGGCACCGTTGATATTTTTTGGAAAGAGAGAGAGAAATGTCGGGATCGAATGAATTTAAAAATCAATATTAGACAAAGAGAGAAATCTTGAATTTGGATATTTTTCTTTGTTTTACAAGGAAATTTCGAAAATCGTAAAAACAATTTTAACACTTGGGTGGGTGAAAAACTGCGATATTTTTAACCATAAATGTAACGCCCTAAAAATACCCTAACAGTTTCTAAACATGTTTAGGGTATGAAATAAAAATAAATGAAAATTTTAAATTTAAATCTAAGAGCAGAAAAATATACAACGAAAAATTTATGAGGCTTGAATAAATTAGGTAAAATGTCAAATGGGGACTGAATTGCAAATGTAAATGAAGTGAAATGAAATGAAAATGAAAGTGAAATAAGTGTTAAAATGGAAAATGAAAAGTGGGTTCATTAGAAGGCGAACAAGGCCTTATGAAAATTAATTACTTAAGACCACATTTGGTCTTAGAATGCTTATTTGGGCAAGCCCAGGTATTGAGAGAGTGAGAGGAAAGCTAGGGTTTAGGGAGAGAGTGAGATTTGGTGCAAAATACAGCTCTTTGGTGCAGATCTTGCAAGAAGGAAGGAAGAAGAAAGGGCTAGAGCTTCAGAATTAAGAAGATTCAAGGTATAAACCAAACCCTAACCTCTTTCTACTTGTGTTTGGGTTTAATAAAACCCCAAATGTGGTATAAAAGTGTTCTTGGATGGTTTTAATTCAGTTTGAGGTTGTTTTGCATTCTTTTGATTGGTTTGGATTGGTTTTGAGGAATGGTTGTAAAAGGAAAAATGTTTGGTTTTCAAAAGAAATGTTGTCAAAATTTTGTCAAAACCCCTGTTCTTGTTTTGGCTATAGATTAAGTTATAATCATCCAAATGAAGTGATTCCAATTGGTAAAGAGCCATAAGAGATAGAGATACAAATATATAGAAGGGAACAAGAGCAAATTATACAACTAAGGCTCCATAATATGGGCTTAAAGGGGGGTTCAGGTAGCTCACGGGTATGCCTTATTTTGGGTGTAGTTGTGGTGTTTTGGCCATAAAATGAGTTTCACTCATCCAATTTGAGTAATTCAAAATTTTGGGTAACCTGGACTTCTAGGGGAATAATTTACTTGAAGGAAGTGTATGCAAATGGTAACCCTAAAGTTCCCAGAAATCTATCAAAGTGGAGCTATGTGCAGATTCTGTTTTGCAAATCAGAGTAGTCTAGATGTAAAATGCAATAGCAGTTTGGTAGTCAAATTGGGTGATTCCAATTGGAGAAGAAACCTTATAACCATATATTCAAATGAGTGAAGGAAAAATTACCAATTTATAGAGTTAAGACCCCATAAATTGAGAATAACAGTAGGTGATCTAGTGAGCTAACCAATTTGGCATTAAAATGTCGTAACTTGAGTTTGGGACTGTTTTGGCTAAGTGTGTTTTGGAATTTAAGAAAATAGATTTTTGGGATCATTAAAGGTCTTGGGAAGGAATATATGGTCTTGGAAATATTAACGTTTCTGCTGGACAAATTTATTTGGGAATTTATTTTATTTTAGAAAGTGTTTTGTTACAAGTTGTCAAGGTGGACAGGTTAGGGTTTTAGGATGTTAAAGTTAAAAACTTGACCAATTGGTTTATAATCTGATTTTGGGTGCTTGGGGGTTGATTAGACCTTGGTCTAAGCTAATCAAATCAATGTTTGAAGTTAATTTTGGACAACAATAGGATTGGTTTTGGTGAGGCGTTTTTAAAAGATGCTGGCGTAGAAAAAAACATGTTTTGCCTGTTTGTGTTATATAGTTGAGGCCTTAGGAAGGAATTTTAAATTGAAAATTTTGAAGGGTGTCATTAGTTATATAAAGGACTAAAGTGGAGAGTTTCATAATTTTTTGAAGACCGTTTGAATAAGTTTTTGGGTAATAAAGTCGAGTATAAGCCCCAAATACTTGGTCCTTGCTTGTGGTGTTAGTGGTTGTTTGAGGTTTTTGACTTAATCTTCCTTTGGGGATGGTTTAGTTGATCAAGGGTAATGTTGGAAAATGATTATAAGGCAGGGAAAAAATTTTATTATTTTGGTTATATGATGGATTAAAGTTTGGGAAACTAACAACCATATCGGACTGTATGCACCCATGGTGTAATGAGATTAAGAATACGATATTAAGCTCTGAAAATCAACCCTAACCAAAATCACTAGTACGCACGAATAATATTGTTCTTTAATTGTATTGGAATAGGGGCTGGCGAGGAGGAAAGCCCGAATTGAGATCGAGATTCCAAGGATTTGAATCAAAGTGCAAAGCTTTTTGGGTTTATTCTACACCTTTCTCTCATTATTTCGAATCTCTATATCCAAAATGTTTGAATTGCATATTGAATTGTTTTAAATTGATTTGATGCAAATAAATTGTGAAATTAATTGCAAGTTGATTTAAGTTAAGAAATTTGAGAAAATGATTGATTGCGAAATGAATGACATGAAAATTGCATGAGTATTGAAATGATTTGTTTGTATAAAAATGCATACTATATTGTATTTTCCTATAAATGATTTGAATGCCCTTAATAGAATGTTAACCGTTAAATTCGAGTTAAGGATAGATTGGTATACCAATAAGAATTGAACAAACGTACTATTGTAACATACCGATCTGTGCCAGTGGGACGATTATCGGTAGTGCACCTGTAAATTACATATTTTTATAAAACCGTGTTTACACCGGCCTACAGCCCAGTGGGACCGTGTCAGTGATTCGTTATCCTATGTAACAAAAGCATAGGTTAAATTCGATAAGGGCTAAAATGAAAAATGATAATGAGAATAAAAAAGTGCATGATTTATGATCTGAATGACTTGTTGCTCATGAAAATGCATAGTTTGAGATGACCAATGAATTGTAATTGATTAAATGGAAATATATCTTTATGTATGTATTGTACTGCATTGGTCATTTAAGAAAGTACGAAAGCATTGTCTTATGAAATTGCATGATTTGATTTAAACTGAAATAAAGAGAGGATCGTATAAAACCACTAAGTATGAAAATGCTTAGCATGTTGTTTTTATCAACGCGCGGTACCAAGTAGAAAGTAGTAGGATCGAAGATTGTCGAGCGCAGAGTCACTGTCAAACAACGCGGAGTATAAGTAAATGCTCTGTCCCATGCATATCATTCCATTCATGATATTTTGTAACTATTTTGCATTGAAATCAATGATGTAAAAGTCTTCATGTTTGTATATGTTTTAGTAAATGAACTCGGCTAGCAACCCGAACTCGGTTCGAATCCGCCAATCGGGTCGAGCAGGGAATGGGGTGCTACAATAAATTGATATATAATTTTTGATACCACTGACTCCATTTGATCTCAGTGTATTTCTACTTTCGGGAAGATTTTAAATGCATAGAAAACCAGAAGCAGATTCTTGCCTCTAGACACTGAAATTGGGAATAACCACTGCGAAGGCTGAAGGATGCAAGTACGGGAATCAAAAATATGGCAAATCAGAGATAAAGATTTCAGGCTATTCCAGAAGAAGAAGAAGAAGTAGAGAGAAATCAGAGGCCTAATACTCTGGAGGACTTTTGAAGGCCTATTATCCAAGAGGAGTACTCTGCGGTAAGACAACCTGCAATTGAAGCAAACAAATTTGAGATGAAACCAGCATTGATTACTATGATGCAGCTACACTAGTTCACAGGTCACCCCTCTGAAGACCCCAATGAGCATATGGGAAGATTCATGAGGATAGCGACAGTCGGCGAATGGGGTGAGACAAAAGTAATCAGGCTGCAACTCTTCCCTTTTCATTGAGATGTGGCAGCAACATGGTTTAATTCATTGCCAATGGGATCGGTGTACACTTGGGAAGGGTGGTGGAGGCCTATGAAGCTGATTTTTCCTCCGACTCTCAACTGCGAGAGAAGGGGAGAAATAATTGTCTTGAGCGGGGAAGATGAGAGAGCCTACACCTTTGCATGGGAGAGATTCAGAGTGATTCTTGAAAAGATGTCCTATGCATGGAATGAATCGACCACTCGATGGATATTTTCTATTATGCTATGAATTATGCCTCAGGTACTTGATGCATCCTAACATGGAGCTTTTAAAGAAGAAATGTAGGAGGCAAGGCCGGCTAATAATGCAACTACAAGGCTCTATCTGAAGCTTCAAGGGCGACGATGGCGAGGAAATGGTGTAATGGAGCTTGATAGGGCAAGCGACCATAGAAATGAAAATTTGGATGTAGTTATGAACAAGCAGGAAACAATGAAGAAAAATACTGCTTGCACATGAAGTGGGAGTAGTACAAGAAAGAATTAGAAGAAGTGCTGAAGGACTAATTGAAGAAGAGCCCTACCAAGTTGAGGAGACCAAGTATATGAATGAAGCGAGTTATCACTTCAAGCTAACGACATGCCAATCACTTTATACACCAACGAGGAACCATGAGAACTTTTTATATGGTGGAAGCGGCACGATAGGCACAAACACAGGACAGAATTGTAGCAAGAAGCATACTCGGCCCGGGTTCCAGAATAACCTGACATATAGGGATAATAAAGGAGATTATCAGGGTTAAAAAAAGACTCAATCATTTGAAGATCAGATGTTTCATTTCATGTCAGAAAACAAAAGGATTTTGAATTTGCATGAAAATAAATTTTCTGACCTTGGAAACTTCCAAGCAAACACAGCTATGTTTCAGACAAACAATAATGCATCTTTGAAGAATAAGGAACACGGATAGGAGCGGTGGCTCGAGCTATGCGAAGAGCCTAAGGATTCATTTCCGTGACACCAAAAAGAATCCAAAGGACAGTATGTTACAGTAGTGCGAGAAATTGTGAGGCTGGATGAAAGGAGAGGGGAGTTGAAAAGGGACAGCAAGGAAGAAACAAGCATGAAATTGGAGAAGAACTTGAAACGAGCGATTCGAGAAACTACTAAGAAAGAGAAAACAACATAAATGCAACCCAAGCAGCAGGGGAAAAAGGAAGAAGTTAAGGCTTACAATCCTCCAGTTCCATTCCCTCAAAGACTGCAGAAAGCAAAGCTAGAAGAGCAATTCTCTAGATTCTTAAACATGTTTAAGAAGATGAGATCAACATTCCAGCTTCTCGAAGCATTAACTCGAATGCCTCGGTGTCTAAAAATTCATGAAGATATATTGAGCAAAAGCAGGAAGATTGCGGGAAGGGATGGTAGGCCTAACAACAACTGCCCGGTCTGGAGTGATTCGAGAAAGACATTACTAGAGAAAGAGCGGGATCGAGCTGACTTCACTATACCCAAAATTAGGGATCTTGATATGGGAGAGAAAAAGAATTGTGTGATTTTGGAGCTAGCATCGACTTGATGCCTTTGTCACGTTGCTAAGATTAAGTTTGGGAGCTCACTCCCACGACCATGATAACGGATGGAAGATAGGACATTGGCTTATCCCGAGGGCATCCTTGAAGATGTGCTTATCAAAGTGGAAATTTTGTCTTTCTAGTGGACTTTTTAGTCATTATTATAGAGGAAGACAAACAAGTTCCATTGTTGTTAGGAAGACCATTCCTAGTAACAGGAGCAGCATTGATTGATGTGAAAAAAAGGGAAATGACTCTCAGGGTTGGAGATGAAGCAGTGCACTTCAATCTCAATCACAGTTTGAAACAACAAGAACTCAGTAGTGCTAACTATAAAATTATAGAAACAAAAATTCTTGTTAGTTCTGAACTGACCACTGATTGTAATTTTCAGAATTTAATGAATGAGAATGAGATGAATTTCCAGTATCTTGAGCATCTTGAAGTTGAAATTACGAACTCAAGTTAAATTAAAAGATTCGATTATTCGGTGTTGGAAAGCGATTCTTGAAAAATCCAACAGTTATGAAGAAAAAGTTGTTGAAGAAAACAAAAGCCGAGAGGTTTTATCTTGGAAGGAATTTCACGAACATTTAAAGTATGCCTTCTTGCAACCGAGAAAAAGAGCCAGTTATCATTCAATTTGGATTAGCCTAGGCTAGAAGAGCAAGCGTGGAACTCTCAGAAAATATAAGGAAGCAATAGCTTGGTCTATAGAAGATTTGAAAGGAATCAGTCCTTCAATCTGTATGCACAAGATCCTGTTGGAGGAGAATACTAGAACATAGAACATTAGAGAAGGCTGAATCCAGTAATGAAAGAAGTAGTCAGAAAAGAAGTACTAAAATGGTTAAATGCAAGCTTCATGTATGCAATCTCAAACAGTCCTTGGGTGAGCCCAGTACATGTGGTTCCAAAGAAGGGAGGACTCACTGTAATCAGAAATGAGAAGAATGAATTAATTCCTACAAGAGCGAGTGGAGGTGTGTATAGACTATAGAGGAAACTTAACACTTTGCTACAAGGACCATTATCCTCTACCTTTCATTGACGAATGTTGGGCCAGTTAGCGAGAGCCTCCCAATACTGTTTTCTTGATGGATATTCTGGTTATAACCAAATTGCAATAGCCCCAGAGGATCAAGAGAAATCAACATTTACATTTCCTTATAGCACCTTTGCCTTTAGAAGGATGTCATTTTGATTATGTAATGCTCCTGCCACCTTTCAAAGATGTATGATGTCTATATTTTATTGGTGGAAGGGTTATGGAAATGTTATGGTTGACTTCTCAGTATATGGATCCGGTTTTGAATATTGTTTGAAAAACTTAGAAACATTACTTTATAGGTGCCAAGACAAAAATCTAGCTTCAAATTGGGAAAAATGTCATTTCATGGTAACTAAAGGTATTGTCTTGGGGCCTGATATTCTAACTGCTGGATTAAGTACTGATAGGCCGCAGCGGTGTGTAAAATGAATGCCTATGTCTTAAGTGCGCGTAGCCCAAATAATATAGTGTACTAAAGAATACGGATATAGATCCACGGGGAAGGTGAATTGACTCTGAGAGGTTAGCACCGAGACTGATATGCGAGATAATGGTCTAGAATTAAAATTTAAGTAAGGAAGCGCAACTAAGCTATTGATTCTAGTGAATTAATGGTGTTGGCGCCTAGGAGTTAAATCTCCCCCTATCACGTTCAATGGATTACTTTTCTAAAAAGATATTGTTATTCAATATATTTGTAACCATGTCAATAGCGAGGTGATCTTGCCTGCGAGATATCCTCTCGAGGTATATGCCTATCGTGAATAGAATCGAGTATATCTCTATCTCGACTCATTAAAATGCTTAAATGTTCTAACCCCGTGCCACCTTGGAGTTCAGATATCTCTATTAACCGAGATCGGCTAAAGGCTACTCTACGAGATCCACAGATACCCTCATCTCTCGAATCTCCGGATCTCGGTGCGATTATGCTAACATTGGCCGGACATTATCATATAATTGAAATGCGGTATAGAATAGATGTGACAAATTAATAACAAGCTGAATAACATGAAGATCAAACTTTAATCCATTGTCTTAGCGAGGGTTTGATGTAACCCTAAGAAGAGATCTAGAACATCATCGAGAGAAAGATCAAATTGTCTAGTATTAAAAACATCATCATATTATCAAAAATAATATCTAACTATGAAATAGTGCAAATCGAGCACTTCTCCAAGTCTGCAGCCGATGCTACGGAATTCGGTGCCTTGCCTTTCCTCGTCGTCTCCCGATACCTAATTTCTAAGCCATTAGTACTTTAAATGATGAGTTGCAGTTTTCGGTGACGTCGCGTGTGGCGTCGCGGCGTAATGATCACTACTTGCTCCCTCATTGTTCCCAGCGCTTCCAAAAGGCTGCTCTTTACGCTCAAATGAACCTGTAACCACACGGACACAAAAATCGGGGATCTAGCCACAAAAACTATAAAATTATTATAAAATAAATGTGAAAATAGCGAACCGGCGAGTGTAAGATGAGTATTTTGACTCATCACACCCCGAACTTAGTTTCTTGCTTGTCCTCAAGCAGAGCCGACATCTAAACGGGACACACACACGGAGCATAATGTAACTAACACTAATACGGTGATGCACATCTTTGAAAAATAGAGGATCAATTTGGTGACTCACATACCTTGTTTTGCTCGATGTTCGGTGAAGAAAAATCTGGATGTTGACTTTCGGTAAATTCGGTCAGGATAGGTGAAGCCCCGACTAGTGCATCAAATCCCATGGTGGCAATAGCCTTTCCCAAAACCCTATGTGCTTATAGTGAATGACTCAGGAATATGCCTAGGTTCCGATACCCCCGAACTTAAAGCTCAGCCGCTGTGGAAGAAGCTAACTAGGAAAGGATAGGCAGCACCCATTTATTCATGTCCTCGTACTTAGAAATTTCCTACGTACCTAAAATAAAATGGAAGAGAAGACCTAGTGCGAGAAGTTTTAGCGAGTGTTCCACTATAGCGGGGATCATTGGTGACTCCCCACGATTAGTTAAGGGCACGGGCATTCGATTCCCTTCAAACCGCCCGAACACTCGAGAGCCCAGGAGCTCAAAGGCCTAGGTTGCGTGGACTGATCCGTCTTACATCCCTGGCGGGCGGTGAAGTCAATGACTCCCAGGCCGGTTGGCTCTGGGCATTGGTTGATAGGCCCCTAATTTGTGCGGGATTCCGATTGGATGATCGGCTTATTCCTATGCATATACCTATTTTGTCATATTTCTTTCTTTTTCTCTTTTTCTATTGTTTTGTATTTTCTCTTTTTTGGTTTGGGGCTCGATGAAATCCTCTTTTGATTAGTGTCCACATCCTCAAATAGTTCGAATCTCCTAGGTTGATCGAACTTTAGTAGTTGATTCAGCTATGCATACTCACGAAAGTCGCTGTGTGTGAGTGTGATAGGGTTTTTTGAGAAGCGGTTTTCTTGACTACGGGATTGATTCATAGCCCTTTTCAGCTATTCAACTAATTCTGGCATCAAGCAAATGTATGCATTTGAACAAGTTTATAGTGAACTCAATCCAAAATTGATCCTCGATATCCAAAATGGCACACATGTCACCGATCGCTTCACATGCGAAAATGTCTAAAACACCACTTATGAACAACTAACACATGACTCATTAACATGAAAGTGTGATGTAAAACAAACTAAAACTAAACCTAAACACCACCAATAACTGCATGCAATACTAAAAACAAAACACAACTAATATGCGGAACAAACTAAAACACGTATACTACTAAATCAAAACAACAATAAAAAGAACAAAAACATAGTAATCTCTATCAAGATAGATCCCCCCAACAAAATAAATCAAAGGTCCTAATCGCAAGATAAAAACAAACATAGAGGGTAAGGGAACTCCCGAATATCACCGCGGCGGTGCGCGTGTGGTCGTACAAAGCCGAGCCGAGCGAGCCAGCTCGCGATAGACCGCTCAGAGATGGCCTGACGCCGATCGGCCCGCGATGTCAAGACGCTAAACGCCCATATCCCGGTAACGAGGACTAGGTGTTCTTGGTCTCATCCCAGAATGCGCCAAAGCACTCGAGCGAGCACCGGGCCCTCAAGATCCGGAAGCGGGATCAGAGTGAGCGCCGCCGAGGTCACAAAGGTGGATTTAGACGAGGATCGGTTTGCGTCATCCCGTATCGCCAGAATCCAAAGCGAGCCTCGAGCACCGGAAGCTCGCCCGCTCCGAGGGCTCGTGGCCCGAGTCGTGACTCGTGCCGCGGACACCAGGTGTGTCCCGCTCGACCGATACTGGCTCGACCGGATGAAGCCGTGCCTCATTTGGCCGGGCCAAGAGGCACCCCCATTTGTCTCTCGCACAAGCCAAAAATCGTAAAGGTGCCCCAGTTCATTCGCACCGCCATGGAGGATAGCATCCTCTATAACCTGCCCAACATCGAATGGTATATCCTAGATGATGGCGAAGTTGAGCAGGAACGCTGGGTCAAGCCACCGCCACACAGCGATTCGCCGCCGGGATAAGACGCCGGGCGATGAAGCGATGCCAAACCTTAGAATGTGCCAAATGTTTCGGCCTTGAATCGACCGCACGTCTGCACTATTGATCCTCCACTCACCCACTTTCGGGTCAATACGCGATGACCTCGTGGTAGTGTGGATGCTCATGAGTCGATCAAAGCAGTCCCTACAGGCCACGCTCTAGGCCATAGAGCCATTGATCGACCCCGCACCGTCGATCAACACACCTCGCACCCCTACCTGGCGGGCACATGGGAGGCGGCTGGTGTGTACCCGCACCACGCCATCGCCGACGAGGTAGCGTCGGGTATGCGCACGCCACCCTGTACCGATCGCTCAAGAAATCATCGCGATGAAACCCCTTCTTGATAAAAGGATCTGCTTTTGCAAATCAGGTTAAACCGACGGCCGCACTGCTGCTATAAAACTTGAGGCATCTAATGTGGGAGTTCTGTCCTCGACTCACCGACCAAGGCAGCAATCCGCCTCGCTGCATACCGACCTAGACACGCAGAGTGGTTCCAAAGTGGGCACCCACCACTGACAAAATACAAGCACCTAATGTGCTAAATGAAACTAACTATGACTTCAAACTCAAGACCCTAAACTGTAATCTTTAACACCCTAAACGAACACCCAAGAGACTACCTAGACCAATCTACGAGCACCTAGGTACCCAGAATGCACCCAAACACTAGAACCAAACACGCTGAGGAATTACCACAACGGCTCTGCATCAGGCGAGGTTGGCTCAAAGATGAACCCGGGCGGTTGGTGAGTTAATGGACGGCCACCGACCGCTGGACGGGAGTCGGCCAACCGCGGGCAATGGTACTGTGGAGTGCTAGGTTCCGATGAGTGAGGGGTGCGTGAGATGAAGGGCCAAATGAACCGCGTTTGGCTAAATGTGGCCACGTCAGCGACGCAGGCGGTGACGCGACGTGACGAGCTTCGATTATAGACGCCGCGACGCCGAGACAACGCCGCCACGGGATGTGAGTATGATCCACGTCACGACGCTGGAATCCCACGCCGCGACGCGATGCAGACGCCACGTGAAAATGACGCCACGACAGAAATCCCACGCCGCGACGTGCGACAGAACATAGAAATGACGCCGCTGACGCGGAAACTTACCGCCGCTTAATGCGACAGAACGAGAAACCGACGTCGCTGACGCGGAAATCCCACGCCGCGACGCGACGTGAGACTGGTCAATTCGACGTCATGACGTGAGAAACCCACGCCGCGACGCAGGACAGAGGATCTATGAATCGCTGATAATTTTCGGGGCACATTAATGATCTCTTTGATCAAGAAAACCCTCCACTGCATTGCGGACTTTACGGCTCAGAATGCATCGTCAACGAATCTTCTCACTAATCGCATTCACGTTCAAATTAAACAAACAAGTAGAAACACAAAGTCAATGAGAAAGCTAAACCTAAAATCACTTTAAAAATAAACAATAGGAATTGAACTAAGAAAAGGAAAGGTTCAAACACTGGGTCGCTCTCCCAAGAAGCGCTATGTTTAATGTCGTTGGGGTCACGACCAGTTTGTCTGCTCTGGAACCCGAACTTATGATCGCTACGACATCTTGTCCGCCGTCAAAGAAATGATTTTGCTTGTCTTCAGAGGGAAACTCGCGCCCCATAATACGGCCACCGCTGGGTGGTGATCAGAATGTGCCTTCTCGTGATGTGTAACTTTCCGCCCCACCTGTGAAAAGACCTTGGTTAATGTGGAGCGCCCGACCATCGAGACTTTAATTTCCCCGAAAAGCTTTAGGCGGGAATTGAATAGGAAGAAACTTGTTGTCCTACCGTGAACTCCCTTTCCGTGATGTGTTTGTCGCTGTGCTTTAGTCCTTTCCTTTATAAATGCGGGCGTTTCATAAGCTTCGCTTCACTCATCTAGTTCATCGAAGTCGAGCAAAGCCAAGCCGCCAGCCTAATGTACTATCCATGCTTTAATCGTCGAGTAGCCCACAGTCTGATGCCCAATTCCACTGAAGATGACACGCTTTACCATAAACGATTTCCGAACAAGATATACCCAGTTGAAAGTTTTAAATGTCAGGATTTGATATGCCCGTGAGTGCATCGCCCATCTTTGCATCAATCCTTTCTGGAGTCGCGAATCGCCTTCTCTCGAGAATGTATTTGATTTCTCGACATACTCGTCATTCGCTTGACCGCGGTGGTATGCAAGAGATGTACGATGGCGCACTCTATACTTTCGCAAGACTCGTCAATTACCTTATCGCGTAAACGGGTACCATTATCTGCGGATCAGTATACCGGCGAGTTCCAAACGTGAGAATATATTGTCGCTGCCAGAATCGAGCCACAACCCGCATCATCGCGCGCAGGTAGTGAAACCAATCTTCTACCCACTTCTCGTGACATAGCTCATCGCTTAACAAGATGTACAAGTTGTCAGATATGCGTGAAATGGTCCCATGAAATCTATCCCCAAATCAAACACCCTACCTCCAAAATGGGATTTGATGGGGCGGTCTCGTTCTTCTGTAGATGTTCCCCATTCGTTGACATTTGTCACAAGTGGAAACGAATTGATGAGCATCTTTAAACAAGGAAGGCCAGTAAAAACCAAATTGAAGCACCTTAGTCACGCTCTCCGACTCACCAAAGTGTCCACCACTGCAAAGTGTGACAATGGTTTAGAATGCCTGCGATTTCATCTCTGCACACATCTCCTTATGACTCCGACACGCAAAGGTCCTGTGAAAGGATTGGCCTCCCAATAGTAGTGCTTTGCTGTGTGCGAAAACCTCTTTTCTCACCGATAGTTAAATTCGAGGGACTACTTTAATTACCAACACCACATAACTACGAACCATGGAACTCCGCCCCTCTTCTCAATAGCTGGAGTTTCTCGTCCTCTGAAATTCGGCTATTCAATGGGACATCATCTCCGCTCCTCCTGGGCCGTGAAAGAGATCCGCCATCAGATTCTCGCTGCCTTCTTGTCTTTAATTTCCACATCAAATTCTTTGCAACAAGAGACCCAATTAAATTAATCTGGGTTTTGCATCTTTCTTGTCATCAAGTACTTAATGCATGAATGATCACAGGTGGCACTACGACTCTCATTGCCAATCAAATATGGCCTGAACTTATCAAAGTAAAACACAATGGCTAACAAATCTTTCTCCGTAGTGGCATAATTCAAATTACAGATCATTCAAGGTTCTACTAGCATAATATATTACCTGAAAGATTTTCTCTCAAGCCGCCCCAGAACCGCCCAATCGCTAAGTCAAGGCCACACATGAGTTCAAACGGAAGACCAACTGGTGCCAACAATAGGAGTCAAAACCAACTTATCCTTCAACACCGAATGCATGCAAACACGTAAATCGAACTCAAATGGGATCCTCGACTAAGAGGTTAGACAAATGGGTTTCTGCACCCGTGAAACTCATGAACCCATTTATAAAATCCACAAGGGCCTAGAAAAAACTCGAATCCCTTTATCGACGAGGGTGGAGGTAACTTCGATCAGCTCAATCTTCGCCCATTCACTTCTATCCCTCTTGTCGAGATCCAATGTCCAAGTGACACAATTTCTCAGACTCATGAAATGGCACTTTCCCAATCGAACTAAGTCGGGTCTCTTCACATCTCACAAGATGTACCTCAAGTTTCTAAACAATTATCAAATGAATTTCCCCACATCGAAATCGGCCCATGAAGATCTCAATCGCCTTTCCACCATGTCGAGAATATGGCCATCATATTAGTCGAAAGTACCCGTGCATCAGACAATGAAAGGGCATCCTAAGGCAATGTTCCATAAGGACAAGTGAATACCGTCTTCCCTCGATCTTCGGGTGGCTATGGCTATCCACAAACTTAACAGATCCATCAACACAATATCAGAACCAACTGATCGCCACTCCGGATCCAGAGAACGCAAAGAAATACGACTTTCTGAGCCGGCCTTGTTCAGCTTCCGATAATCAATACAAATCCTCCACCCAGAATCGTTCTGCATCAGTAAGATGTTGTTTTCAAATCTCGATGACGCTTGTTCCTCCTTCTTCTAAGACTACCCGAACTGGCTTACCCATGCACCGGCCCGAGCCAGATAAATCACCCAGTTGTTCACCATTTTAGCACTTCTTTACTTAACGACTTCCTTCATCATTTGATTTAACCTTCTCTGCGGCTTCCACCGAAGGTCTATGTCCCTCTTCTAAGAAAATACGATGCATGCACATAGGGGCGGATCGAATCCTCCGAGATCGCCAGAGACCATCCGAGTGCATGCTCGTGGATCCCCGAGGACCTCAACAACTTCTCTTCCCCAAGATACTAAAGATGCCGAATGATCACGGTAGTGTGGTGATTCTACCCCCAAGGTATGGCTACCTCAAACGGCTAGCAGGTTTTGCTCCATTTTGGGTGGTTGTTCAATCGATGGGACCTACTGCTTTAACTCCTTCACCCAGATCTCGAAATATTTCCGCCTATATCGCGGTCCGAAAGAGTCCATCCATTTGACATATTCTTCTGCCTCTTTGCCCAGTTCTCACTCATCTCCACCAGGCTACCCAGCGCTGGCTCAAGTGAGGACCACTTCGCTGTGACACTATGAAATTTCAACCATTTCTACGGCGAAGAAGGTCACTTTCTCATTGGTGTCTCACTCGCTCAAACACATTGAACTTTACTTCTTCTTCGCATTTCTCGGCCTGGGCCTCGCTTTCAGACATCAACATTGCTCACAAATAAGTAAGAAACATTCTCCCAAGATTATCGTATTTCTTATCTTCCTCCATGTCTAAAACAATGAAATTTGGTCGAAAGATAAACTGGTCGAATCTTTTACTAAGACATCTTCTATTATCCTCTCTGATGCCTAAAGATCCGTCTCAGTCGGAGAGAGTGATCAGAATGGCCAAGCTCCAATCCCAAACGCTTGAAACGGATAAGGGCACAAGATTAATGCTGCACCCAAATCATAAAGGCTCTTTCAAAATTATGATTTAATCGTAGGGATAAAGTGGAAACCGCTCGGGTCCTTAAGTCATACCGGCTGATGGCACCGCATTCCTCACAAGTTCACTATTTCAAATCGCCTAATCGCCTCTTGGCTGATAAGATGTCTTTTCATGAATTTTACATAATCGGGCATCTCGCCAGGCACGCGAATCGATATCGAGATGCAGCGAATACATCCATGAATTTCGTGAATTGCTTATCCAATTTATGCTTCGAGACGCCGTGTGTGTATGAACCGTATACCGCCTGTCACTGCAGGTCTCAAGGATCAAGCTTTCGTCAAGGTTTCTTCGTCGCATCATCTGGGCTCCGCCGAACGACCTTCTCGCCTCTGAATCGCTCTACGATCAAAGTGCAACCGTGATCTCACCTTTCCCACTTCTCAAAGATGACCGCTTTAATAATATGCTCACACATCTCTTCTCGGTTAACTCGAATTGCTCTAAGAAAGAACCCAGCTGCCTTCCTCGCACGCAGTTCTGCCATTCGGGCTCCATTTCCAGGCTCCAAACTTCTCTTACCAGGTCGCTTGATCATTCAACCGGGTCACTCAAGCATCGCATGTTGAGCCTTCGTTTCATTCATAAAGGCAGAGTGGAAGTTAACATCTGTGCAAGAGCTTGTTCTAAATCCAACTTTTCTTTCTCGAGGTGGTTCATTAGCTCTGGCCACGGCATATCGTTTGGCTATTCCTCCATCCATACCTTTGATTATTCCTCGTCGTTCCGCTATTACGCCACCCTCGCCTCGATTTCCGATTCTCGATGAATCAAGTTTCCATACTCATTCTTGTCATAGATTGATTCCCGATTAAACCCGACACGATCGGGCTCTCGCTTTCATCAGAGGATTTCCGACCGACATTCCGTGATCGCATGCGGGGGTCCACTACGTAATCTCTGGGCATAACTCCCATCGTCAGTTCGATCAAGGCTTCGCGGTTCCTCGCGCTTGCTCATTTAACTCCGCTTGGGCCACCGCGCCACACATGATTCACTAGGATTGTCGAGGACCCAATATCCCGTGCCACCCACCGTGTTTACCGGTGCAAATTTCTGTGCCACCGATTAGTGTCGTCGCAAAGATTCTAAGATTTCATAAGCTCGTCTGCGGGTTTTCATCAATGCTCCTCCTACCGGCGATCCATCATCGGCCCTAGCCGCATTTCTCGTAATTATCGGTGGAGAAGGTGTGACTTGCATCCATCTAGCCGCCGCGGTGTGGGCAATTTCCGCAAAGAATTCACAAATCCTGGTCCCATAAGCCTCAGGCCCTCCCCCCAGTCATTCAAACGTATTGATCTCGCACAAGTCAGGTAAATTTTCAAGGTGGAAGAACTTAGTCATAAATTTCAGACCAAATCGCTCCATGTAGTAATGGAATCGTGGTTTGATCGTTAGCCGTTGTTTGGCCTCTATCTCCAAGTGGAAAGTGGGAACAAAACAGAATCTTAGAGCTTCTTCAAAGACTCGCTTATACTCGATGGTATCGCAACTCGAGGAAGTTAGTCAAATGCATGTTCTGATTCTCACGGGTGTACCCATGGAACAAGATGTTCAAGCATTCAGACTGACTCCGACTTCAATTCAAATTGTTTCGTTTGAATTTGGCTATCCGATCGCTGGGCTCGAACAATCGCTGCGGTAAAACGAACTCATCTAATAGCATGTAAGGATCGTCCTGGTCAGAGAACTGCCTGTGCACTCGATTCCTCCAGATTCCCATTTCTAGCTCCGTGTGGTTCAGTTTGCTCAACGCCAAAATCTTGTTCTTCAAAGGTTTTCCATGACTATCGGGAATTCTAACTGCTCGCTCTCCTCGTTTCTACGCTAACTGCGCGTAAGTCTTTCGTCAGATCACACAGTGTTGATTAATCTGACGCCACTGCCGCATGTACTCACCGAAACCTCGCACCGCAATAACACACGAACTAACAAACCAAATTACCAAGACTGTAAAATAACAAAAGTAATTTAAAAATTCGTATCACTATCTATGTGCTCACTTCTATATCAATTTAAACTCCGTCTCAAAGAACGCCAAAACTTCAGACAGCCGAAACGCTTACGGTAAATGAATGCCTATGTGCGCAAGTGCACGCTGTAGTCTAAGTAATATAGTGTACTAAAAGTACTGGAGCATCGATCCACGTGGAAGGTGAATCGACCACAGAGTTCCGCTGCATAATATCCGAATAAATGATTCTAGTGGTAAAAATTTGGGCAAGGAAACCGCAACTACTAACGATTCTAGTGGAATTAATTGCCGGGCGCCTGCGGTTAAATCTCCCCTATCACGCCTTTCAATGGATTACTTTTCTAAAGATATCGTTATTCAATATATTTGTAATATGTCAATGGCGAGGTGATCTTGCCTACGTAGATATCCTCTTTCGAGGTATATCCGCCATTCGTGAATAGAATCGAGTATATCTCTATCTCGACTCCCAGATTCTAAATGCTTAAATGTTCTAACCCCAAATGCCACCTTCAGTTCGAATATCTCTATTAACCGACCTGGCCAAAGGCATTTCTACCTGTGACTCGACACCTCATCTCGACCCTGGACTTCCAAAGGCGATTATGTTAACATTGGCCGTACATTAGTCATATAATTGAAACGCAGATAATAGATGTGACAAATTAATAACAACTGAATAACATGAAAGATCAACTTTAATCCATCAGATGTGGATGGTTTGATGTAACCCTGTAAAGAGATCTGTAACATCACTTAAAAGATCAAATTGTCTAGTATTAAAACATCATCATATTATCCAAAAAATAATATCTAACTATGAGAAATGACCCAAATCTCGAGCACTTCCTCCAAGTCTCGCCGATTCGCCCGAATTCCGTGCCTTCCCCTCGTGCACGCCTCCCGATATCCTAATTTCTAAGCCATTCATACTTTAAATGATGAGGTGCAGATTTTCGAGCTGACGTCGCGACGTGGTGACGTCGCGACGCGGATAGCCACTCTCGTCGCCTCCTCATTGTCTTAAAACCCGTCCCAAAAGTCGCCTTTACGCTCCAATGAACCCGTAACCACACTGCACAAAATCGTGGATCTAGCCACAAAAACTATAAAATTATTATAAAATAAATGTGAAAATGACGAACCGACGCGAGTGTAAGATGAGTGTTTTAGGCACTCATCAAAGTATGCTGGATTTTACAGAAGGTTCATTAAGGATTTTTCAAAAATCTCCAGACCATTGTGTAGACTGTTGGAAAAAGTTGCAAATTTTGATTTTGATGAATCATGCATTCGTATTTGAGGAAATTAAACTAGATTCAGATTGGCCTCCTAAATATGTTGACACCAGACTGGAACAATGAATTTGAAATTATGTGTGATGTCAGTGATTATGTAATGGGAGTTGTATTGGGACAGAGAACTGAAAAGATATTCAAGGTCATATACTATGCTAGAAAAACATTCAATGAGGCACAAGAGAAACTACTCACCATGTGAAGAGATGCCAAAGAACTGTTTGCTTATGAAAATCTGTGCCTTATATAATAGTGGTCCCATGTCAGAATAATACAATCGATCATGATGCACCAACATCTAATGGCAAAGAAGGATGCCAAGCCAAGACAAGACTAATCAGATGGGTGCTACTGTTGCAAGAGTTTGATCTCAAATCACATAAGAAGGGCAGTGACAATGTGATAGCGCATCACTGCTCAGTGATTGGTTAATTAATCGACGTAAAAAGGATGTAAATAGCATAAATTTTTCCCCGACGAGCGTACTATTTATGTTATCAATACAAACACCCCTGCACGTAGATATTGTGAATTACTAGCTTATGGAGTCATGCCATTTGAATCTTGGGCCTACCACAGAGGAGGAAATTGAGAACTAATCATAGATCAGATATATGGGTGACCCACTAATTATAGAAGAGGAAGGCACATGATCATATGGAGATGTGTCCTTAAATGTATCAGGTGTTATTATGGAGAAATGTCATGCATCACCATACGAGGACACTCAGTAGAGACAAGACAAATCTAGAAAATTCTCCAATCAGATTTTATCGGGCTCACTTCTATTTAAAGACTGCTTTGAATGGCAAACATCGTAATGCTCATTTCGAGAATAACAGGCAACTTAAGCAAGAAGAAATGAAATTCCCTACAAGGAATTCTCAGTGTGATTATGTAATGGGGAATGGGACTTTATAGACCTTCCTATCATCATCAGGCCATGTAATATCTCTCCACCAGGATTATGAATCCAAATGGGTGGGAAGCAAATAAATTGTCCCATAAATGATGTCATCAATAAAGGGTCGGTTTATACAAAGAAATATTTTGAGCAGATTCGAGCACCTGTGAACAATCATCAAATATATGAAGCATTTTGCAACAAAGTTTTTGCAAAACTCATGAGTGCATGGAATCAAACATCTATCGGGACGGGCTTATCACCCCAATCAAATGGACAAGTCAAATTTCCAATAGGGAGATAAAAATTTGAAGAAAAAACAAGAATGCAAGTAGAAAGGATCGGTCTATAAATCGACGATGTACCGCGGCTTATAGAATCGCTTACAAACCCCATTAAAATGTCCCCACACATAATTATATATAAAACCTTGTCATCTCCCCTTAGAATCGAAATACAAAGCTATGTGGCCATCAAAATCACATTAATTCTCAAGATGCAAAGGAAAATAGACTACTCCAAATGAATGAACCGAAGAGCCGAAATGAAGCTATGACAATGCCGTAATCTATAAAGAAAAAGACTAAGAGGTGGCATGATCAAAAGATCCTAAGGAGAGACTCACAAGAGAACAAGTCTTCTTATACAACCCTGTGCCAAAGCTATTTCTAGGAAATTGAAGCTCAAGCATTTGGGAGGTCCATACACAAGTGATAACAAGTACACCCTTCGGTTAGCACACTCAAGACCGACCATGAATTCAAAGTAAACTGGCCGTGAGACTAGCATTATCTTGGAGGAAGCATAAAGGAGGTAGATCTAGATTTTGAAAAGGGAAAAGAGAATTACTGAAATGAAGACACTCTGTAGCTTATGTCTAGCTAAGGACATTAAACTGAAAGCAAATTTCAGAGGCAACCCAAACACAATTTTTTTTTATTTTTTGTTAAATTTTGACGATGTTGATTCCTTTTAAGGAATTTTAAGTTTCAATTTGATTTTTAGAAGTTTTATTAGGGAAGTCTGATCATTTACTAAATTTTTTTTTTTTTTTTTTTTGATAGGAAAGATGAACTGGAATAAGAAGTTATCAAGCACACTGCATCAAACTAAATTATGCATAAAATAACTACAAAGGGGAGTACTTCTAATTCCCTAAATTTGTTCTATAGTAATGCATAGTTGAAGCTTGAGAAATTTGATGCATTGTAGAGCCTAATTAATTAGACAACTTTCAAAGCAATTGCTTAAATGCTTTGTCGAGTATTTGATGCAATGAGATCACACTCATACTAATCGAGGTTCTTGGATTGTTTAGGTAAATTTTCACAAATACGATCAAACGAGCATGAGTACGCACTTTCGCTTTTGTCGTCTCATGAGAGAAAACAGAGAAATAATAAATCAGAAAATTTTAGTTAAATGTCAAATACGCTTTGATTTAGGGAATCAAATTGAAAAATAAGGTTTATGTTGTGACACAATTCTTAATGTTGCAACGAATTAAAAGAGCACTAAAATAATATCGCAACATACTTTCTCCGTGTCGCGACATAAATTTCGACTCAAATTAAAAGGCAAGTTCATGTCAGCGACCAAAGTTTCCTTGCTAATGTTGCGATTAATAAATCTCGGGATGATGTAATCGAAAAGAGTGTCGCGACATTCTTCTCAATGTCACGACATTTAACGGACCCAGTTTCTAATTGATTGCAAAACTATGTCGCGACAATTATTTCTATCTATCGCGACATTGTATTAAAAATGGAACAAACCATAAGGCAGTTGTTTTCGCGACATTTAATGAAGGGCACAATCAAACAGTTGGCTTATAAACTGAAAATTTTTAAAAACTGAAGGGCCACCTTTCTCATAAACTCTCAACCTTCTTAGCTTCTTCACTCAAATCTCTCTCATCTCAACCCCACCTCACCCAAAACCCTAGACTTCAACCAAATCCAGATCTCATCAATGGCAGAACCCCAAAACCTGGTCCAAAATCTTAGTCAGATTATGGAGGAGTATACAGCAAATGAAGAGGAGGTTCATCTAGAACCTCAGACAAAGACAACTCCAGTAGCAAAACCAGAAGTGCAGGGAGAGGAACAAAACCCACCGTAGCGAAGAAATGGAAAAGAACCGAGCAACCGGGCAATCAAGACGAGCAAAGCATTCATTTCAAATGAAGCCTACTCTTTCTAGGAGAAGAATCTAACTAACAAAGGATTTATCAGAGAAAGGGGGTTTGGTAAGTTCATCTCACCCTTTGCAGAGATAATAGAAAAAAAGGGCTGGAACTTGTTCTGCAAGCACAAACCACCTGGCTTTGCTATAGTAGTCAGGGAATTCTATGCCAACATGATCAATATGAAAGAAGATTCAGTATACATAAGAGGAATATGGCTTCCCATGGGCCATGAAAGGATTAAACGTGGTTCTCCGAATCAAGGATCCCAAGAATGGATTCAAGCATGCAACATAAAGAGCCCAATCATCGAAGATCAGAGGATTTCTCGACTACAAAAGGGAAGTGGAGTTCAACAAAGAAGAATCCCATGAATCCATCAATAGAGGCTCACTAATGTATAGTTATGGTTTCATTTCATTTACTTCGCCATGATTCCCACTCAAGCATCCGAGTTACACCATAAGGAAGCTAAAGAAGCCATCATCTTCAGACATTTTACGAAGGGATACAAGTTCGATGTGGGAAGATAAACTTAATCATCCATAAGGTGCTTCCCCACAAAATGTAAAGGACTAATCCCTCATCCAAAGAACAATTACCAGCTTTGCATTCGGCCGAGTCTGGCGGATATGTGCAGAGGAAGAAACTCCGTCCCAAGGTTTCTTCTTAACGACAGGGTGACAAAAGGCCTAAAGAACATAAAGATGAAGGAAAAGCAGAGCCATGGAAGTAGCAGAGGAGCCCGAGGAAGAACATGAACAATTAGGGGATGGAACAAATCCCGGGAGAGGGCCAACGCCAACCAAGGGACGTAGATGCGGTAGAAAAGAAGTCCATTAACTCACTCAAATCCCGATGTAAGGCAAACTTTTCTGAACCAAAGAGAGGTCTCCAGAGAAATCAAGGAAATACATAAATTATGGAGATGTTGGTATCAATGAAAAAGGAAATGGAGGAGAGAGAGAAGAGGCAGGAACAGCAAACAAAAGTTCATAAGGTGGTGGGGGAGGTAGGGGCCCTCCCGAGGTCGACTGCACATATGGAACAACGATGTGAACAACACCAAACAAAAGGACGAGGAATGGAAAGAAGAAATAGAAATGAGAGAAAGAGAATTGATGTAAAGGCTGGACACAAAAATAAAAACCTTCTACAATGAATAGCTAAAAAGAGATGAAGATGTGCTTTCATTTTTAGAAAAGAGAGGAAAAATGAAGTCGCAGATAGCGCAGTGCGTATGTCTAAATGACTTATAAGGAACAAATTCAAGGAATTTGGTGCTCAATGAGAAGAGAGACAAAGAGCTAGAGATGGATAATAATTACAGACATAAATTATGGAACGATAGTCTGGACTAAGTGAATTCAAATTTAGTGAACATACACAATGTGCTCACTAAACTTGAAGGATTTGTGAATAACCCGTAGCAAGACTATTTGATCACCCCGCGGAGTACACCAATGATTATTGTATCTTCACAGAAAGAACCACCAGCAAAAAGAAATGCAAGACATCTCATTCCCAAGTTCCTTCATCTCTAGCTACCAACCTTGAACCTCCAAACCCGAAACTCCAAATCCTACAAAAGAAGGAGATGAACCCATGGCTTCTCCTTTTTTCCAAACAAAAGTTGTAATCATTCCTCTGAATAAAAGTTCAAACCAATTATTAAGAAAACTTGTGTCCAATTGTGTTTTTGATTGTTTGATGTTGTTTCTGCTTAATTTTCTTTGTTTCATGTTTGATAATTACTTAGTTAAATAATTGAGAAACCAGCATGTTTGGTTGAAATTAAATGATGAAATTGTGGTTGTGTTTGAGTGTTTTGAGCTGAATGCAAGATCAAAATGAACTTCTTGAATTGATTAGAACAACACAACAACAAATATCAAAGCCAAACAAACCATCGGAGTAGATGTATCAGGGTAGGCTTCATCAATTGGAAAAGGAAGTTGCTAGTTTAACTTTAATGAAGTCAATGTTCAGATTTGGTGGGAAGGATGCACTCAATAGAAAGAAATAAATAAGGCCTTTGAGAATGTTCTCAGGTAACACAAAGCCAAGAAAAACTCGAACAAAACAATGCACATGGTCAAAGTGAGTCCCTAACAAATCAGGAAAGATTAGGGACATCTTCCGGGTTTGGGGCCATAGTCAACAGTCCAATGTCCTAGAACTTGTTAGATTATTAGTCAAGGCGAAATCCTGTGCAATACCACTAATGTATGATATAGCCATCTATGGAAGTTTGAGTCTTTCAAGCCTTCCCTCATAATATGCATATGCATACACTCTAGTTCCATAATTAAGCCAAATAGTCTAATTTCTTCATTAAAACATCAATTATAAACCTCAAACCCTTCCTTCATTTTAATACTACAATAAAGAACCCTTTATTACCCAGGTTTCAGTACAAGAACTTCAAAATGCAAAAAAGGGCAAGATTGGGGGAATGTTACTTTATTTGAAAGGAAAAACAAGAATGAAGGATGGAAAAAGAAGAGAACAATTGAAGGAAAGGAAAGGGAATGCAAAGAAGAAGTCAAAGGTTGTAAAATTGTCAAATTGGAATAAGTTTTGCCTCAAGGCCTTCCTCTCGAACAATTAAGTTCATAGGGTGTTTCAACACCTAAGATCCTAATCCTAACCTGTAATGGAGCCGTTAACCCAAAGTTCTCTAAGAGCAGAAAGCCTAAAAAGACAAGACATTACACTATTCCTAAAAATCTTTGACAAGTAAAAGAAAAGCAAAAAGGGCTTCTATCTAAAGAGACTGAATTGATAAGAATGACAGTGGAAAATAAAATTACCAAGATGAGAGTATGCAGTATGATGCATCAAGATCAAGTTTGGGGGAATATTTCTTTTCTGACACTAGTAAGAAAGAAAGGGATGAAGGATAGAGGCAAAGATGCAAAAAATTGAAGATCGAATTCAGGTAATTTTTAGCCTAAATTCTCCAATTATCCACCCAATTACCCAAGCCAAACTTTACAAGCCTAAAAGACCTAATTGATCTTGAAGGTTGTTCTTGCCTACATTAGTGGAGACTAATATGAAAAAAAAGCATATGCGACTTTGAAGAACTAATTTTGTTGTAACTATGTAAAACCCCAGAAGCTTAGCTAATTTTGCCAAGGAAGAAGGGAAAGAAGACTATCACACACTCACAGATCAAGATTAATTAACTGAATTGTTTGCATTTCAGAAATCATTAGTTTGTTTTGTGTCAATAATTGAAATTTTTTCCTAATTCTAAAGTGAAAACTAAATTTGAAGCCATGCTGCAACTAACTAGTTTAAATTCAAGTTGCGGATTCAAAAAGGATTGCAATATAAAACAGAAAAATGTCCCTAAAAATAAAGCTAAATTGTTAAAGGACAAACAAAATTTTCTTCTCTTTGCTTAAGGACAAGCAAAACTTTAAGTTTTTGGGAATTTGATGAGTCTTAAACTCATCTATTTTTAATCCATTTTTCTAGCTTATTTTTAGTATCTTCGTATCTATTTTAATGTCAAATTGTGAAATATTTACCAACTTTGTGTTTTGTAGGTTTTAATTCAAAAAGGAGGAAATTACAGCATGAAAGAAGAGAAAATAGCACTGGGTAGCATTTTGTAATCGACAGAAGCTTGTGTGTCACAACAAAACCCAAGTAATGGCAAAGGAACCAGTCAACAGGCCAATAATTTTCTTGTCGCAACACAAAGGTCTGAGTATTGGCATATGAGCTATGTCGTGACAAAAGACAACGTGTTGCGACATAAAATGGGAAGAATATAACCAGTCAGCTGAGACAAAGAAAGTTTATGCTGCGACAAAGCTTTCAGTAGGATGTCAACACAAGGAAGAAATTGTCACAACAAAGAAGCTCTTTGGCTGCTACAAATGAAATGTAGAAGAATAAGATAAACTCTTTTCATGACAAGGTATCTTCACACAACAAGAAAATTAAAAGAAATACGGTGAAGAATACTACGACATAAAAGCTTATAAGTTGTGACATAATGAAGAACATAAGGCAAAATCTCAATCGCGATAATCGATTACGGTAACATGGAAAAGCTTTTGTCGAGACAAAAGAAGTAGCTTCAAGAAGAATTTCTATCGCGGCTGGGCAGGACGTGGAAGACGTGACGCCAAAAGAAGAAAACTCGGGTCGTGATAGGTAAACGAGGTCGTGGACATGATGCTTACTTTGGGCTGAACTCACCGTTGGGTAACAAAAGAATCCAATGTTGCGACATACTCCAAGCTGAAGAGATGTTTCATGTTGGCGGCTGTGGATCCTGGCACGCGACATGTGATTACTGGAACACGATAAACAAGGTCGCGAAGCATACTTTTCTATGGCGTGACAAAGATTCCAACACAAGTAAGAGAAGTGTCCGTCGTGATTACAACAAACTGTCGCCACACCAAAGATAAGCTGAATACGTAAAAGACCGTCAGTGACATAAATAAACTCGGGTCGCAATAGCAAACATCGACTAACAATTAAGAGGCCATGTCGTGCAACATCAAAAATGAAGCCGCAACAAAAATCGTGTTAAGGGCAACAAAATCTTTATCGCTGACAAACTTTCCGGCCTTACGTAAATTCTCGGCTAAATACAAGAACCAGTTAAGGCAACAAGAACCAAAATGTAAATGTCAGTCTGTGCATAAAACTGGTCACGACACCAATTTGAAGAAGCTGCATAGAAACTCTATCGCAACAAAATTGTCGATGTCGCGACATAACTATTCAAGGAACCACACATAAGATTGTTGCAACATAGAACGGGTAGAACAACAGACTTTGCAAGATAGATTGTTAAGGAGACAAAGAAAGATCTGTCGCGACAGAGGAAACTCTATCGCGACATAACGAATATGTCAAGAGTAAGAATACCGGGCTACGACTCAAGGAAACTCCTGGTCAAGGAATCAAGAAGGAGCACAGGGAACATGTCGCGATAGACGACTGCATGCTACAACAGAGACCTGCAATGAAAATTGAAAACTCTATCATGACAAAACTTTTAGGTCGCGACAAAGAATGCAATCTAGGTTAGAATTTTTGGGGATCCACAATGTAGCCTCGAATTTAGGTCCCAAACTTCTAGGGCTCTATAAATAGAAACAATTGGAGGAAAGAAAGGCAGTCTAGTCAGTCGAGTGGAAAAACGAGGGCATCTAGGGAGCTAAGGACTCTTTTGTATTATATTTTTCTTTTTCTTTTCTTTCTTTCTTTTCTTTTCTTCATAGACTAGATTTAGCGTAGAATTTTAATTTGTTTACTGGATTTGAAATAGTGAATTATTCAGAAGTTTAGAAGTTGAATTAAATTGTTGAAAGTCATTTTTATTATCAATTAACTAATGAAATCTAAACAAAGTCGAATTCATTTCTTCAAAGCTTGATTGCGCTTACATGAAATTTTCCCTGGACCAGATCGTTGTTCATTGATCTAATTTTCGAGAAACACAACTTCACTGGAAAGATATGATGTTAGTTATGGTCTTTTCTACATAATTAGAAGAAAATTTCCTAGGTTGTGAATCTTGAGTTTATTTTAATGGTGATGTTCATGAAGTGAATTGTTCCCAATATTAGTAACTAATACCCATAAAAGGACTGTTTTCTGGCTCAGATTTCCAAGAGGCCCTCTAAGTGACACAGAGATGGAGGTTCCTGAGAGCATGAGGCATTACTTGGGGGTATACTAGACTAATATTGAAGAACTAATGAGCTTTGAAAGATTACTTCGATAAATCATCAATTTACTCATGGTTTGAGAATTAGTTGAGTGATCTATCAATTTAATCAATTGTGATCTCTCCTGTCCGAGGGAATGATCTTGATCTGTGTTGGGGATAGATCTAATCAAGGAAAGGGAGAACTTTAAACTCTTTAAGATTTTGAGATGAGACATCCCATTCCTTGAAAATCTAGTGACCTATCTTGGGAGCGAAGAAATACAGTCTAAGAAATGGGTATGAAGTATTGGAAAGAAAAATACTCCATAATACTATAAAGAAATTTCAATTACAAGTAATTAATTAGAAACATGCATCAGAAATGAATATGACTCTCTAATCAATGAAAATTATCAATTCAAAGAAATCTAAACTATACTATCTGTCTCTTTGACAAAATTCATATTTCCCAATTTATGATAGAGATAAAATTAGATTATGATGCGAGGAAATTGATAATTTCACATTGGTGATCGAGTCTCCACTTCGGCAATGTCTGGTTCAATCCAGGTTATGTTTAAAGTTTAAATTTTGCTTTATTATAGATGTAGAAATTTAGAATAGTAGAGATTATGGATTAAGTTGCTAAATTTCTATGAAATGAAAGTTGAATAGTGTGGAACAATTAGTTAGAATTAGTTGAATTTTAAATTCTTTTCAATCTCTGTGGGAACGATATCCGGACTTATAGGTCCACTTTTATTACTTGTACAACCTGTGCACTTGTAGTATTAAGACTAAACTAAATCTTTAATGAATTCATTAACAAATCCATTTTTCTTCTGAAGCACCTCTGATTGTTTTTGTCTGACAGTTTCACAATGCCTTTCACGGGGATTATATAGTCACAATGGTAATGGTGACATAAGTGTATATATATGATTTTGTCATCAGTAACGATAAGTTGTGATTTGTTTCAAAAACAAAACAAAACAAAATAAAACAAAATTGATGTTGCTGAAAATTAGAATGAGTTCGGACCAAAGAACTAGGCCGTTGATATGGTATAGCAAAATAATGGGTTATAAAGATAAGTAGAGATCCTTGCATTTGAAGCCTAAGGGGTTTAAAGACCAAGCAATGGCAGGCAGACTTATAAAGCTTCAGATCTTTCAAATGAACTATTTCCCCGAAAGGAACCTAATCGCACATACTAAGGGACCCTCCTCATCATCACAGAATTACGGCGCTCCACGAATAAAGTAATCTTAAACTCTCATTACAAAGTTAAAGACACCTAGAAAGAGGATTGTCATTGAGCTGACTTGAAGAAAGCGATTGTGGTCCCATTAGACATAAGGAGGTTAAACCCGATCAGAATCTCGATGCAGTCTAAAGTGCATCAGCTTTACAATGCCTGAGCGGCTGGGGTCATTGACTTCAATGCTTGCTACAAGGGATAAAATAGAGTTAGACTCAGTAATAGTTGTTTTGACCTTTAGGGTGATGTCTAGAATTGGTTAAAGGGAATTGTGAATGTGCGGTGCCCATAACCAATTGGTGGGGAGTCACAGTGGATCACCGCTCTGGGGACACCATGCCTAAGCGTCTCGACGTGCATCCTACAACTAAGCTCAAAAGAAAGAGAGAAAAGACAACATGGGTGCATTCTTGGCATGTATAAGGAGTAGGGGGACAAAGTGGTACAATGAGGTGTGAGAAGTTTGTGCCTACGTATATAAGAGGGACCTAAATTATACATTCATTGGACACTTATGGGAAAGGATCAATTGAGAGCGTGACATTTTGGTCTTTACATTACCGTGTTGCTTGGATCTGAAGTATTAAGGTGACAAATGCATGAGACTTGTGAATTGGTTAGAATATTGCTGTATAGATACTATAGTCTTATCAATTTTGCTTGTAGTATGCAAAAATTAGCTCTCATCATGTTTGCCCAAATGATGTAATTTCCTCACATGTATTTTATTTACTTGAGGACAAGCAAAAATCTAAGTTTAGGGGAGTGATGAGAGCTACAAAGTACTATGATTTGCATACGTTTCTCTTTGCATTTAGAAGATTTCTTCATTGTTTCAAGCATGAACACAAGTACATTTCATGGTTTGTTGCAGAGTGCCTTAGTGAAGCAAAAAATAGGAAAGTCAGCATGAAACTGAACTTTTGATGTTACTAGAATGCTCGTTATGTGAACACATGGCAGCTCATTGAAGCGGGTGGAATGCTTGTGAAGCGGAGAGGAGCCGCTGCGATGTCGAATGAGCAAAAGCGAAGATGCTTCAATGAATGCAACCTTAAACTCCCATTAATGCAACATCGAGGAGAGGAGGTTTTGATAACTGTCAATGGTTACCGCTCTGGCGGAAGATGGTCTACGGCTGCCGGCCCGGGCGACCTGCTCGGCCTTGACACTTCTCGCTCCGGTAGTGAAAGCAGCCATTACGTGTGAATCTGAAGCCAGAAACTCAAGAGGATATAAAAGAATACCTCCCGACACAAGAAAGGAAGTTTTTAGGTAAAGTTCATCGGAGCGGTAGACAAGGGAGTTCAAGAGCATAGAGTTGCGATCGGAAGGAAGGAGACAACGAAATTCTCTTGGATCGAGGCATCGTGTGCACCTTAGTTTTCTTTATTACCTTCTCTAAACATTTGATGATTTTAACTCTTATGGCTGTACCGGTTGACATTATGTTCTAATTTTATTTCTAAGGTTTTGACATATCCTTGCTACACTCGAATGGCTTGATTGTTAATTTTGTTTTCATTCAGTATACATATATTTGCGCATCAAACCTTTCTATTTCTGAACCTTCTTACATAGTGGTATCTAACTAACGACCAATATTCATGTTGGGATGCGAAGTCGAAGTGTTATTAAGGGTGTAGTAGATCAACACTTAGTGTCGGTGAATAGAGATATCTTGAATGGTTGGTGGCATTTAGGGTTCAGACATTTTTTATCTTTGAGTCCATGGTTGAGGTAAGTCTTTGTACACCCTCTTGCATGAGGATGAGTAGTTATTCTTTCGAGAATATATCTGCTAGGCATGATCAGCCATGGTATGAGTTTATTAGTATACTAAATGCATAATCTATCTAGGTTGCAATCCTGTAGGTGGCGAGTGAAGACAAAACCATTTAGTTTTCATTAATTCAGTTTAATGATAATTTAGGATTAGTTGCTTTTGTGTCGGGATTCGTTGTGTTCTGGAAGTCTAGATAATATTTAAGGCGTTAATTCAATAATAGACACACTTCTCCATGTGGAATGACCTCGACTAGTGATTACTACCCAAATAGTGTTTTTTCATACTCTTAACACTCAGATGTGGGCACTTTTTACGGTAGTAATTAGCCAAGTCGATGTTGATTGTACGTTAAGGACTAACGATGCTCTCGATCAAATTTTATATGAATTTTGTAGTTTCACGGGCTATATATATTGAAGATAGGGATCTGATCAATCATAAAGTAATTAGAACTGGAGCTAAGGCGAGAAGAAAACATAAGTGCGTAAGCCCTTTGCAAATTACAAGGGTTGAAAACCGCAAGGTATAATTTCCTGTACTATAAAATTCATAGGAAATTTAGAGAATTTTCTGATCTAAATTTTTCTTAATTTACTGCCATTCTTTTTTTTTGTCTTTCTTTTGTTTCTTCGAATTCTCCCATTATAATAATCATTTGGTTATACAATTTTGGTAATTTGCCTCCATGATATGGATTGAAATGCGAAATGGACTTTATGGAATAGTATTTTTTAGACTTTTTGTGGTAGGTTTTGGGGAGGCTTACCGAACAAGCTCCCGTTTTCTCTCATTTCTCTCATTTTCTTTCTCGCTTTCTTGCTAGCCAAACACCCTTTGAGGATGATTTCTCAGAGGATGAGTGGCGCAAAACCCTCACTGTGGAAGTGAGGCTGCGTATGAAGAGATACAAGGCAAACTAAGGGTTTCATGTTTTCCATGAGTATTCCAATCATTCTGTTCTTCCTTCTTTGGGTTTGATCCCTTGAATCACTTGAATGGTTAATATTTGGTAGCTTTCAAGATTTCGTTTGGATGCTTGTGCTGAATCCGGTGATGTCGTAATCATTTATGATCCATTGGAAGGTGAGTCGAGGAGACATTTATTTTCAGCCGGCGAGGCATAATAGGCGAGTGAATGCCATTCAAAAGATATGTAAAGAGGTCAGTTTTATAATAAATGAAAGAAGATCAATTTAGGAGATAACTATATGTTATCAGTAGGAGAGTAAAGACCGGGAGCCTGGGTTTGCTAAAAGAACCTAAACCTGAATTCCTACCCTTCAAGGGACCTCTTCCACATTCTAATCAAATTTATTTTGTTGATAACCATTAAAACCAACCCCTTTTTATCACAACCCCAATATCCAACTACAATCACCAGTGTAAACCTCGGTATTCAGTGTTCTCTGAAGAAAACTCATCCGTGGATGATCTTGAAACATTATACTGAAACAATAACCAATGCTATATGGTAGTATAAAGACATTAAGTTATAAATTTTGTTGATTTAGAAGATACCCTACGAATACACAAATCAAATGGCGTCGTTGCCGGGGATGATGCCTTAGTGCAAATGACAATGTCTTCCAGATACTTGTGATCCTCATCCTAAACTACGGTGAGAATTTACTTTTCTCTTCATTCTTTCTAGCAATTTTACGCGTTATAATTTCATTTCAACATATTTATATATTTTTTGCTCTTTTTTTTAACTAACATTAACCTTTTTTGTAGAATTGTTTTTGTTTCTTTTTGGTGTTGTCCTATTTTTGATGTAGGAGTTTATGTTCCAATGGTTTAGGAATTCAAAAGGTAGATTAGTCAAAATTAGTATTCCCTGAAATTAGATTCGAATTGTGGCAGTTTTAACCAATTGAAGACCTCACGAGAAGAACAACAAAGTCGAGAAAGAGTGGAAAGGAATCCCAATGTTATATCACTTGAGGACCATATCACACCTCTCGGATGAGTCACCTCATAGTGTCTGTTGAAGAAAGAAAATGGTTATTAGGCCTTGCATGGCGCACTTCTTCCCACTTTTCATGTGGAATGAGCCATATTCTCACGCGGAGTTTGAAGAGTCCCACCTTGCACCTTAGGAGAGACTACCACTATGGATTTAATAGGGCTTAAGCTTTTCCTTTAACATTAAGGATAAAGCGAATTTAACTCAAATCCACAGGCGAGCATCAAAACTAAATGGAATCACGGTGGTCTGAAGAAATTCTTCTCCACTCACAGGACAAACAGCTTAAAGAGGCATACTTCCACCTTCTCAGCTAGTGAGAATGAAAATTCTATACATCGTGGGAGTCTCTATGGAAGGAACTCAATGCTTTATTCTCATATGGATTTGACATGACCTCACGTTGGCTATTTTTTGCAGTGATGAGGCTCTCACCTTGTGAGCAGCTGCGAAGACTATGTGTGGAGAGGACTTCTTGAGCAAAAATCCAGGAAGCTTTGGATTTCTGAGGTTCACATCATTTGAAGCTTCAAAAAGTTGGGATGAGCTAACCCGAGGGGAAATGCGGGAAAGAATGAGAGCTCGACCGGTCTGATACTGGGTGGCATGCACTCTTGGGAAGACATGGACATAAGTAAAGTTTCAACCTTAGCCTTCTAGGGTTGGAAGAGCTGGGGTGAGAGAGCCGACCTTGAGGTGCGGTGTAGCGGGATTTACCATTCCCGAAGCAAGCCATGTTTCATTTGTCGATCCTTTGAACATTTGGGAGAATAATGTCGATATTCCCGGCCGATAGGGGATATGTTAGTGGAACTGAAAGCCCGAATGTTGTTGGTCAATTCAAGCCCATCAACTAATGCACCATATGGCAACACTTACTACCGCGCTAGAAATCCATAAATCTCTCAGATTCAAAACCTCCACGGTAGCACCTCTAATCCTCATGATATCGCCCAACTTCGTACATCCCACAGCCCACGGTCGAATTCTAGGGTTGAATGACCATTCCTAGAGATTGTTAGCAAGGCAAGGTGGTAGGTAACTTTGTGGAAGAGCAGAAAGCAGTGAATGTGCAGTTAAATCAGAGGGTTGACATTGTGGAAAGCACTTTAAACAAGAGAATATATGGGTTCGAATGGCGCGAAAATTGACAAGCGTGGTATTCATCTGGGTGACCTGTGAGCCTGAACCTAGTCAGGCCAATTGGCGAGATCAAGCGAAACCTCGGACTGGTCGAAGCCATTTATCAAATACATTTCATTCATAAACGTTTTCATTCTAGAATCTTTGCAGGAAACAATTTCAATTTAGGAATAGGACCGTAAACATTTACAAACAAATTCAATAGGCCCATGTAACATTTAACAAAATCAAATTTACAATGAAGCGTTTCCAAACCTTTTCAAAATAGTTTACAAAATGGATGTTTGAGGAGTTCATATTGTTTTTACAATATATCAATGTTCAAAACAATGCAAGGTGATTATATATCCCGAACATACTCCATGGCAATTCTTTCTTTGGCTCACAGGCTCATAAACCTTGAACATCTTTTCAATCACTATCAATCCCATAACAAATTTTTGCTCTGTTGATAAAGCAATAAATTTGTAAGCATTTTTCCATACTTAGTGGTTCTATACAATTCATTCCTTTCATTTAGTTTAAGTGGATCATGAAATTTTTAAATAATACTTTTAAATCTTTTGGATGATCAATATTATCTATTTTATGTTTCATATACAATCATTTATGGTTGATGATCCTCCCGAATACATATTATATGTCATTTATTTATAATCGTGTGCATTTCACATGTCTTTTCATTTCAGTTTGCAATTGTAGCACCAATTCAATATCATGTTTGATGCCGTCAATTCGATTGCGCGCGTAAGCCGTTTAACTGTTTATTCTGCAGGATATAGAATCCGACATGATTACTATGTTTGCGGGCCGATATAAAAACATTTGTTTTATATAACCACGATCACGGTCATTGAAATTTCAACATTGGATTAATAAAATCAATTAAATGAACACTAAAATCTTGTCCGTATATTCTGATGGGGTGACACATCATCATTATTTAAGCGATCTTTAACTAATTTGATGTATTGGTATACTAATCTATCTTAATAAATAACAGTTAACACTCTATTGGGGCGTTGAAATCTATTATAGAAAAATATAAAGTGATACAACTATCTTGCATTTATATAAGTTCATTTCAATACTCTTTGATTTGTAACAAACATTTTAAAATCATTTTGCCACCTCAATCCAGATAAAACAAATCAATATACTTTTCTTATACATTTAAGACAAACATTTCAAATATGGCTTGAGAATAGGAGAAAATAGAACAAACCAATCTCTCTTTCTTTTGCCTTGCACTTTAATCGATCCTAGGTTAAATTGATCCTCACGGTCATAACAAAATACCACATATATTTGCAGTGGTCTGTTTTCAACAGTTTTCATTCTTATTTGAACCCCACTATTCATTTATTGGGTCCCAAACTAACGATGTAGAATCTTGTTTGAAAACAAATCAGGTGTGTGGTGACAGTCTCTGGCTATTTGTCAAGGCTACCATAGAGGAGTGCTCTTAGATATGACAAAGGACATTTTGCAGTTTCTCTTTATCTTTGGATTTCTTCCAAAATCACTCAAAATCTCTATGAAACTCTAGATATCACTTTGATACATTCGTAGCTCTACAAACTAACCATGAGCAAACCAGCAGATTGATTGGGAGTTTCTTGACTTTATTAAAAGAAATCTGAGACATTCTTACCTTAAATCTTGAATCACTCTTATAAGATCTTGACTATTTGAAGTAAAAATGAAGAAATCATAAATCACTTCTTCTTTAGCCTAGCTTCTCATCTCTATCTTAGCTCTCAAAATGTTTTTGCTCCATTGAGCATTCTAAGACAATATGATCATATTTCTACCTAAGGCCATGTTTGGCTTATTCGTAAATCCATTTCTCATTTTATATATTTTGAATGGTTTTATTGACTTTGCATTTATCATTTCATTATTAACTTTTTGTTAACTAGTGTGGACATTATGATTCATATTTTTGAAATTCAAATTTGCCTTTTCATGGGTTCATTTCTCAGTTCAATCAATTTCTCATTTTAGCATATAATATTCAATCATGCTCATATTCAATCCACTTTTCTGATTTAACAATTGTCAGTTTCCCATAAAAACCCAATTTAACAATTTATAAGATATATAATAAAATTGTTATAAAATTACCCAGTGTTGCATGGGGTTAGATGATCATCAAGTGCAAGAAGAAGTTCCCCTCACAAACTTATGTAAACCAAGGGTTCCATGAAACTAAGTGGCTGGTGAAGTGCTAAATAAAAGTTTAAGTGTTAAAAGGATTTGACAACTAATTACTTTCATGGCAGTGAAGCTAAAGAAGAGGGCGGGATGAAGGTAGGAAGGATGATGATGGAAGACGCAGTAGAGGGAATGCCTCCACATTTCATAAACCATAGAGGCAAAGGAGGGTGAACAACCAATTGTGAAGGATTCTTGAGTGTGGGCGGGTGAAGTCGACATTCCTTTTTTGACCATGATTAAACAGGTTCAACCTATGCAGTTTCTAAGGCATGGCTATAGAAAGTGGATCTGGATAAGAAAGCCACGGTAGAACAAGTAGTGCTGTAACCCCTGACCCAATGCAGTTGGTGAATCAAGTGAAGCAAGGGCGTGTGTGAAGCCAGAAGCCATTTATCAAATCCATTTCCCGAATACATTTCATCATATAAGTGTTTAATTATAAATCTTAATGGAAGTGTTTTAATTTAGAGCAAAATATAAACATTACAAATTCAAGGCGATTCCTTTTAAAATAACCATTTAATAAAAGCCTGGCATTTTATCTGGTTACTATATATCCAATCATTATTAGGATATAGTTACAAAAATAATTTGAAGTTGAACTCTCTTTTGATTTACAACGTGTCATACTCAAAAATGGTGAGGATGCATGTGATAGAGCATACTCGTGAACTTTACGGAGTGACTCGGGCTGTCGACAGCGATTCGCACAATCTTGTCTATCTCAAGTACTGCGCATTGTGTCCCAAAACAACTCCTTCAGCATTCTCATACCAGTAGTTACAACAAATTCCATTCTTCGGTTTCGATTTAAGTCAATCCTTACATTTGCAAACAATACTTTCAAATCTTTTGGGCGATCAATGTATTACAGAAAATATATACTTATTTCATATACAATCATTTATGGTTTATTTGATCATTCAAATATACACTTTCATATGTTAATAAATCATTTGTAACAAAATCATGAATTTCCTGATGCTCTTTTCATTTCAATTTGCAATCAATAACTTTTTCCAATTTCAATATCCCAACAATCTCTCAGTAAATTCAGTTCTTAACATAGAATTTAACCCATGTTTTGTTATATGAATGTAGAAGTCATGAGCCACGATCAGTTTGAGGTACATGACAGGTATAAGAAACATTTATTTTTACCAATAACATTTGTTTTATATTTTCTTTGATTATTGAGCTCTGACTAGTTCAAAATCATTCGTGAAGACACTATGATATTGTCCCAGGGCCTCACAGTGGATGACCATGTATCGTTTATTCGTAATCACTAATTTGACCTTTATTAGTATACAATCTATCCTTAATGTGAATTAAGCAGTTACCCATTCTATTAAAGCATAAAAGTCCTTATAGCAATCAGTACAATATATACATTGTATAAACATATCATTTTCAATGATAATACAATTGCAAACATTTCACAATCAATTATAAAATCAATTCAAACAAATCAATATGTTTTCTTGTTTAGAACAACCATTTCAAATCTTTGAAGCTTGAGATTGGGAGAAGATAAAACGACCAATCCATCTTTCTTTTGCCTTGTCACGATCTGATTACTGGAGTTGGGTGATCCTCACGGCCCCACAGCAAAATCACACACATCTGCTGATAAATAACATCTCACACTTAAAGAATATTTACAGGTGGCGGTCTGTTATGTTTTTCACTTAGTTTCATTCTTATTTTGACCCCATTAGTAATTTATCGGGGTCCCTAACGATCGATTGTATAAACATAGGACTTTAACAATGCGAGGAATTGCAAGTAATTCTTGAAAGCATCGATACTGGTACCAGTCCCCTTCTATCAATGGGCACCGATACCACTTTGAATGCAGAGTGCCACTTCTCCTACCTGATAGGCATCGGTACCAACTTTTGGTACCAGTACCACTCCCGGGTTCTGCCTAGAAAATGGTAGATTTCGCCATTTCTCACCTATTTTTCTTCAATAAACCTTCCTAAATCCATCCTACATCAAAACCCACCATGGAATCCACCCAAACAACTCAAGAAATTGGTTTCAGAATAAGCCAAACCCTCACTTAGTTAGGAGCTTTCTCCAAGTCAAATCACAAAAGATGAAGCTAGGGTTTTGTTTCTTACACAAGCCTCTTCAAATCTCACTTTAAGTTGCACGATCAGAAGACAGAAAATGGGAAAGAGACCCAGCCCAAAACTTTATCCTTCTCACTTTAACTCCTTTCATTTCTCCTCTTCTCCAAAAAACGAGTTTGATCGAATAGGCACTTAATAGACCACTTTTGGTCTTTAAATCCCATTTAAGTGTAAGACATGTTTGGCCTACACACAAATTCCATTCTCCTTTTTGGTCTTTAAAGTGTTTATTTCCTTAAAGCCTTGTTTGAGAAACTACAAACCCATTTTAGGTTAAAGTTCTCCCGATTTACTATATAGCCCACATTTCATTTTATTACACTTCAATCTATATTGCATGAACATATAAACTTGACTGAGTGACCCTTTGGTCCTCATTTCAAATTTCAAAATTGCCTTTATACTTGGGTTAATTTTAAGGTCAATCAATTCTCATTGCGCACTAATATTTATAATTTGGCTTTTTTAACCATATAATCATTTAATCAATATTCATTTGTGAATTCGAAAATACCCAAGTTGGCTCAATTTATACAGGAATATATGTAATTTTTTATTATAAAAGTATGGTATTTTTTGGGGTGTTGCGTGGGGAGTGTCATCATACGGTCTGAGGGCTCCCACTTTGATATAAAGATCAGGTGTCCACCATGGAGTGAACATTTGAGGAACTTGTGTGGAGAAAGCATTACTAGATTTGGGACGGTGTCAGCGTACCTACTGGAGTCCTATAAGGGGTGGGCGAGGGAGAATGAAACCCGCAACATCACCTTGTTTTTAGCAAACGGTCGATGTAAAGACCCGAGGCACTTCTGTGGATATGTTTTGGTGCAATTGGATAAGTTCCACCCGGTGGACTGTTGTTCTTGATATTGAGGCCGTAGCTGGGGAGCCGAATTATGTGCCCATTATACTCGAGGTGACCTGCCTCAAATGCAATCATCAGCTGCCGAAATGCCTGGGTTATGCAACTCACTTTTGGCGATATGACGCACGGAGCTCAACATTTTACTCGACAAAAAGCATGTTCACCCGGGAATAAGACCTAGAAGAAGAGGTGTGTTTGATTCACACCATTGTGGAAGAACGAGTGACGGTGCATTTCTGACTACGGGAAGAATTGATGAGGAATTGTGAGGCTTCTGAAAAATTGGATGAGGCCCAGAAGAAGGCAGAAAGGGGAAGGAAGAAAATGAAGAGCCCTCCCCACATAATTGAAATATGCATACTTTGAGGAGGGCAACCAATGCCCTGTGGTTATTTCTTCATCCCAAAAAGCCTCATAGGAAGACAATTTTGCATGGAATCCTCAAAAATTAAACAAGCAAGTGGATGGAAAATCTCTAATTTAAAGGAATTAGCCCTTTGGTTTGCAGTCATCACATTTACATGGAGGCAGCCAAACAGTCAGACAACCACAGAGATCATTGAATCATGCAAGAGTGAGTCGTGCGGGAGGTTTAAAAATTCTGTTGTGAGCATCATCTACCCCATTCAAACAATCCTAGGTGAGTCTACCACGAGGTTGTCCCAAAGTCGGGTGACTATTGTGAAAAGAGAAGGAGAAGATAGCCACCTGTACACAGCCTATAGATTACAAGGAAGTAAGGTGACAAGGAAGGACCATTTTCCTTTACCCTTCATTGACCAACTTCTAGAAAGAGTTTCTGGACACCATTATTATTGTTTTCTAGATGGCTATTCCAGATATTTTCAAATAGAAATCGTTGTGGAGGACGGGAGAAGACTCCACGCTTCACTTTGGAACTTATGCCCTACGAAGAATGCCTTTTAGCCTCTACAATGCACCTGCCACATTCCAAAGTGTATACTCGGTATTATTTTAATTGATATGGTGGAACGCATTATGGAAGTTTACATGGATGACATCACCGTATGGGTACTACGAGGAGTGCATGGCTTGACCTTGAAATTATTCTAAATAGATGCATTGAGGAAAAACTTGGTGCTTGACTGGAGAAGTGTCATTTATGGTAAATCAAGGTGTCCTTGGACATGTCCATCTCAAACAAAGGCGTTGAGGTTGATAAAGCGAGTTGAGCTTATTTCGCTACCACCTCCCCTTGAAATGTCAAGGCAGTGAGGCAATTCCTTGGCCATGTAGGTTTCTACAAGAGGTTCATTAAAGATTTTTCAAAAATTGCAAGACCCCTCTGTGAGTTCCTAATCAAGGATACTAAATTTGTTTGGGATGGAAAGTGCCAAAAGAGCTTCGAGGAGCTCAAATCACACCCAACTCCACCTGGTAGAGAGCACCTTCTTAACCTTGCTTTTACCGCTTCTCGGTCCGTCGATTGGCGGATCGGCTGATAAGATGCTTTCGTTTAATTCTTTTTATTTACTTTTCATTTGGTTTTTTTTTTTTTTTTTTTTTTTTTTTGTAAAAGTGTAGATTTCAAATCCAGCCCGACGAAGGTGGATCGAACAAGCCGGTTTACTCAGCCATTGTTTATCTTATCAAAACATTTTATTTATATCATTTCATTTTATGGTTTCAATTATCACAGCATTTCAAATGGTAGGCCCAAAAAACATTTACTCTTATACAATTAAGTTTCAAAATGGCATATCATGCCTTTCTGAAAATGACTATCTATGAAACAATGGTTGAGTTTAACTCTTTTGTTCACAAAATGTCACATGTTCAAAAAAAAATGATATGCATATGTGGGGTATATACTTATACATGACTTTCTCTATATTCTGGCTCCTTGATCTTGCCTTCTTTCTTGTTTACTCGAAACCTACGCATAGATAAAAACTACAAGCTAAGCATTTTCATGCTTAGTGGTTCTATAAAGTTCTATTCCAATTTTCAGTTTATCATGACATGCATTTATCATAAAACCATGCATTTTATATCAAACTATACTCATCTTATTCACTTTCACATACTTTCACTTTACAAATCATTGATCTATATCAAAATATGCATTTTCACATACTTTCAATTTACTTAAATCAAATCATGAGATTCAAACATACTCCCAGGATGTATTTGGTTACAAATCCCATTTACACTCATCGAAAGTTTGTTATTTGCTTTGTCTTTACAATTAACATTCTGTGGATTTCATTCGGTGAATCCGTCCTTTTGTCTCGGTAATGTACTTACACATTTTAACAATTCCAGGTCTCCCATCATGATGGATGCGATTGGTGCATCAGCCAAGTGGTCATTTAAAAATACCATACGCCAACATGACAGATGTAACACCAATAGCACCTGGGTTTTTCGAGCATGTTTAGGGTATTTGTAGCATAATTTAAATGTTTAGTGAGTTAAATACGAAACATAGGCTTGAGGAACTTTGAAAGTTACAAAACTTGAGACAAAATTATAGTGGTCAAAAGGGGCAAAGTCATAAATTGAAGGCCCTATGGGCGAAAAGAAATAATAGGAATTTTTGTGGAATTCCTAGAAGGATGGAGGACTTAAATGCAAAAAAGAGATTTAACCCAAAAATGGGTTTTATTTGAGGGCCAAACATGGGCTTTAAAGACCAAATTTGGTCTCAAATTGGGGGAGAACCAGTAGAGAAGAAAGAAGGGGAGAAGAAGAGGAAGAGGAAGAAGAAGGAAGAGTTCAGAAGCGAAGATCCAAGCTAGTATGGAAACTACTTTGGTATGGATTTTTGTATGGATACATGGAATTTTAAGGCTTTATTGTAGTTAATATCTTGTCTCTAAATCCCAGGGTTTTGATAGGGTGCATCCCTAACCTTAGGTTTCTTGAAATTAAGGTTGGTTAAACCCACAAGGAACAAGATAAGTATGGAATCCTCCCTTTTGTTGTTGGATTCATGGTTAAATGGAAGGAAATGGAGTTAGGGTTTAGAACAAACCCTAACAAATCTTAATTAACTTAGTTTGTATATGGGTCATAACCCGTAATAGAATAGTTTAGTAAATTCATGATAGTTTTTGAACTAAGATAAGTATTGAAAGAATTGAATAGAAAATAGATTCGAGTGAATTAAATGGTTTAGTGTGTGTTTGAAGTACCAAATTGATTTAGTATCAAAGCATGGAAAATGGGAGAAAATGCACGTTACACACGGACTTTGGGTCATGTGTGCAAATTTTGCCAGTGTGCGTGCACCTTCAAGCCCGAATGTCGATACATGTTAGGGGTGTCTTGGTGACACCGTGCATTTTCCTATTTAAACCGGAGTTTTTCGTATTTTGGCCATAACTTTCATTTCTTATCAGGTTGAGTGATTAGTGGCCAGGTGGAAATAGACTTACAAGAAGACCAAACATAAAGAAAATGAACTAGTACGACTCTAAGTGGTCGAAAAAATCCACTCAAAAGTGAGGCTATGTACGAAGCGATTCTCTAGCATCCGTTTTGATCATAGAGTAGTCCGAATTGTTTTGAACGTAACTTGAGTTTCGGTGCTCCGATTTGGGTGATTCCAATTGGAGATGAACCCTTAGCACCTTAGATTTAAAGGAGTACAAAGAACCAGTGTCAAATATGGAGACAGAGCTTTTTGGAAAATGAATGGTGACGAAGCCGTCCCTCGGGTAAATCGGTAAACCGACTAGTTGGCATGAAAATGCCGTAACTTGAGTTTGGATGATTCGATTGGAATGATTCGATTTCTAAAAATGATGAGTTGATTCATCGAGAACAAGAGCTCATGAATGATGTGTGGATAGGCATCATACCATACAAGTATCTTAAATGCCATATGGAATAGGCATGAAACACGAATATGATGAAACGAAAATGGCTGAAACATGAATGAACGCAGAAAAGCAGCTATGTGTGAACACGAGAAGGTAATAAAGATAGAGTTGGGTTCTGAAAGACATATGATCATATGACTACCTAGGACCGAAAAATATATGAGTGGGCGTCCTATTGGTGCTTCGGCACTCCTGTTGGTGCTATGGCACTCCTGTTGCGTGGTTAGCTGCGTTTTGATTGGTGCTCTGGCACTCCTGCTGGTGCTACGACACTCCTGTTGCATGAGCAGGCACGTCCTGATCGGTGCTCCGGCACTCTTGCTGGTGCTACGGCACTCATTACGTGGCGACACGTCTGTGCGATTGCTCATTTTGATGCTATATTGTACCTTCGGGTACTTGGTATGCTAACGTCTACTCATTCTTATGATTGGTCTAGGTAGCGAGAAGACATATGATAAAACACTAAATAAAGAATAAGAGTAAAGATGCGAGTAGTGCATTGAGTGCCCCAAAACACTCATATTATACTCGCGTCCGGTCTTTCATTTTTACATTTATTTTATAGTAATTTCACTTTCAGTTTTTGTGGCGAATCCGGTTGGTGTTTGTTTGGATTCTGAGGTCTGATGAGAGCAAAAGAGCAGCTCTTGGAAGCATTTTGGAGCAATGGGGACCAAGGCAAGAGAAAGTGGTTTGTCACGTCGCCAAGCGTTCAAGCGTCGAGCGTCCCCAAATCATGTGCGTCACGACGTGTTCGGGTCAACAATGCGAAGTCAGCCAGTGGAAAGCGTCGCGACGTCTCGAGCGTCATGACGTCTGGCAGTGGCGTGGCGTCGCGTCGGCTGAATCTTGAACCCTATCATTTTAAGTACGAATGACTCGAAATGTGAAAGGGGGGCGTCTGACGAAGCCTGAGAAATTCGAAGCGAGTGACCTGGACTTGAAGAAGTGCGGGAAATTTATCTTGTTTCTTATTTTGGATATTAGAATGATGTTTTTAATCACTAACGTTTTTATCTTTAAATTCGGTATGTTCCAGATCTATTTCTAGGGTTATGTTGAACCATGTCATGTGTTGATGGATTAAGAGTTTGGATATTTATTTTATTAGGTTATTTATCAGTTGCATACGCTCTATATCGTGGTTTAATTATATGGTGATGTCGGCCTGACATTGGCAATCACCTTTGGAAAGCGAGATTAGAGATGAGGTTATCGGGGGATGCAGAGTATAAACGACTTCGGTCGATTCGGTAAATAGAATATTAGATCTGAAGGTGGCATTTGGGGTTGAAGCGTTCAGCATGCGAATCACGGGTTGAGATGAAGTGCCTGCTCAGCTCTATTCACGAGATGGCGGATACTCCTCGAAGTTATCTGTAAGTAAGATCACCTCGCCATTGACAAATTGTAAATACATTGAATAATAATATCTTGAAGAAATAATCCATTAAAGGAGGGAGATATAACCTAACCTCAATACCAATAATTCATTTAGAATCTAGCTTCGATCGACTTTCACATATTCTTCTTTCTAAATCGTCTTGGATATTATCTAAAAGCGAGTAGCACAGCGATTAATACACATCCACATGGATGGATATAGTACCCACAGTACCTTTATATTACTTAGGCGGCCCAGCGTGCACTTGCGCACATAGGCGTACATTTTACACTACCAGCGTTTCGGCTGTCAAGTTTTTGAAGCGTTGCGAGACAGGCTTAGATTGATATAGAGAATTAAGCAATTAGATATTATTCTGGAATTTTCTTTACTTGTGTTTATTTTTACAAGTGCTGGTAATTTGGTTTTGTTGGTTCGTGTGTTATTGCAGTATAGGTTTCAGTAAGTACATGCGATATCGAGATCAAGCTAACCAACCTGGTGATCCGAGCGAAAGACTTACGCGCAGTTGCGCGAAACGACGAACTGATTAGAAATCGATAGTCATGGAAAACAGCGAAGAACAAGATCTTGGCATTGAGCGAGTGACCACGAGAGGCGAAATACCAGGAATCACGGAAGGAATCAAGCACAGGCCATTTATCTGACGGATGATCCTTCGTACTATTAGATGAGTTAGTATTACCTGGCTGAGCTAATTTATCGGGCGACCACAATTCAAGCGAGCAATTTCAATTGAAGTCGATCAGTCTGGTCTTGAACATCTTGTTCCATGGACACACCCCATGAGAACCCGAACATGCATTTATTCTTCCTCGAAGTTTGCGATACTATCAAATCTGTGAGATTCTTGAAGAAGCTCAGTTACAGTTATTCCCACTTTCACTGGAGATAGAGCGAACTAGCCCAGTTAACCGATCGACCACCGATTCAATCACTACATGGTGATTTGGTGCAAAAATTTCGACTAAGTTCTTTCCACCTTCGAAAATTTACAACTTGTACGAGATCAATACCTTTGGGCCAATGGGGGGAGAACTTGGCGAGGCATGGGACCGATTTCCACGAATTATTGCGGAAGTGCCAGCGCCTGCGTGTGACGGATGGATGCAAGTCCACACGCTATAATGGTCGAAATGCAACAAAACGATGATTGATGCCTCGGCTAGGACGTGTGAAAGAAAACCAACGACGAGCATATGAAATTACGGAAGATCTTTGCTGCAATACCATCCCGGTCGCCTAGGGAGAAGGCTGCAGGGGTGAAGGCCATTGGTGGCATAGATACTTGAAGTCTCGATATCTGGAACAATCATGTGGCACGATTGACTAGCAGTTAAATGAGCGTGAGTCACTGCCGAACTTTCTATTGAAGACTAATCCATGGAGTGTAGCGATTACGTGGGGACAGCAGTAATACGAAGAATGTCGGTAGAACAACAGCTTGATGAAAGCGGGCTGATGCGATGTCGAGTTCAATCAAAGTGAAACACGATAGCAAGGGCGGTGTGACAAATTATCGGGGTAAAATCAAGGCGAGGGTGGCGTGTTACTAATCGAGTCAGGCGATCGAACAATCAAGGGTATGGATGGAGGAACAATCGAACAATATGCCATCTAATGAATTGGTAGGCCACCACGAAAAAGTGGACTTAGAACAAGCCCACGCCGGATGCTTTCTTCTGACTTCATGAATGAGACAAAGCAAATATGCGTGACGGGTAACTCAATTGAACAATCAAACGGCACGGTTGAAATTTGGAGAGTGCAGGATGGAGTGAATGGCGATCTATTGTGAAAGCGACGGGGTTCACTACTGACAATTAGGAGGTAGTAAACCACACAGAGGAGAAGGGAAGAGTCTTTGCGCGAGGCTATCCTTTAAAGTGGAAAGGTTGAAATCCCGGTCGAAGCTAGTGGTAAGAGAACTAAAAATTCGGGAGCAAGACTCAAGCATTAGAAGGACCCGAGATCTGGCGAAGCGACCTCGAGTTATGAGGCGGCTAAGGATAATAAAGCGAGGAAGGCGAGCATGGCCAGGATGGAGCTTGTCATACCCGATCCCGTATCCTCAAAGGTTGAAGAAAGGTAAGTTGGGCTTGGGTTTTTAAAGTTTCTTGATATCTTCAAGCTACATATTAATATACCCTTTTTTTGACGGAAAACATGCACAATTACGTGAAATTCATGAGAAAGATCTTAGCGAGTAAGAAAGTTGGAGGAATATGGGACTATCGCCTTAACTGAGGAATACAGTGCCATCCTGCAAAAGAAGCTTCCTCCAAAACTTCAAGATCAGACAGCTTTTCTATCTAGTTTTCTATAGAATCGGGTATCTGGAAAAACACTGTGTGACAGGAGCCCGATGACAGTGCCGCTTCGATGTTTAAAGGCTAAAGTTGGGGGAACGAAATCAACTACGAACCGTTGCAACTTGCAGACAGGTCCTTTACCATCCTCGGGGCATAATAATGAAAATGTCTTGAGTAAAGTTGGTAAATTTGTCCTTCAGCCCGAGACTTACGTCATGGACATGGAGAAGCGACTTTCAGTTCCCATCATACTAGAGTAGACCCTTCCTAGCCAGGGAAAAGCTTCAAATCGATATGCGAGAAGGTAGACTCAGAATGAGATACAAGAGCGAGATCGCTTTCCATGTGTATTTGAAGCTATGAAGCATCCGGATAATAGGCCAGGCAAGAAGATATCCGGAACCTCGGTGAGAGATGTCGCCGAAGATCTGAAACTTGAGTTAAGCCTATGATTGCACATAAGGAACTGCGAGAAGAGAGCGAGAGCGAACGAGGAAAAATATTTCATCCACCTTGAACATGGGGTGTGAGCGTATAGGGGGATCGTAAGCATTTCGATTCCTTACAATCATGCTTCGCAGAATTGAGGTTCGAGTGATCAATTGCGACATTAAACATAAGGCTTCTTGGGAAGCTGACCCAGTAACAAACTTTTCCTTTTCTTTAGTTCGATTTCTATTGTTTTATTTTTCAGCAATATAGGGTTTCTTTCTCATTGTGGTGCTTTCTACTTGTTTTGTTTAATTTTGAGAACCAGCAGATGCAGCTAGTGGGGAGGTCGTTCAAGTTGTGCATTACAAGTCCATAAAGTCACAAATACACCTGCGAGTGGGGTTTCTGATCAAGAGATCATCGATGTGCCTAAATTGTATTACTGATCCATAGGCTATATCACGTCGCGGCGTGGACCTCCATCGCCGGCGATGGATTTGCCGTCATGACGTCAAATTTACCTCTCAATCACTGTCGCGGCGTGGCTCCCAACGTCGCTGACGTCAAATTTATCCTCTACGTCGCGTCGCGGCGTGGTTTCACGTCGCGGCGTGGATTTTCATGACTCTTTGTCATCCGCGGCATTAATTATAGGCGTCGCGGCGTTGTTAATTTCACTCGCCGCGTCGCATTGCCCGCCGCGTCGCGGCGTTGCCATTAGCCAAGACCGGTTCATTTTGGATCTTCACCTCGCCACGCTCCATTGCACAAACCACTAGCCGTCTTGCCCACCTACGCTCACTAGCCTAAGACTCTACGTAGCCGTGAGAAAGGTTTGTATATAATCTTAGGCCAGCCATTTTGTCGTCGGGAAGCTCTCCTCACATTAACTCGGGTCCTTGTGGCATTTCCACCACATTGTGCTCGGTCTGGCAAGATCTTCGATTGGTTAAGTCTCTTAGATTCTATTTACCTAGGGTTTGTTAGGTCGTAAAGTTTGAGGTCATAGTTAGTTTTAGCACACTTAGTTTTAGTTGGATTTAGTTGCTGCGTTTTTGCTTTTGTCTAAGTCGGTAGGTGCCCTTTGGTGCCACGACCACGTGTCGTCTAGATTGATATGTCGAAAGCGGTGCACCGCGCCAGTGGTCGGCCCGGACCGTCCAGCTACGGGTATCCATGATTTGTGAATTAGTCTGCGTGTCTGTTGGCATCATTGCAGCAGTCCTTCATCAGGAGAAGGGTTTCCACCACCCGATGATTTCTTCCGCCAAGACCATTGCGTAGGGATGGCGTGCTTGCAGCCACCTCATCGGCGATGAGTGTGGTCGCGCGAGTTCTACGCCCGATCTGCGCCCGTGTGTTGAAGAAGTCGGTGCGGGCATGGTCGACCGGTCTGAGTCAATCAATAGTTTTACGACTCGAGCATGTCCCTTCGGAGGCGTGGGCCGGCTCCACGAGCACCCGACTATACCACAGGGTTATCTGGCGTGACCCGATGGTCGGGGTGAGTGGAAAAAATCAATAATGATGCGGGACGTAGTTAATTTGGTGGCGATTTGGCCTTCATCCCTGGAGTGCGGCATCGCCTTCATCACTTAGCGTCTCATTCCGACTGACCCGATGTGTGTGAAGTATTTGCCAGCAGCGCTCCCTAACTCGATATGCCCATCTTGGACATCACGGCTCGATGTTGGGCGGGTTATAGGGATGCATCCTCCATAGCAGACGAAGATGAACCGGGACACCTTCCTAATCTTTGGCTTGTCTGAGCAAGCGGGAGTGCTCCCCCCCAGACGACAATAGAGGCGGCTTCATCCCGTGAGGCAATATCGTCAAGCGGAACACGGTGTCCCGCGACACCGAGGAGTGTCTGATTCGAGATCATGAGCCCTCGGACGGGGGCAGGCTTTGTAGTGTCGGGCTCATTATGGATCAGGCGTCCCGAGGGAGACAGTGGCCCGATCCTCGTCGACCACCTCACCGCCACCGGTAGCCATGATGGCCCGGCTCCTCGATCCTTCCCGGACGCCAGGACCGGTGCTCTCCTTGTGACGGTTTGGCGCGTTGCAGGATGAGACCGATTTGTTCTTGCGTGGGGACCTTTGGCTATTTTGTTTGGGGGGGGTGTGGTGATCGTGTTTTGTTTTGTTTAGTTCTGTTTTGTTTTTAGTGTTTTTATAGTGCTTTTGTTTTTATAATTGCTTTTATTTTGTTCGACATAGTTGTGTTTCTATTTAGTTCATGTTGGTTCGACACGAGTCATGTGTAGTTAGTTTGCATTTGTGTTAGGTCGATCTTATATGTAATAATTGCGTGTTTGTGCCATGTTAAAAATTGAGGATCACTTTTGGACTAAATTCCGTTAACATGGATGTTCAAATGCATCTAATGTTTTGATGCTCATTAATTAGGTTGAATAGATGGAAAGGTTAGTGAACGATCACGAGTAGTCAAGACCTTGCAGGTTCTCGGGAACCTATCACTCACACACTAATGACCTTAGTATGCATAGGCGCAGAGACCCGACTCTCTTTGTAGTTCGACTAACCTTGGGAGATAGATATTTAAAGTGATAGGACACCCCCGATAAAAGAGGATTGCCATCGAGCCCCGAGCAAAGAGAAAATACAAAAACAATAGAAAGGTGAAAAAGAAAGGAAAAATGACAAAAATAAAAAAAAAAAATAGATGTACGCAGAATAAAAATGGGATTATCGATCAGATCGGGCATAGTCCGAGGGCCTTTCAAAGCTAATGCCCTAAGCCAGCTAATTTGGGGTCATTATTCTTGCCGCCATGGAGACGGAAAATGTGGTTTTCCTGACTAGGGCCTTTGAGTTTGGTTTGAGTGTTAAGGTGAAGTTTGAAGGGAACTTAATGCTGGTGCCCTTAACGTGGCGGTGGAGTCTGATGGATCCCAGTATAGGAACACTCAACTAAAACTTCTGGCACTGGGGTCTTTTCAATGTCTTTTAGGTACTTAGGAAGTTTTAGGTGATACACCAAAGAATAAAATGGGTGTGTTCCAACTCTCTTCTGGGCCATTAGTTCCTTCCCAAATAGGGTAAGCCGAGCTTGTTCAGTGCTCTGAGCCTAGGCATACACCTGGAGGGCCCATCCATTATACACATAGTGGTCATCGGGAAAGGTTATTTGAGCACCACACTCTGATGCACTAGTCACTTCACCTATTTCAACTCAGCTCCTCCCAAAGTCTAACAACGACCCTGTAGTATGCATCCCGTGAACTCGCGCAAAACAAAGTGAGCAAATGGTGAGCCTGGCCCAATTGATCCTCTACTTTTCAAAGATGTGCAACACGGTCTTAGTGTTACTTAGTAGGCCTGGATGTGTGTCCCGTCTGGGGAATCCATTCTGCTCGCACGCCAAGAAACTAAGTTTGGGGGTGCGACTTCCAGCCCTAAACACTCCATTAGCACTCGCCTGGCCTTTCCATTTTTACATTTATTTTATATAGTAATTTCATAGTTTTAAAATGTGCCCCACTGGTGCCTGCCTTGGTTACAGTATAAATTTGCTGCAAAAAGTGTTTCCTTGAAGCATTTTTGGAGCAATGGGACCAAGGCAAGAAAAGCGCTGTCACTGTCAAGGATGCTTCCAATGTCGCGACGCGTCCCCATATCGGGGTCGACGCCCTCCAACTCTCTTCAATCACATGCTGCTCGGTCAACAATGCGTAAGTCAACAGGGCGGAGGAACGCCGCGACGTCTCAACGCAGGATACGCCTCCAACGCTTCGCGCGACGCCAGAACCGCGTCACGATCGTCACCAAGATCAAACCCCATCATAAAAAGTACCTAATGACTCGTAAATCGAGGGTGTTTACTAACGCGGCGTCACGAAATCGTATATGAGTGCCAACACCTCCGCCAGCGCCGGAGATTTGTACTGCTTTCTTATTTTTGGATTATTAGAAACGATGTTTTTAATACTAAACATTTCTCATCTTCATCCATGCCCTGTGACTATTTCTGGGGCTATGCTGAACCCCCGTCATGTGCTTTGCTTATCAAAGCTCTGATCTTTATTTTATTCAAGGTTTATCACCTGCCCCGCATCCCGCCTATATCTCGTGGTTTAATTATATGGTAATGTCCCAGCCAACATCGCATAATCACACCTGGGAGGAGTCTGGTGATTCCTGAGAGACATGAGGGGTTATCCAGTGATCCCGTAGGAGCCAGCTCTTCTCACCATCCTAAGAAATAGAGATATCCTGATCCCCACCTGGCATTCAGTTAGAACTGCAAGATCTCAAAAAAAGGTACAGTGAATAATGAAGGCAGACAGATATACTAACTCTATTCATTTGTGATTAGCCATTACACCCTCGAGAGAGGATATCTCAGCAGATCACCTCACCATCGGGATAAATTGTAAATACATCAATAATAATATCTCAAGAAATAATCCATTAAAAGTGACGTGGGGAGATATAACCCTAAATTTCTTCAATACCAATTCATTAGGAATCTGGAAACCCCAAATTTCCACTCTCACACATTCACCTTCTTCCTAAAAATCATCTTTCGCATATTATCTAAAAAGCCTAACCTATAGCCACAATACACTGTCCCCGTGGATCGATATCCGTACTAATGAGTACACTATATTACTGGGGCGACGCGTGCACTTTTGGGCTCCGGCCATGTTTTTGTTACCTTTGTATATTTAACCCGCCGCTTTTCTCTACCACGCACCAGATCCTGTCTGTAAGTGACCTGCCTGCACTCTATCCATTAAGTTCTCATGGTACCTCACGGTACCTCTCAGATTCGGATTAGTTCTCGTGGTACCTACCCGCACCCCCGTATCCGATTGCCCGGCAAGAGGTACCTACCCGGGCACCCCAGATCACAAAACAACAAGTATAAGTCCGCAGCACCTATGCCGGGGGTACCGGTCCGTAAAAATAAGAGAGCCCAGGTGAGGCACCACTCGTACTCGTATCGGTAAAAAATAAGTATATGTATCTAATAATACGATCCCAGACTCCCGGTGCATGGACTAATGTCCATCTAATATGTATCTCAGATAAGAAGTGACATTTGTTCCGACTTATCGTATCTACTTCGTACTTCGCACGGCTGAATAACAATGTAAGTCCAAACTCAAGAATCAGCTTCTGCAAACACAACATAAGATCCGAAATACAAGTATGTGCTCGAAATACTGCTGTAATTCCTGCGGGGGCGACCAAGATAAGTCCCAAGACAAGATAGCTCAGAATACACATATCATATCCTAAATATGCGTATAATATATATAAAAAACAAGGATATACTGTAGTTCAAGTATAAGACAATGGTACCGCATAAAGTCTCGTAGTACTTACGGTACTTCCAGATAAGATTAAGCCCTGAAATCCAAGATATCGCCCGCACCGATACCTGCAATTCCGAACAAGTAAACCCAGAATAAGTATAAGTTCTACAGAAACTCCTAATAGAGATCCCGAGATAAACACAAATACCAATACCCGGGAGCCATACCTCCTCGTATAAGCATAAGTTCAGAACCCTGGGAGACTCCAAAATAAGTATGTCTCGAGATCAGCATCGCATAAGTTCCGATATGTATGTCATTTCCTGGAGACCTAAATAAGTATATGTTTCGATACAAAACATAAGTATAAAATATGTATCCACAGAGATAAGTATCGTATGACAGGTTCATATATGTCCTCGGGAGGATTTAAACAAGTATAAGATCCGAATAAGAATGTCAAGAGGCATAAGATCCGATCGCTATAAGTATAAGACCCGATAAGAATAAGTGCTATATATAAGATCCCAAATAAGGATAAGTTCACATATAATTCCCGAGCAAGTATAAGATCGAATTTGATAAGTATAAGTCCGACAAGCATAAGTCTCAGATAAGCTGGTGCAATTATATAAGTTCATTATGTGAATGCCTAATATTCTGACACACTAAGTATTTGCCATTCAGATGCCAAGCTTCTCAGATAAGAAATGTTTCCCACTGCCGTAAAGCTTAGCACTCCAAGTTTTTAATCCATGTAGGTACAGAGAAGACGTCGCAAACATCCCGCATACAAATGTGGGCCAAACACACCCACAAGAAGGGTTCATCACGCGCAGGTCCCGCTCTCGAATATGTAATTGGAATGTAAAGTTTGCTTTTGTATATGTATAAGAAACGGGACTCGCTTATATGTGTCTGTATTCTGATGGACACCACCCAAGTGGTAGTTCTTTTGATTTGTATATAATATTTTGATTCTTATAAGATGGGTCATAATCACGTGCAACAGCTAGGTTTAAAAAAAAAAAAAAAAAAATCAAAAGAATCCCAAGATATGGTCTCGTCCCCCGAAACCGGTTCTGATCCGAGCCAACCGGGGTCTCGCCTGGGACCTGGTGTGATTAAACAGATGCCTATCAGTGCATCCCGCCAAGTGGGACATTTTAACAATGCCATACACCACATCATGACGGATGCCGGAGCCAGAGCATCCCGCCATGTGAGACACCGTAGAATTTTTGTTTGTCTTCATGACGCGATGTCGACTCGTGCATCCCGCCATTGTCATGTTTCCTATACGCCCACATTCAATCCTAAGATGTCAAGAATCGACCAATCATACACTGATTAATCACCACATGCAATTAATCGTTAAATGATTTCACACGTCACATTTCAACCACACACTCGTAATATCATTTCAAAGATATAATTATTCCATATAATCATTCTCAGATGATTTGGCAAACCTACCAAAACACTTGAAATACGATGGGAGGGTCGCCCGAACAAACCGAAGTTGTCTCATTCCCGCTCTTCCCACTGATCTCATCCCGTGTTAGGTGGATCCTCACCCGTCCTAGTCAATGCACACACCACGCCACTCCCAGGCGATGTTCACCATTACATTACTCTGAAGAATGATCACTAACAATACACTGCCTCGGCCAAGACACCAAGTCCCGGCCCAAAAGAAGCTTTCTCGGCCCCTCTACAAGGAGGTGCCAATGTATCGTTTTCATTTAGTTTTATCCTTGGCCTGAACCCCATTAAAATTACTTATTAGGTCCCCAAACGATTTTGCAATGAATACGAGGTGTTCCGAAAAACAAAATTCTGAAATTTTGTTCTACTGTGAACAAGACCAATTCTTTGCACTCCTACCAGAATATGAAGGCATCCCACTTCATATAGTGGAGTTCACGCCGCTTGAGAAGTCCCAACCGCCGGCGTAGGAGCCCGATGTGCTCAAAAATTCAATTTTCTTTAATAATTTTCCAAAAATCCTCAAAAACCTAAACAACCATGGGAATCTCACTCCCAATAGCATCTTCATCAACATCCTAAACCAACCATGAGCAAAACCCATGGGTGGATGGATTTCACAGCTTTTTCTAACCCAAACATCATTTAAAGAAATCTGTGGTTTGGTTCTTTACCTTTAAATCCCTCTCAGTCTTCTTCCTTTCACCCAAGATGCTCGACTCAATGTGTAGCCATGAGTGTACTTGACCTCCCACCAAAATCACTTCTTCCTCAAACCCCTAGCCTTTCTTTCTCCCCCTCTCAAAAACTGCTTGCTCAAATTATTACCCCAAGACCAAATGTGGTCTAATATCACTTGGCCCTTCCTCATACCATGGGTGTTGCACCTCAAAACCCCATTTGGATTTAAGCTGCCTTTGACTCAATCTTTATGAGCACATATATCACTTCTCTATTTGTGCTTAAACACATAAACATTTCCTTCAAATGACCTAGGTCCTTATTTTACAAAATCTAAATCTACCTCTTTTCACTGCAGCTATATTTCCTGCCTCTGAATGAATTCTCATTCTTTAAGATATAAATATTTAATCTACATGCCTCAAATAGTTTATTCATTTCCACTTTTCACAATATATCATTTTCCTAAAACCCAAGCCTTAAACACTTGACACTTTAAAATATATAATAAAAATTATTATAGAAATTCTATGGTATTTTTGGGGCGTTACAAAACTACCCTTTGAAGTGGTGTGTGATGCAAGTAATTTTGCCATGGGGGTAGTTCTTGGGCAGAGAGAAGATGGAAAACCCTACGTGGTTTATTATGCGAGCAAGACTCTCAATGAAGCATAGAGAAATTACATAACCATAAAAACGAGCCCGCTAGCGCAGCTCCATGCCCCCTCCTGCATTAAAATTCAGCATACTGCGGGGTTATTCATCGTTATTTTCTGGCTGCACTACTCGCTTTAGCACCCATTGAATTAAACAAGATGCCACGCACTACCCAGTGGCTCTCCTCGCTCTAAGACTTTAATCTCCAAATCAAAGACAAGAAAGGGGTGGAAAATGTAGTGGTAGATCACCTCTCCAAACCTCAACTACAGCCTGTTCTAGCCCTCCCCATTAATGCATGAATTTCTAAGTGAGTCTCCCGCTTCAGAGAACGTCATCCCGGTGCTCATATCACACTATTTAAACAAACAGTGGAAGTCCCAAGCCAGCTGGAAACACCAAAGATGGAAATATTTCTTCCACCCCAAATCCATTCCCATTATCGAGGAACCATTAAGCCCCCAAATACCTGGTACATCAAACCTGGCCAAGGTGTGTCTCGGGAAGAAATAGGCCAATCGGTGATTCTCGCCCATCATGCAGCCGCGTCTGGTGGAGGTCATTTTTGCTTCTCACAAAAAACAGAAGCCATGCATGTTCCGGTAATCCGCTTCTACCGGGCCTTCCCTTCAAAGATGCTCTTCATGCTATGTGCTCTAACCCCAGATCGATGCCAAAGACTGGGAAGCTCACTCGGGCCGTAACATGATGCCTCGAACCCACTTCTTCGATAGTAGATTTATTCGATGTTTTGGGCATTGACTCGGGGCCATTCCTCACATCTTTGGTTATTTGTACATTCCCGAGCGGAGGTGGACCATGTGTCCAAGTGGGTCGAGGCGATCCCTCGAAACAAATGCGATCACAGGGTGGTGCTGTACCTGTAAAAGGAGAATGTCTTCCTCCGCATTGGGAGTCCCTGCTGTTATAATCAAAGGATGGAGGTACCCATTTATGCAACAAAACCCTTTGAAACCCTCCTAGCTAAACATGGGGTGAAACACAAGCGCCACCTCTTACCATCCTCAAAATTTAAAGGGAATGTGTCGAGATAAACACCGTGGAGATTAAGACCATCTGATGAAGGTGGTGAATTTAAATTAAAATTGGTCCACCAAGTTACTACACTATCAGGCATACGTAAACAACTTTCAAGACCACTCTTTAGGGCTGAAACCTCACATCAGCTGTCTATGGAAAGATTCCCATCTCCCTGAAATTGAATGTCACAAGGCATGGTGGGCAATTAAAAAGATCAATACTGGGAGCATCACTGGTAAGAGGTTCGACCTCAATGGAATTAGAGGAACCAAGGAATGATGCCACCCTGAACTCCAAAATTGTCAAAGAGAGATCCAAGAAATGGCATGACCAAATGGTGTGCCGAAAAACATTTCCAAAAAAGGAGATAAAGTCTTCGTCATGATTCCAAACTTCATATCTTTCCTATAACTAAAGTCCGTGCGGATCGGGCCCTTTCACCATTCATCAAAAGCGATCCTTAATGGAGCGCGAACTTCTCTCACCCTTCAAAGAAAGCCAAACTTCTCTTTCAAAGTGAATGGCCACCACGCCGTTTTCCACGCAATCCCCTTTGGGACTGCATAAAGAGTGAGTTCACCCTCTCGAGCAAAACAAATCTTAAAGAATGGGTCAAGTGTAATCTAGTCTCCCTGAGATTACATAGAGTCCATTTATTTTTGTTTTATCTTTTATTTTATTTTATTTTATTTTATCATATTTTTCTTTTCTTTGCTTTATTCAAAAATTTTCTCTCTTCAATTTACCTTTTAGGCAGATTTAATCTTAATCGTATCTTTTTTTTACTAGAATCCTCCCATGTTTTTGTTTCTTGTGGTTTGTTAATTTTCTCTCAAGTGTGGAGGCCCAATAAATTGCTGAAAATCACACGCCACTGCAGGGGAATTAAGTAAAAATCTCATGTAACCCTAAGAAATTTCAAGTAGACATTTCTCGCAGCATTTTCACAAGCTCACTCCATTTCTCACAGGATTTTTTCACAGCAAGCTGGCGACCAGCAACTCTCACTACTCCGATTTTCAAGCAAGACACCCCCATGCTTCCCCAAGCTTCAGTGTAACTCAGTCCCTCGCTGGGCCTCAAGCTTCGAAATTCGCTTCTCTTCCATTCATCTGCCTCCCCCAGCCTCCCAAGCCTTCCATCGCCATTTTTATTCTAACCTCCATAAATAAGGCCAACCCCTCCTTGGTGAAAATCGACCTTCTCTACGAAACCCGAACCCTCCCTACGAAACACCCAATCTCCCTTCGTAAAACCCTTCTTTCCTTTTCCCGAAACCCCCATCCATTCACCTAGTCATGGAAAAAGACCCGAGGAGGCCACAAAGACTCGTCCCAACACCTCGTGCGAAGCCCCTCCTCCCCCCGCCCCTCCAAGGCACACCTGGCCGCCCCTAGTGCCGCCGGCCCCCGCAGTCCTCGCGCGTGAGCTTCCATCGTAACCTCCCAGTTGCTACCCCTACCTCCCATAGTGCTGTGTATGACACACACAAGGGACGGGCACATGCCCGCAGATCCCTCTCACACCCACTCCACCAGTGCGGCTACTATGCCACCCCAAACTGCTGCCAGACCCCCCGTCCCAAAGAGCCTTCACGGGGCCACAGCCAGTACCCCACAATCTCCACCTCCTCCGAGCGCCTTAGCCAACATTCCACTGTCACTTGGCTCTATCCTCTCTGCTATCATGAGGCCACTATTCCCTTGTGCCCCAATAGCAGGCAACACTGACTGCAACAACAAGGACTTTCACAACAAACATTTTTATGACATTCCAGCTTTTGCCAATATGTCGGAGCTTCGGGATTCTATGGGGCTCGTTCAGCGCTACTATCTCGAGTCGTTTATGACTCTGTGCCGATTTTTCTACCTGAGAGTGGTGATTGACTTTTACCAGACCATGATTTCCCGAGGTGAGCGCCACCCCACTATTATTCACTTCACTATTAATGGCGCCGTACATCCTTCGAAAGCATCCGATATCAAGGCCGGGCCGCTAAATTTCTAGCCAAGGCCTCGCCAATTCAACGTATCCCCAGTACTGCCCCATCCTTCGCCCTCGGGAGATGGTTCGATCCTTCCTTTAAGACACTTCACTAAATTTCTATTTTGTTGAGGCATCTTTCAATAGGGATGCCAGGACCACGGCTTGCCTCTAATCTCTGTTTCTCTTCAAGATGTTAGTCTGTAGGCTGGCGCCATCCCTGCCCCCATATCATGTTTACAGGCTTTCGGGTTTAACCCCTAGCTATTATGACATCCCTTCTTCACTTCAAGGGAGAAAATCCACGTAAAGCACCTTAGCGCAGAGCCGGTGACCATTCCTTAATCGGCTACTTTCGAGAATGCTCTCTCATGTAATGGGAGCACCTAAGTTTTCCTGGGTCGGCCCCCATCAAGAAAGCTACTCCAAGTTCACGAGGCCACATTTACCGTCGAGAAGTGATACACAGGCCCTGGGCCCCTCATCTTCCCTCGCATATCCCCTCACAGGAAGATCCCCAAATGTATCCCCATAGGTCCAAGAGCCCCCAAGAAATTCTTACCAGAGCCCCACATCACAATGTTAGCGTACTCTACCTCGACCTATGGCTCGCCCCACTCTGCTCCTGCCAACCCATTCTCTCACCTCCAAATCCTACTACTCCACCCCGGGCTCCCAAATTCTCCTCATCTCCTTTCACTCACCTTTTGGGGTGGCATCTATTCACATCACTGCCTAGGATTTTCTTGCCATCATGGCCGATGGGTCCACAAATTGAAGTGCTATTATCCTAGTTCCTTCTTCCACACAGACAAGCTACCATTACCGAGCATGGCTTCGCACCGAAGCCGCCCTCGCTCGGGACACCACAACCTGGACAAGTCTTCACAAGAACACTCGGGCTTGCCACTCATCCTTCTCACTCCAAGAGCGCCAGCCACTGTGGATCACAAGCTCTACCACTGCAGCCTCCCGTAGTCTAATATTCCGAAGAAGAATCGCATAGATCTAACTTCCGGGGCCCCACTAAGCAGCCTTCACCGCCCACCAACTACTCATCCTTCCGCTCGTCGCCACAAGATGAGGATAATCCCACCTCCATGACTACTTGAGGGGGATTAATTTCCTTCATTAAGTTTCCTTCTCCAAACCCCATCGATAGACAATGACAACTCGATCAGAGAGCTGTAATGTTAGCCGGAAGCAAGTCGCCATGCTCTCGGTTAAAAGTCCGGTTTGTTTAGCTGAATGGTTTGCCAGTTATTTGTTCACAAAGATGTTAACATGTCTTTAGTTAATGCTCTCTCAATCTCACTTCAGATTCCTTTCTTGCAATTCCTCAACTTCATAACAATGAGAGAAATTAAGTCTCTTGTCTCAACGCTTTTGGATAAAATGAAAGGGTGTTATGTTTTTTTCAGTCGATGAATCAAGCCGAAATCCTTCGTTCAACCTTACTTCTACTTGAACCAACCACACATCATACCATTAGGTTTCAAATATAAGCCAAAACTGCCTTGCCTTCTTAAGCCTTGCAAAAGTCCCACTTAATACCTTGAGACAACCTTTAATAGGAGCCAGACCGTATCAAAAGACTAATGAGTCTCTCAAAAAAATTTGCGGAAATCTCCGTCCTCGAAACCCGAGTGTAGTCCGAGGGATATGGCACTTAAAAGTCTTTAAAGCCCGGTGCCCCAAACCAACTAGTTAGAGTCACCTACTTTGCTGCTCGTTAATCTAAAGTGCTGTGTGGATGGTGAGTTTGCGAAGCAAATTGTAGGTTCCTCGGAGTTTCTCTAGCTTATTAAAAGTCCAGTGGGTGAAACCTCGAAGAGTTGGTCGAGGAAATCCCCATGACTCGACGCCTAAACCCACCTCGGGTCGGGAGCCTCCATGGACCCCGCTATATGGACAATCAGAATTCACCCCTGCATCAGACCTCTACAACACAAAAAAAGAGTTGTGAAATAAAAGTGGCCCTCGATCTATCAGGCAGTTAGTTTTCTGTGCAGAAAAAGAGCTGTGGTCGGGGAGAAAATAGTTTGCGCACTATTTTTTTGGGAAAACTAATCAAGTTAACACTTAGGTTTTTTCGTGGAAGGTTTCAAAGCTGGTTCTTAGGAGTTGACACTATTTTGATACTCACCTGCATAGCACACACTCTTCCCCGAGATAGTCTGCAGGATTTGGTGTGACTCGTTGAAAGTCGTATTATCCCCCTCATTTAAAAAAAAAAAAAAACCGTATTTCTGGGGGGATATATATAGTCTCATCCTCGCTTGATTCTTTCTTTCTTCTTTCATCACAAGGGACTAGCAATGTGTTTCGCTCTGTGTGAGTGATCAAGCACCAAATAAGTTGTTCACACCTGCTAAACGACCAGTGGTTTCGGGAGCACCCTTGCATAGTAATCACCAATCCCACCCAGCCAAGCACAAGTAAGGACCCAAATAATGCTTCTCTCGATCAAATTTTATGGCAATTCTTGTAGTTTCGCCAAGCTATATATATCAAGATGTGGGTCCAACTCAAGTATTAAAAGAAATCACCAGAACTCGTAGTCAGAACTGTATAAGTGAATCCGTAAACGTAAAACGTAGAATGCATAAAGCTCTTGTAAATTTCGCAGGGGGTCACGACCTAGGCTGCGTAACCCTCACGCACCCGCAGTACTCCCCTCGCTGCCCCCAAAATCTCCCTCAAATTCCCATGAACTTTCTGCACTACCTAAATCTGCCCCGCGACTCTACTCCTCTCGCTTTTCATTCTTTTACTTTTTGTCTTTTCTTTTGTTTTCCAAATTCCTCCCATATAATAATAGTGTTTAGTTTATACACTTGGTAATTTGTATGCATGGCTTTTGAAAAATTCTATGAGATGTAACTTGATGGAATAGTTTACTCTTTCTTTATTATTAGTTCTTGGGGAGTGGGTGCTTCTCAAACAAGCTCCCGTTTTCTCTCCTCATTTCCCATTTTTCTTTCTATCTCCTCATTAATGTAAACACCCCTTATGACATTTCTCAGGATTTAGTGGCTAAAACTCCCTTCCGAAGTATACTAGGGCAGAAGTGGGATTTTGGCAAACTAAGGGTTTCCCATGTTTTTTTATGCAAAGTATTCACCGCCATTATCGTTTCTTCCCCTTCAACTTCTCGTTTTGATCCATTCTAATCACCAATGGTTAATATTTGGTAAGCTTCTCAAGGCTCATCGGGATGCTTAATGCTAGATCCGCGATGCTCAAGTAATTACTTATGAGCCATCGAAGGTAAGTCAAGGAGACGCTTGTTTCACCGACCGAGCATACAATGGCGCCGAATGCCGCTTCAAAAGATATGTAACGAGGGTCAATTTTTTACTCAAATGAAGACTTGGCCAAGATAACTATATGTTATCCTTCCTAATGTGAGTGTGTAAAGACCGAGAACCCCCCTTTCATTTGCTTCATCCAAACTACAATCATGTTTGTAAACTCCTTAATATTAGTCAGCTTCTTTGAGAAAAACCTATCCCTCGTGAACGATCCTGAGTCGCTATATAATGCAGTTGCAATGCTGTACGTAGTGTACGAGGTATTAGGTTATAAATTTTGTTGATTTAGAATACCCTATGGGCTACGAATTAACTAACCATTATACTACAAAAACGACTCGTATACTTGCACGAACAGGCTTATATTTTCACATTATTTCATACATCCATTTGGTGCCTGTCACCATTCAACTTCTTGCTCTAACAAGGCTAGCTAAAGGAGTGGTACATTTGCGATCCTAATGAGCTTTCTGTCCATTGTCTCCATAGACAATGCCAAATCGGTTCAACCAACTTTTATGCCTTGCCATAAGGATCATGCATGTCATTCATTTATAAAAGAAAAGCATATTCGATGAAAAGTTATGATAATATATAGAATATGTTATGGTAGTATTTACAACGATTTTGCGATTTTTCAATATGGTAGTACATAGATTAATTATGATAATATCTATAGTATTTTATGGTAATGTCCACATGGATCCCTTAAGCCGCCACCACTGCATCAATGCTTTTGAAAATTTTCTCATTGCATTGAACGGATTCAACCTCAAGTGTTAAACTTTGCCCCATTGAAATGCGTTATAAAACTTTCCTTACTTTTAATTGGTCCCACTTAAACTCAATCCGCCGCCACTAGTAATATCTAATATATTACGATAGCATTTCAAGCTCTTAAACTGGGACACATGTAAGGTGGATTAATGAGGAAGGGCATTTGGGGCATTTTCTGACAATCATCATTTTTAATCAGATAACCATTTCATACATATATTGAAACACTCATTTCCTCATTCTTCATCACTTATCTCTTTATATTATCAAATGATGTATTTGACATACTCTTTTTCACAATCTGTCCCAATGAAACTTTCATTCAAAATTTTGGTAGGCAATTACAAAGGTGCAGCAAATACTAAAAATAAAGGAGAATTATGTTCTTCTGGCACACATTTTAAAAAAAAAAAATACAAATTTAATATGTTTTTTTCGAGTGACAATACCTAAAGTATCGCTTAAAAATCATAATTTGATGAGACTACTAAGTTAAAATTATAGTCATGACTACCTACTTCGCTTTTTAATTTCAAGTTTAAAATTATAGTCAATAATATAGTTTTAACTTAAAATATTTAAAAAATCCAAATAACAAATTCATTTATTTTAACTTCTTAAAAAAATTAAAACTATAGTCATAAACTATGATTTTGATGAAGACACACTAATTTAAACAGTTTTTTAAAAACGAATGATTATTATTTTAATATATATATATATATATTTATTTATTTATTTATTTATTTATTTATTTTGGGACAAAACTCAATAAAGGAGGTGTAGATCCATCCCACTTGAACGAATGGAAAGCGGGTGGTGCCGGGAGTTTGACACGCATCTTGGGTGTGAATAAGTTTGAAGTAGAGATTCCCACGTATAGGATGCATCTCAAGGAAAGAAAGGCATATCTTCAAAATCGTGCAAGACTAACACACAAGTTGCATGCCATCTGTTTCTTCAAACAATCTTAACAAACACTTGAAAAGTGTTCTTGGCAGCATCACATGGATTTGGATTTCTGTTGATGGGTTAGTCTAGTTAGGGGATTATGGGAGCTCGAAAGAGCATTCATGCCGGCAAAGGTTTGTTGCTGTCTTTTTCCCCTCCTCATTCAATTGCTTCTATGCTGTCTGCCGGCGGCAGTGATAATGCTGCTCAATTTTCGTACTCTCGCGATGGGATGATGCATGATGGTATTGTATCGGATATTGTTCACAAGTCACTGAATTGACGTTGATTTCATTCTGGCGAAGTTATGTGTACTGCGCGATTGCTCTAAACCCTTCAGGTTTTTCCTTCCCTTTTTGTATTCCTTTGTTTTTTTTATTCTTGTGTCTGGTTCCTGAAAAGGCCAAGGAATGTTTCTTTTGGGGCGGGGAAACTGGGAAGCAACACCATTATGGTTGAGCTGACTGTTTGCTTTTCTGGATACCACATGATGCAACATTTTAATAGATTGATTGGAAGTTTTGAGCTACGTTTTAATTTTTAAATTTTTTTCTTCTCTTTTCATTGCAACATTTCCTCAGCAACCATACGGATTTTCTAAAGACTCCACCTTTCAATTCACCTCTGTTTCTCTTTTGCAGGGACTCTGATGGTCCTCTGTCTCAGGTTATTGGAAGGTAGTGTTCACGGCTTTCTTTCTGTTTGGTTCCTTTTGACTGCCTCTGGTTTTGATGAAGGAATCTGTGAAATTATTTGTGTTGCTGTGGGGTTTATGGAATTGGGTCATGTAATTCCAACTCCCAAGGACCCAACTCCTTGCACTTTCCATTTTCATTTCTTTCTTTGACTACAGTGACTGATGCTGCAGTTCCGACTTGACATTTGCAGTCTTTGCATCAAACATCCAAATTTATTTGGCAGAAGTGAGAAGCCCCATGCCTCATGGATAAAGGACTTTTCGATTCCAATATCTTGATATTATGAAGGCCCCCGGGCCTGGAGTGGTTTGCTCAACACCCTGTCATTCAGGTTTGTTGGGAAAATCCAACAACCCCGTGAACATGAGGGAATTTTCGATTCCAATATCTCTGGATAGCTACAGAAGGCTCTCAGCCCGAATGGTTTACTCAACATTCTTTTATCATTCCAGTTTGTTTATTACATGAGTTAACATAGACATGGAATTTTCTGAAAATATTCAACCTAGATTGTGATTACCCATTTGGGAGTTTGGATAGACATTTATTTTTCAAAATGGAAACTGATGATGCTTATTTTGATTCTTGTCTGAAAATTTTGATCCATTCTGTGTTTTCACCCTCTAGGGACAGAAAAGGCAAGCTCTTACTGCTTGACAACTTCTCCCGTTCTGTTACAACAGTGGTAGTGTGTAAATCTGTTCCCGATTTTCAGTGGGTATTGGACTCTCAATGATCCTGCAAGTTCGACCGGAGCGAACACAACTAGTATGCCTGAGGTTTGTGTAACTTGTCACTGTTATCGTAAATCTTTTAAGCATCAGTTAATTCTTTGAGAAGCATTAATTTTCTGGCCATTCAAGTCCATCTGCAAATTCTAGCCTTAGACCATCGTGATATAAGCTACCTCATTTATTATGCAGCATGTTCATTCAATAGTGGATATTGTCGCCTCCATTAGCAGTGTGATCACGCAGATGGGTTTCCAGTGACTTCCAGGTACATAGGTACGTGCTAACAAAATTTTGCATTATAAGCTTAGCAATTTCAATATTGTGCATGAAATTCCTGTTGTGCAGTATAACCAAGATAGCATGGTGAGTTTTGAAGCAAAGAATCTCAATTCTGTATGGGCAAAATTAATCATGCTTCACTCAGGTGACATTACTCCTTCTTACTAATCTAGAATGCTGCTTTCTGTAATGCTAGGGTGATTATAATCTTAACTGCAGTTCCGCGCATTCTCACCCAACTCGAGTTTGTCTTGCTTCAGCTTACAATATAACAAGGATTCCTGTTCCCATTCAAACGGCTAATTTTTCAAACCGTTTCCAAAGCTTATTGCATCTAAGGGAGAGTTAGATCATGCCAGCATTTCTTATCGTGAACAATATTTCTTTGCTTGCTCACCAACTCAAAATTATTGCAAACAAGGATGAAAACATGGAAGCTCATGTTTAATCCTTTATATAAAATCTTGCTTTTTAAGCTTTATTCAAATGTAATTCCAAACTTTCATAGAGTGGTTACTAAAATAAAAAATGATGAAACCCTAAATCTATAAAATGAATCAAGCAAACCCATAAGAATCATCTGTAATTTGCCATTTAAGAGCTAACTTTATTTTGAGGTAGGAGAAGCCTTCAAGAATCCCGATTTTTGTACTGTAGTGTTTTTTGCACTTGCCTGCTGTGCTTCCTTTAATATTAGCTTATCCCGTCACATTCTATTCCGATCTCATAATAAGTTATTTTTTGTCTTTCTATCTGCATTGATCTTACCTTTTGCTATGACAGTCTGACAGGTGGTTCCATAGTAGTGTAATATGTATTGGGTCTACACAAAGACATTTGCAATCGAGGTCTTGGTAGTGTGCGAGGGTATGGTGAGGGTGCGGTTGGATCTGGGACATCATGTCTGGTTGCTAATAGTGAATTGACATTCCCTTTGGTATGTCTAATTTTTTCATTGCAATGAAGGACCTAATGATCCAAGATTGTTTATTTTCCTAGCTGACTGGGTTTTTTTTTTCTTTTACCTTTTTTGGGTTTCATTATTGCACTTAAGTATCCTAGATCTTTCTCCTCAAATAAAACACACAGAAGCTGAAAGATATTATAGTTTGTACACACATTTTTATATTCTCGTAGGATATATTATAACTCAAGTATAATCTTTAACAATTACATCTAAAGGTAGAAAAAATGAAAATCCTATTTAATGAAACAAATGTCCATAGTTCTAAGCATGTTTGTTGTTTTATGTGCTTGTTCAAGTAAGAGAGATGATGTTTATATTATTTTGTGTGATTTTGCATGTGGGTGGAGAGAGATAGATGAAAAAGCATACTGAATTTTAGTAGCAAATATATTTGAGTTCTCTCTTATAACAAAGAAAGGGATGGATATAACAGGTCACTTAATGTAGGCAGACAAACTTTATGCCAAGTGGATGTCCATGTAAAAGAAGCCTTTCAGCTGGAGATTGGCATATTAGTTCTTGCAACTCTTTTGAAGGAAGTACATTAGCTGTAAGCTTTGGGAAAGTATTTTTTTTATTCATGGTGATTGCTATCCTCCAAGTGCCAAATGGAGTGAAACTCATGCACATAGGAAATGTGTGCAAGCCATACTCAAATGATGAAGAAGGCTAAGAAACCAACAAAAGGAGAAAGATAATGCATGGAAAACAAAAATGGAACCAAAAGAGCTTAATTTAAACCATTTACAACCCAACCTGGCTGGAAAAGTGAGCTTTTAACCTATGATACTCAAGTCTAAAGTATTTGAAAGTATAATCAAAACAAGCAGAGACTAGTTTATAAATACCAAAAAGTACTTACTAGATTTTCTTGAAAGGGTGCGTGTGTATCCCTTCTCACAACGCATTGGTGCTAGGAAGACAAATCCTAGATGTCTCCCTGTAAAACCCGAAAAAGATTGAATTTTTCTTGAAAAAAAGGACAAAACATTGATTTTTCAATACCGTACAGATTGAAAACCTGGAAAATTTCTAGATAACGGATGACGAAACGGATCTCACCACTAGATTCGTCTTGCGAAATCTAGTTACCTAGGCGACTTTTGTTGAATTTTGAGATAGTCGGAATTTCATATTTTTCGAGGCAACGGGTGTGAGTAACACATGGCAAGCCATGTGTAAAAATGAGACAAGTGCATGTAGGACACATGGCAAGCCATGTGTAAAAATGCATGCAAATGGAGAATTGTATAAATGGAAGATGTGTTCTTAGGAGGGAAGAAAAGCATAAAAGGAAAGGAGAAGGAAAAAGGAAAGGGAGAGAAAGGAAAGAAAGAGAAGAAAAGAAAAGAGAGAGAGGGAGAAGAAAGGGAGAGAGAAAGAGGGAGAAAAGAAAATCGGCTGTGGTTTAAGCCTCGTCACTGCTTCCGACTGGCTTCTGACTCATCTCCGACCGTTAAAGAAAAAAGTCCGTCTACGTGACGAGGCTACACTCCCAAGAGGTAGGGATTCTTCCCACCTGGTTTATTTTCCACCATAGATATTTTTAAAAAGTCACGAATGCCGCCCCTATTTTGATCCCCGTGCACCTAGCTTCTATTTCACCCTGCTTGCCTGGCCGGGAAACGTAGGGAATTCGCACCCGTCCTTCATAGAAATTTGTAGTCAGATTCGTTAACTTGATGTTAGGCTTTTGAATCTCACCGACCGACCTCTACAACTCAGTTACGGTCCATTTCTAGACTCCATACGCCTTAGGCCGCTTATCAACTTGTGTCCCGATTTTGGACTGGTTTCTTAAAGTGTCGCATTTGCAATATTTCGAGACTAATTTGAGTCCATACCATTGGATTTACGGCCTAACCATGGCCCCACAGGATGATCTTGACCTCAAATTCGACCTCGTTTTTTATGGGTGTAGGTACATATCAACACCCTGCCCTCGGTGCATCGAGGGTGTTGTTACTGATTTCAATACCATGCTTGGTGGTAGTTGTGTGGTAATATGTTGATATATATCGACACGATATGAGATTAGCTGGAAATTATATGTAATTAATATTATTGTCCATAATACTTGGTGAATCGTATGGTTTCAATTGTCCATATAACATTCATCATATATGTGACATAGTATAGACATGCAATGGCTTTTGGGGTGTAGTACATATCACCCTTGGCCTCGAGGATCGAGGGTGTTGTTACTTGATTTTGAATAACATGCTTGGTGGTAGTTGTGTGGTAATATGTTGATATATATCAACACGATATGAGGTTAACTGGAAATTATATGTAATTAATATTATTGTCCATAATACTTGGTGAATCGTATGGTTTCAATCATCCATATAGCATTCATCATATATGTGACATAGTATAGACATGCAATGGCGCTTCGCATTGCATTTATGGACAGAAATTGCATGATATGGGTGAGTGCATGGTATGGATCAACACTACGTTTGGTGTTTGATGGTGGGCTCGGTATTGTTGGATGACGTCCAATAGAGTTTTACGGTTGCATACATGGAAAGTGAAAACATGCGCCGAGTAATAGCAAGCAGGGATAGATACCCCCTTGGGTGAAAGCTCCGGTATTTTTGGTTATATATATGTGTCCAACGGTGAAAGCCTGTGAAAGTGTAGGAAGGTGTGCGAAGCCTGCGGTGAGACTCCGAAAATTCGCTACCCATAAAGGACATATGATTTTGTAAAAGAAGTGGTCATTAGAATATGACATCCAAAAGGTTTTGGTTTATAAACAAAATGAAATTTTGTTTGAAAATGATTATTGGATGCAATTCATCAATGACGGTTTTATTACACATGGGCATTGTGGTGTGTGGTAGGAGTCAGCGATTGACTTGGAATTTATTACTCTTTGGCATCACATTGAGTAATGAAATCGGTAATGATTCGGAGCATGGTACATGGTTGCGTCACATCTCATTCATGGCATGGCATATAGATTCGCCATAGAATCAGATGTTTTGATTGGAATGGCTGACGTGAATGCGAGTGAGCATTGCATGCACTTAGGCAGGGGTAGCCTCTTATGAGTTATCTCATCAAGATAACTCATCCTATATTTAAAATATTTCGCGCAAGGAATGTATTATCGCGATCGACTCTCATTCAGGTCGTAATTTGCAAAGAAAGTCGACACGCGCTTTTAATAACCTTTTTGTCAAATGTTTTGAAACAATCTAGTTTTAACATGTCTTCTTATGTAAGAGGATTGTAATTTAACTCTTACGGACCGTTTTAAATCAATTTATGTATATTTTTGACAAACCTATTTGGATAAAATGAGCCTAAGTAAATGATTACTTAGGGTGATCGAATCTACTTCTGCCCTTGCAAAGGGGACAAGGCAAGCAGGATATCTGTTACTCGACACACGAGTATTCCGTAGTGTGGTATCAAAGCTTAGGTATACGACACCAGTGGCTTAAGGGGCGTGGGTCTGCACTCATTGTACATTCTATCAGGTATTTTCATATTTCAGGCCCTAATATGCTACATGATCAGGTGTGTTATGTGTTGCATGAATTATATACATGGTAAAAAGTATATGGAAAAAAAAAGAAACACTAGGGTTAGAAAACATAACTTTGGGGGTTCGGAAAAAGAACGAACATGATAGTTCAGGATCTTGAGGGGACTATTAGTGGTTGGCACAAGTGATGAGCTCAAAAGTCATCTATTTTTAATCCATTTTTCTGTTTGATTTTCATCCGAAAAGGAATAATTAATATGCAGAATTATGAAGAAACTCACCAATTTGTTATTAGCAGGAGTGTGAAAGAAAGAAGAAAAGCAAGAGGAAAAATGCAAGAATTCCAGGAGTAAAAATACGTAAAATATGTGGCAGTAAATGAAAGCAACAGTAACTAATGTCATATTAAGCCAGATTGCCCGGGGCTATGCAGGTCGCGACATCGTGAAAATTCAAGGAAATCTCGATGCAAAAATGCGACAGCATTACAATGTAGGCAACCGAAGACTAACCGTAGACTTAAGAAATGATGTCGCGACAACATCGCGATGTCGCGATCGAAGATCGATGTCGACAAGGATGGAGGTCGCGGACAAGAGAAGCACTCGGACGCTTATGACAGTTTGAAAGATGAAACTGATGTGGATTTGAGCCGAACGCGATGTAGGACCGACCGCCGCGACACCAAAAAGCAACCGCTTTAAGCCGCAAGGCCATAACTGATGTCGCGATAAGAGATCGAGGTCGCGACATGAGACTGTATCAGTTGAAAGCTGCAATTCCATAAAGTGATGTCGCGACAAGGGATTGATGTCGACATCGTAAACCATCGCTTGAAGGTCATAGAGACTTGCCGAGCGTCGACAAGAGATCGATGTCACGACATAGAAGATACGATTCCGCGATTCTACGATTCCACAAGAAGTTGGTATCTTCGTGATAAAGAGATTGATGCCGACACTTCGGGAACTCATCGATTAGAAAGCTTCAAAAACGTGCATTTGCTATCACGACGAGGTTGAAATTCGGCGACATCGGGAGCACGTTTGACCTCCCCAGAGACTAAAGTTGATGTCGCGACATAAGAGCTAAGTTCAAATTTCTGCGGAGACTCGAGTGATGTAGCGACGAGAGATCGATGTCGCGACCTTTAGGGAACTACCAATTGAAGGTACATGACCATTAAAGTGATGTCGCGGCGAGAAGTTGTGTGTAGCGACGCCGAGGAAATCATCGATTGAAGGAGCTGCGAAGACATGAGTGATGTCGCGACGAGAGATCGATGTCGCGACGCCGGGAACGAAACGATTAAAACTTTTTTGTGGAGCCATAGAAGTGATATGACAAAGATTGATGTCAGCGACATCAAACCCTCATTTAAAGGTTGCGGAGAATAAGGTTGATGTCGCGACATTGATTCGCCCATGCGACATAAGGTGCTTCTGAGAAAACAAGGAATATAATGACTTCGCGATAAATCACGCAGCAGTGCAGAAATGCAGCGATGCTTGGCGTGAGGCACGAGGTTGCGACTGACGGTAACATGGGCGATCCGTTAGGAAATCCACCGAATTGCATTGGAATTAGGAGCTGACTTGGAACCACATAAATACGAAGGCTGCTACCAACAAAAGCGGCTCTTGGCGACTGAAAGAGATGCAGGTTCTTTGAAGAGCTCACTTGTATTTTATTTTTCTTTTCTTTTCTTTTCTTTCTTTTGTTTCGTTTTCTTTCCATTTTATTTAGATTAGATTAGTGTGTTCGTTCTAATTTGGATTTGAGCGTTAATTTGTGAGATTGAGCTCGTAGTTATTTAAGTATGAGCGCTTGCCGTATGGCTTAGCACTAGGGCCTTGAGAAGCCCCTTGAAAGGCGCACTTCGAGCAATGAGCTTTTTATTAGAGGCGCACCCTACCTAATACAAATAAAAATTATATATCTAACTAAATATTGTCTATAATTTTCATGAAATAATAAAATATAATAAAGTAAAGAATATCAAACATTAATAGTACTCCCGATCGTCAAACATTAAAAGTTAAAGCAAGAAATAGCAAAGCATCATTTAAGTGTTTCCTAACTCGTACCCAAAATTTATAGTTAAGACAAAATGAGCATCATGTATTTGCATCTAAATCTAAATCAAGAAAATCATCATGATATCACATCCTATCATCAATCTTCCACTCCCCTTCTTCTTCATCTTCCTCTCTCTGATGAATAGATCAACTCTTAAGTATTTACCATCGATCAAACAAGAGTAGGAGTATGTTAGAAGTAGATGGTCTTAAGTTTAGTTTTGTAGTGTTGGTGTTTTGGTTGCTTTAGCTCTTGTATAAACCTAAGCTCCTCGACTCCACTAGGCTCTTGCAACATCACCCCATGTTAAATCATCACCCTCGAACACTATAAATCATCTTCTACTTGCGGCACCTTCATCTTCCATTCTTCCATCAGCCATTACGTTGCTATCATACATATCTTTCAAGATAATACAGGATCAATGAGCGCATTTCATTATATCTTTTTATCAAGGTTCGGTTGCCAATGTACACCAAATCATTGGCGTTGATGGTCTGACCTATTTCTCCTCTTGCTATGAATGAAAAACAAATAGTTTTCATGATTATATCTCAATGTTTTAGTTTCTAAGAATCTTAAGTTACATTTAAAGAATGTTGTAAAGAGTCCCAAAGACCGCAATTCAATTCCACATGTAATTGCTCACAGTAACTTACATTCTCAAGATACTCCAATTCCTTTCACAATAGGATGCACTACATGTGTTAGGTTAGGAACCATAATCTGAAACTTTGCAAACTTCTAGTACTTGATCGACATACCTCACCATTCGAAACTCACAATTAATATAAAAAATTATTAGTTGAACCTTTAACCTATTTTAACGAAACATATATATATAATAATTTCAATGCACTAATTAACAAAACTAAAGGGTAACACGGAGAGTTTAGTCTTCCTTATTCTAATAGAAACTCATTACCAAAAGGTCTCTAGCATGTATGTACAAGTCTAGTTGTGATATAATCAGATCTTGTTCATCTCTATTTTTCACCAATCTCGATTACGCAACTACATATGGATTCTCAAAGATTTTTGAATCTAGGTCCACTCTAATCCTTTTGTATCATAATAGAAATGTGTTCAAAAATACCCAGCCTGAATGATGAAGCCGAACCTCCCACCTCCTATCAAGGATTTCCATGATTTCTATGCTCTCTTCATTCCCATTAAAGCTTTCGACAATGACTTCCTTCGCTCTTTTCATGGTCGTGATATATGTAACCCATGGGAGGCCTTTTTCACCATCCACCAAACCACACAACGCATGAGGCCCAATATTCTTCAAACAAAACACTAGTGTTCCAAAAAGAAGACACGAAAATTATATTGGCTCCATTTTTTCCCTTTTGCTCGCTTGCCCATTTACTTCTATCCAATCAACTAAAACATCTTCCTCGTTGTTTCTTTGTTCATTGATACGGATAAGGTGATAAAGGCCAGCGCAAACCGAGCCTGTTGGCGCCTTAACAAACTCCTTTGCTCGCAGAATCGTCATCATGTCGAGCAAAACCCGTCTCTATTATAGATGTAGCCGCTTATGGATATGGCCCTCTCTATTGTCTTCTTGATGTGTGGTAGTTTTCCAATATCTTCTAGTATCAAGTCAAGACAATGTGCAGCACATGGTGTCCAATACAAATGTGGTCTTTTTTTTTCCAACATCCTCCCTACATAATTTAAACAAATAATAAATAGATAATAGATGTAATCACTTACATACAAAAGTAAATGAAAATTTCAAATTAAATTATAAGTACCTGCACCCACATAATTTGAAGCATTATCTGTTATCACTTGAAATAACATTGGCTTCTTCAATTAACTTCCTCCAATCTAATCACAAGTAATTCAAACAATTTCTCTCCCGTCTTAACCATAGAAGAAGCATCAATAGACTACAACATGGTCCCTCTTGAAGAATTCACTAAGAAATTCACCAAAGACCTTTCCTTCCCGAATACCATACCATCCGACATAATTGAACATCCATTTTCGCCTCCATTCTATGAAATGATCCTTCATTGAATCCTTTGTAAGAGCCAATTTTCTCGAGAGGTTGGGGTAACCCTTACATCATGAAACTATCTCAGAAATACCACACTATATTGCCCAATTGCCTCAAGCATTGGTTGAAAACTAGCATAGCTTCACCGCAGACACCCGAATCGCTGCATCATACATCCATCTACAAAATAGTATATCGCCTTTCTCGCCCTTCAGTATCATGATAGTAGTTTGAGTATTTTTTCTATTTTGAACAACCATTTCTGGATTAGGAGTGAAGAAATGATCCATAGGACCTTTTGCCTTATTCTCTTTAAGCAACTACCACTACCACTACCACTACCACTACCACTACCACCACTTCCCCCTCCATTGCTACCACCACTAGAAACATCCTTTCTTCCCATTTTACTAGTAACCTCCGGGTCCTCATCATCTTCATCTTGGAACCCAAACATATCCTCATTCACATTATGACTCCCAAAACTCATTTGATTTTTTTGAGTTTTTTTTACTAGCATATAATCTTCTATTTCTTTCCTAACATGTTCGACATCTTCATTAATTTTTCAATTTCTAAATCCTCCAACAAGGTGTTGCTTTGTCTATAAATGCCTCCTTTAGTTACTTTATCACAAAATACAAATGAGTGTATTTGTATCTTTCTCATTTAATAAACGAAAGCATATTTCCATCCCTGGATCTTTTCTTCCACTCAAGGCCTCTACTTCAACTTCAATCTTTGTCCATTTTGCGTATTTTTACAACAAATCAACAATAAAATAACAATTATATTGAGAAAAAATGAAAATATACATAATATATTATATATTATAAATCTATAAATTATAAACATACTCATGTTTACAAACAAATAAAAATGTTTTAAATTTTTGTTCAATTTGTTTCATAATTTTTCATAATTTATTTTCTATTTTTTCGTTAATTTCCAGATTTTTTTCCTATTTTTTCCTAATTTTCTGAAATTTCGTATTTTTTTTCTAAGTTTTTTTGAAAAAATTTTCCTTATTTTAAGATGTTTCTACTTTTATAAGAATTTTTTCACATCAAAATAAAAGAAAATGAAAAAAAAATACCTCAGTTCTTCTTTCCTCTTCAAACCGCATTCGGCAGTTGTTTTCATGCTTTTTAGGTTTTAGGATGAAATCCGAGAAAGAGGGGGGTTTTATAGGGCTTAAGGTTGAGACAGCCTAAAACGACGCCGTTTTGGTTGCTGGAAGCCCAAAACGACGCCGCTTTGAATATCGCTTAAAAAATAGTAACGAAACACCTCAAAACGACAAGCTGGGGGTGTTCTCGACAGTGGCAACCCAAACGTAATGCCGTTGGGGTGTTTTGATTTGCGGGAACAACCAACCCAAAACGACGCCGTTGGTCGGGTGGTCTTCTTTCCCGACGATCCACGACGCAATGCCCGGATTCTCCATTACAATTAAAAATAGAAAAAACAGAGAGAAGAATCCAGAAGAAGGGAGGAACGTCAAGCTGGGTCATGGCCCCTTCTTTGTTTCGGGACGAAGCCGACGCATGCAATGCCCGCCCGCTTCTCCCGACAAAGAGCGAATGCGAGCAGATTTTTCCATTACGGCCAAAAAAGAAAAAAAGAGAGGAGAAGAACGTGAAGAAGGAGAAGAAGGGGCGCATTCCTCGCGAGAGGCGCAGAACCGGTGCTCGTTCGACAGCCAACTCCGGGCGCTCGCACCCGCTTCTCACCGCCGGTATGCCACCGGAAGGCGGCGCCGAAGTGTGCGCGCCGAGGCGCCGCTTTCATAACTGCGGATCGGTACGAACGTAGATGTATATTTCTTTAAAATTATCGTCTGTCGCTTGAATCTGCATACCCTCGGGATTCTAACACCCGCCCCTATTTATGCGGCTTTCCTGACCAAGAAGCCAATGTATGGTATAATCAAGAATTTAGAAACCTAAACATCGAATGACGCTATTGTCAAATAATCTTTCCTCACAAAGATTTTATTAATAATAGTCGAACTCAGCTATAACGACTTTGTCGGTTTTATGGTCTTAAATCGAATCCCAATTTCACTTCTTGTATCCATAACGATAAGGTTGTTTCACTTTCCGATTTCAGAGGCCTTCCGGCACACAGAGAAGGTATCTCCCCGAGAGTAAGAAATGAATTTGAAGGCAGATTTGAACTGACCTCTATTGATCTGACATGCCTTATGATTAAATCAATATACATCCTCTTCTCGCTTTGTAACCGAGAAATGAGTCGGGAAAGCTTTGAAGTTATAAATTTAAGTATACAGAGAGTTCACCTCAATTCGACAAGAATTCGATCCCGTTAGCAAGGATCTCGATCAAGGAAAGAATAATTCGGATCTTGACTTTGAGGGCGAGAACCAGATAGTGCATCCTCTCAAGAATGACTAAATTAAGAGTTTCAGTTCGTAATTCATGTTGTGGTAAAGTATCGGTTAGTACTGTCGTAATAATACTTATTAGCTTTAAAGATATTTTCACCCTCTGTCTAGAGAAAAGTTAAGGTGAGATGATGAACCTGGTGGCTCAGATAGAGGATCCAATGAACACTCTTATTGAACTTAATGAATTTTAAAGATCTCGTATTCAAACCCAAAGATGCAAAGACATCAGGAGAAACTTGACTCTTCACAATAGCTTATTTATTCAATGTTTTCTTGAGATAACCCAGTAATCTAAAATTGTTATTTGATATTTCAATATTCACCATATTTTATCAAGTTATTCATTTTTTTACATCATTCATCAAGCTTTTCAAAGCAAAATCTCATTATCGTATTATCGCCCAAATATGAGCCAAGTGCAGTCGGTGAAGTTTAATAAAAAATTTTTTGCATCCTCCGTGACTTATATCCTTACCTAAACCATTTTATTACCATCGACCGTGCACTGGCAAAGATACTTTGATCAAAACCATACCAAAATGGTTTCATTTTTACAAAAATATCTTCTTCTTGACCTATATTACTTTAAAGAAACTCACACTCAAGTTTAATGGTTTATTTACTGAGGATTGCATGTCAGTCCTCGCATAAGTTCAAAATTTAAATAGTGCTGGTCCATAACACTTAATACGTAGTCTTTAATCTTAGTTCCTATGGTATCGTTGTCGATTGGGATAATAGTCCTTAGGTGATAACGTCATAAATTTAAAAGTATCAATGGTCCAAATTAATAAAAGTTTGAAGTGATACTACTGGGGATTAGATAACAATCTTTGGTAATCAGAAAGAGATAACTTATACGACATCTGATCCCAACAACAATATACTACTATGGTACATGAAAAGAATCTCAAGTTTAAACCTATTGCTATCTACCATATGTAGATGTATTAGTCGAGGAAGAGATGTCGAGGCTGCATGAGCGAACAACCCACTTCACCATCGCCTTGATCAACAAGCCTTCAACGGAGGCCATTGTGTTATTTAATTATCACTATTGCATCAAAGAACCGCCAGGGTTCGCCACCATTGCATGTGAATTTTAGTGCAACCGGGAGCCAGGAGGGTCGGCAACCCCAGATGTCAGCGACTTCACCATCCTCCAACCTTTAGAGAGAACGGAACGATGGTAGTCGATCATTGGTTCGCTAAGTCGGAAGTAATCGGCGTAGAAGCTTATGGAGATCACCCTTATGCAACCAAGATAAAGCCACTGTGGATTTTGAAGAGTGGTTAATCCCCAAGTGTGGTGGATCGGGGTTGGGAAGCCTCTGGTGGATCGCCAGAGGCAATGACATGGGAAGAGTTTCGTGAGCTCTTCATGAGCAAAGTCAAGCATCTGCGGGCTGATGGGCGAACCCATACGTTGCTCAAATATGTGGCTAAGTTAACACCAGTCTTTCGCTTTCCCGATGGACCGCGTAGCCACGCACTCGCCAGCACGGTAATTCGGAGTGATGGCGGGCGGAAATGTTCATTCGGTAAAATCAGGATTTCTCCCTAGCGATTCACCGACACAAGATAACTATGCCATTGAGAGAAGTGGATGACGCATGAAACATCCGGGATGCGGGTGTTAAAGATAGAGGAAGCAAAGTCAACCTTCTTCTTCTGGCTCGAGGAAGAAGCAGAAGACTTCTACTCCGCAAGGATTTCAAGGACAAAACACGCTACCAAGGCCAAGGCCAGGGCCGATCATCTCCAAGTGGCGCATTCGTGGCTTACGGTCGTACCGTAGGGACATGCTCACCAAGCACTGCTTAGACACTGAGCTTGATCGTCTCTCGAGGCGTGAACTCAGAGTTATGGGACACCCTTACCCCACCATCGCTGGGACGTGAGGCGCTGGGACGCTAGCGAGTTCCTCCTTACCCCACCATGGGCCGTAGAGAGACGGTAGCAACAGTAGATGCAACAAAGGCCCTACCACTTCACAATCAGCCAAATGGGCTGTGGCAGCAGGTCGAGGCTTGAAGGCCGTGGCTCATGCTTCTGACTTCTAGGACCTAGGGGCTATCTCACGCGCATTATACTCAAGTAGATCGAGATTGCACTACCGCTTATTTAGGTATGTTTCAATATCATTTCATGGCAAAGAGTATTGTTTGATTTTGGTGCATCTTATTCCTTTGTTGCTGCATTATGTGTGAACAAATTTGGCTTAAAGGTTGAAACCTTGGAAGAGCCGTTACATGTGAATTCTCCCCTAGGAACTGGGATGAGAATTGATATGTCGGGACTATGAGTTAGAGATCTTAGGGATTCTACTCACCATGGACCTTAGGGTTATGGACATGTCTTTGAAGCTCATGTCATCCTCGGGATGGACTCCGTCGCAGATCAAGACACGTGCTGTCAGCCGATCAGATCGTACAGAAGTCACCAGATACAACACTAGGTGGTGTGTTCGCTTATACATATTTTAAAGTGGATAAGAATGATGCTACCACGACCGTGCACGACTTACAAAAGACGGATACAGGCAATGCAATGGGCAAGCCCACTCCTAGAGGACGAGGTGAGACAAGAGCTGGGTCTACCTCGGATAGTTTGCAAGTATGAGGATGTTTTTTCGAAGGAACTATTGGGATTACCTCCGCACAGGGATGTAGACTTCTTTATTGAGTTGCACCCTGATACATCGCCATTCGGCACTTCCTATAGAATGGCGCCCCGCTGTTGCAAAGAACCGCGGTCCACGTGAAATGTCGACGTAGGTCTCGGCTTAGACCAACACTTCACCTTGGGGGTGGCACTCTCGTGTATTACTTGCCAAGAAGAAGCGCCGACAAGACCCTTCGCCTATGCATGATTATTGGCAGCTGAATAAGGTTACCATCAAGAATAGCATCTCTCAATCATGACATCATCTGTCGATTCACCATCGCGGCCATTCAAGACACTCAACGTTATCATCAAGAGAAACATAGCATATATCTCAACGGCTACACTTTGTGAACTACAACGCAACTGAGCTCACAAATGATTATCAATCATCGGTATCGATACATCTATGATTCACGGAGAGGTATTCAGCGAACCTGATCGAACGTTTAAAGATCCCACTGATGATAACCCCGATTTTATTCGGTTCAGTAGCGAATACGACGCGATCATTTCGATCACCCTCGTTTTTGAGAGGTCGTTATACGCCAACCACAACGATCTCCGGATCCAGTGAGATCCGCATCGCGCAACACAACGCTTCAAAAGCTCGCACGGAGTACACTCCAAACCCATATGTCACATGGAACCCAATCCTTTCTTTGATAGAACCCCAACCTTTGATAAGATCAACAAATACTATAAGATATTTATCCGAGGACTCGACTACCTACATGACGCGAAATTGACCCGAAAGGAGGTCAAGTTTGTTGAATGACTTCAGGTGAGAGTGGCATTCTAGGAATTGAAAAGGAGGCTAACCCCACTCTTATTCCTCGACAACCCGCAGAGGGGACAGACGACACAATGTATTATGATGCCTCAACATTGCATCGGGATGCAGTTTTGATGCAAACCGAAGGGTTGTAACTTATGGCTCTCGCAGCTAAAGAATCACGCAGCGCACTTGTCCTTATGCATGATATTTTTTGTGTTAGCCACATTGTCTCTCGTCTGATGATATACCCCACCACTGTATGGTGAGCAATTCGAGGTATTTTCGGGCCACAAAAGTTTGAAATACATCTTTATCTCCAAATTGACCCTCAATATGAGGCAAAATAAGTAGGTGGATGAGTATTCTGATGGACTATGACTCACTTCATGCTATCACCCCAAGAAAGCAAATGTGGTGGTTGATGCTTCACCTGAAGTCAGGAGTATTGGCCAGTATATTCCTAGGAGTGGCAAATGCCTGGTCAGACGCTCTGGCTACACCACAAGGATCGTGCTCAAGTGTTTTTGGGAGTTTAGCACACCCTCCCTACTGGAGTAGGAGTGGATTGAATTCTAGGGGCAGGACATAGAGATGGCGTCCGTCATGGACCAAGTACGATCAGGTACAGGTGACGAAGGCTGAGCCATTCACACAGATGGTGGTCTTTGGTATAGGGGCAGGATTATGGTTCCTCGGGTAGCATATTTGAGAGTGGAGATCCTCAAGGAATTCCATTGCTCTCGTTTTGCTGTACATCCAGGTGGCACGAAGATGTACCATGATTTTCGTCGCCACATCGAGAACGGCGCAAAAGAAGTTGGGGATTTCGCTCGCCGATGTCTAACATGTCGCAGTAAAAGTCAACACCGTATCGCGGGGTTTTTCCAGTCGTTAGATGTAGTAGAGTGGAAGTGGGAGCACGTCATGATGGACTCTGTGACTCACTTGCCATAGACATTGCGAGGGCATGAGGCGATGTGGGTGATCATGGACCGGCTCACAAAGTCAGCACACTTTTTTGCTGTGCGGATGGCCTTCACTCTAGAGGAATTCTGCAAGTTATACATGCGAGAGATTGTTCGGTTACATGGAGTGCCGGTATCTATAGTATCAAACCACAACTTGTTTTTGGGAAAGCTTCCAATGAGGCATGGGGACACAATGGATGATGAACACCGCTTTTCATTCCCAAACGGAAGGTCAGTCAGAGAGGACCATCCAGACATTAGAGGACATGTTGCGAGCATGCATCCTGGATCTTAAGGGTAGCTAAGAAGATCATTTACCCTTAGTGGAATTCACCTACAATAATAGTTATCAGGTGAGTATACAGATGACACCCTATGAGGCACCTCTATATAAAGTCATGCTCATTCCTGCCTGTTTGACTAGGAGAGAGATCCCCATGTCTCTGATTTAGTAAGGGATACCTCGGAAAAGGTCGACTTGATACGAAAACGTCTTCTCATGGCTCAGAGTAGACAGAAGAGCTATGTCGACAGACGACGGCGACCTCTAGAGTTTAAAGTGGGGTAATCACGTCTTCTTAAAGGTGATGCCTAAAAGAGGAGTGGTCAGATTCAGCAAGCCTACTTTGGTTTATTTTCCACCCTAAGGGGTTGTTTTTTTTTAAAATATGGGAATGCTGCCGTGTTTTGATCCTGCGCATTGACCAGATTCTAGCACTGGTTTTCGGTTGGTAAACAGGGGGAATTTGGACTCGGGGCCTTCATAGAAATTGTAGCTGCATCTATGAACTTGATGTTAGGCTTTTGAATCACCCAAATTAGTCCTCTACAGCTCGAGTTATGGTCCATTTCCCGGGACTGCCACAACTTAGGCTGTTTATCAACTTGTGTCCCGATTTTGGAATTGGGTTTTGGTGCCGATTTTGTACTGATTTCGGACTAATTTGAGTCCGTACCACGGCTGATTTTGTGGCCTAACTATGGCCTGGTTGTGGAAGGTCTTTGGACTGAATCTGGAACTGTTTTGGGGGTGTAGTACATATCACCTTTGGCCTTGAGGATCGAGGGTGTTGTTACGTGATTTTGAATAACATGCTTGGTGGTGGTTGTGTGGTAATATGTTGATATATATATATCGACACGATATGAGGTTAATTGGAAATTATATGTAATTAATATAATTGTCCGTAATACTTGGTGAATCGTATGGTTTCAATTGTCCATATAACATTCATCATATATGTGACATAGTATAGACATGCAATGGCACGTCGCATTGCATTTATGGACGGAAATCACATGACATGGGTGTGAGTGCATGGTATGGATCAACACTGCGTTTAGTGTTTGATGGTGGGCTTGGTACAGTTGGACAAAGTCCAATAGAGTCTCATGGTTGCATACATGGAAAGTGAAAACATGTGTCGTAATAGCAAAGCCAGGATAGATACTCCCTGGTGAAAGCCCCCTAGATTTTTGGTTATACATATGTGTCAAACGGTGAAAGCCCGTGGAAGTGTAGGAAGGCGAAGCCTGCGGTGAGACCCTGAAAATTCGCTACCCACAAAAGACACGATTTTGTAAAAGAAGTGGTCATTAGAATATGACATCCAAAAGGTTTTGGTTTATAAACAAATTGAAATTTTGTTTGAAAATGATCATTGGATGCAATTCATCAATGACGATTTTATCACACATGGGCATTGTGGTGTGCAGAGTCGCGAGATTGACTTGAATTTATTACTCTTTGGCATCACATTGAGTAATGAAATCGGTAATGATTCGGAGCATGGTATATGGTTGCGTCACATCTCATTCATGGCATGACATATAGGATTCCATGATAGAATTGCATGTTCTGATTGGAATGGTTAATATGAATGCTAGTGTTAGCATTGTACGTAAGAGCTCCCAGGCGAGGATAATCCCTGGGTAGAGTTATTCTACCCGGGCGCGGGCTCACCTTATATGGGAAAATATTTTAGGTGAAGAACAGACATGGGTGAACGGGGCTCATTCGAGGCTGTAATTATGAAGAAAGCTGACATGTGACTTTTAGTAACATTTTTGTCAAATGTTTTGGAACAATCTAGTTTTAACTTGTCTTCTTATGTAAGAGGATTGTAATTTAACTCTTACGGACTGTTTTAAATCAATTTGTGTATATGGATAAATGAACCCTTGGGTAAAGCCATTTAGTGATTGAATCACGTCCCAAAGAAGGGGATATAAGTGAAGGTGGTATCAAAGTTACCCGATACACACGAATTCCGCGTTGACGACAAAGGTCAAATGCACTGGTTTTGGGGGTGTCACACTCCCTCTTAGCCAATGAAGCAATTGACTCAATTTTAAGACGAAAGGAATAAGGCATCTTATGCAAGCTGGACATTGATAAGGCTTATGATCATGTTAATTGGGAGTATTTGCTTATTGTAATGGAAAAGATGAGATTTGGGAAGAGATGGATTGATTGGATAAAATGGTGTATTTCTGCAACATTTTTTTTGGTTCTAGTCAATGGTAGTCCATTTGGTACTTTCGTAGCTCAAGGGGTTTGAGACAAAGAGATCCCTTGTCCCCCTATTTGTTTGTTATTGCAATGGGGGGGCTGTCCAGACTAGTTAACAAAGCAAATTTGTTGGCTTTCTGTTATGGTACAAATTTAAGTTTAGAGGAGAAGAGAGGGTTTTGTTATCACACCTCTTGTTTGCAGATGATACCCTAATCCTCTATAAGGACTCCAAAGATGAAATAACTAATTTGTCTTGGACCCTCATGTGGTTGGAAGTAGCTTTAGGGCTTAGGTAAATCTGGGGAAAAGTGTTATCTTCTTGTATAGTTGAGGACGTTGAGGGACTAGCATTGGAGTCACTACAAGTTTGAGAGATCCTCTCTTCCTTATTTGCTTCTGGCACTTCACACGGGGCGGTGGTTGTGTGGGATGGGGTGGAGGAGAGGTACCAAAAAAGCACCTAGCCTTATGGAAGCATCAATACATTTCATAAGGAGGGGAGACTTACCCTTATTCGGAATGCATTGTCGGATATGTCCGATGCTTACTTGAGAAAATCCAAAGGGATTTTCTTTAGGAGGAGGACTTTGAGAAGAAGATGCACCTTGTCAAGTGTAGGGACAAATACTTTTGTACACAGATAAGGGGTCCGGGAGTGAATGCCCCGCTTGCTCAACAATGCTCTCCTATTCCAGTGGAATTGGAGATTTTCTACTGAAGAAAATGCCTTATTGAAGAGGGTGATAAGATTGAAATATGGAGTTGAAGAGGGTGGGTGGTTTACTCATGATGGGAGGGGAGCTTATGGTGTCGGTTTATGGAAAGAAATTAGGAAAGAGGCGGCTTTGTTGAAGGAGCACAGTGTGCTTGAAGTGGGAAATGGGAGGCAAATCTCGTTTGGGAAGACGGTGTGGTTTAGAACCCTATGTAGGACTTTCCTCACCCTTTCTTCTTGTTAGTGTCAAAAGGCTGTTGCGCAGATTTTGGGACCAATGGAACTTTACAAGAAAATCTTCCCATTGCAATCTCGCGGGGAAGAGGGGAGAGCGAGTTTCCTAGAAATCTGATCTGGAATGGCTGTGTCCATACAAAAGTTAGTTTTTTTGCATGAGAAGCATGGTGGGGCAAGGTTTTGACGCTGGACCAATTGAAAAAAGTGGTAAACACCTTGCCAACAGATGCCATCTATATGGTGAGGATGAAGAGCCCCTGGATCATATTATGCTTCAGTGCATAAAAGCTCAAAGTTTATGGGACTTCTTGCAATTTTTTGAGTCACCTGGGTTAATCATGAGTCAGTCAAAGACCTGTTGAGTGGCTGGCAAGTTTCCTGCACTAGAAAAAAGATCAAAAAACGATATGGATGGCTGCTCCTATCTGCCTGTTCTGGACAATATGGAGAGAGAGGAACAAGGCTGTGTTTGAAGATATGATGCCCTTAGTTCAGAGGATGAAAGTTCTTTTGTATATGCCCTCTGGTCTTGGTCAAGAAGTATAGGCTGATTTTCAGTCTATCGCTTTTACTGATTTTTTGTGTATGCTGGGGACAGTGTAGGGGCTGGTAGTATTTACTTTTCCCCCTGTTTTTTTGTTTTAGCCTTTGGAGCCTTGGTATACTTCCCTTGTGCTTTGGGTTTGACCCTCTTTCTTTAATTTATTTCTGCTGGTTTTTGCCTATATATAAACAAAAAGAGACTAGTTTGACCGCCAAAAAAATCTCCTAAGGTACCCATAATTTGTGTGGCGAACAGAGCTTTAGCATAGAATTGAGTGCATAGTTCTTGTTTTACTTTGTCCGCTGAGGGTTTTATATGAATATTTGCCTTATCTTGTTTCCCAGCAAGTCCACAAACTTCATACTTAAGGGTAAAGCAGATTCGTAACTTTCCAAGTATTTCAGCTTGGTTGATCTCCTAAAACAAGTGGTTGATGTGTAGATAAGAGACTCGAATCAAAAAATAATTATAATGAAAAGCTATCCAGAACTAACATACTTAAGAGTGGAATTTGTAGTAAATTATTAAAATATATTTTTCAGATACCCAAACACATTTATAATTTTTCAACACATTATGGTGCACTTTATATTATTGTTGGGCTACAAGGAATCCTTGTAATTATTTCGCATCCTTATGCCACTCTTGCTGTATTCAGAACAGGATATTGGAAGGTGCTGTTTTTTTGGACTTCGGAACTGACCTGGGCTCTGGTCGACATGTTCCTGGTATGTATCTTACTTGGCCAAAAGCTAAATTCTGCAAAGTTACTCTATCTATTGAGTTTTAATTCAAATCTCATTGGTAATGTTTTGAACCATGAAGAGTATTGGCAATCCGAGCTGCAACAACTCCAGCCTCCCCACTTTAATGCATGTAAGGGTTTACAGTATTTAGGAATGGCAATGGGATATGCAATTCATTATCAATAATTGGGACTGGAGTCAAAATCGGTTTTCTAAGGAAGCTGAAAGGGAAAGGATCTTGGTTACTTTGGTTTCATTCAATTTACATGATTTTCAGAGTCTAATAATGTTTAGTGGCATTTGGATGTGGATGAATCTACTAGATATACATAAGGAAAGAGCAATAATGTTAGTTGCAATTAAAATAGGATCAGTGTCACTTGGAATCAAATTAGAATTAGTCTTTACTGGAGTTTAACTAAGAGCAATCAATAATTAGAATTAGTATTACTTGAGTTGGTTGTTAATGCGGTTTGTTTGATTAACTTAGCAAAGAGTGAGCTTATCCCGGTTACAAGGGTGTTGAATGTGGAGAGTTTTCTTCCAAAGTTGGTTGCAATGTGGGTACTCTCCCAACCACTTATTTAGGGTTCCCACTGGGAGCGACTTATAATTCCATGGTTGCTTGACGGGGTTGAAGAAAGATTCCAAAGACATAAGTATTGGGTTTAAAAGGCAATATATATAAAAAAATGGAGGTAAATGTTAGTCAAGAAGAGTTAGCTAGCTCTGTCAATCTACTTTATGTCCTCAGACCGATGCCTAGGAGAGAGTTTCTTTAAGGTTGGAGAAAAATCAAATGGAGTTCCTTATGGTGGGGTGGGGCAGATCTATTGAAAGTAAGCCTCATTTGGTGAAAGTGGGATATTGTATGTTCAAAAAACAAAAAGAGGTCTTGAAGTTTGACACTTGCATTCTCTTAATAAGGCCCTTCTTTGCAAGCGGAATTGGCGCTTTTCCACTGAAAGGATGTCTTCTAGAGAGATTTGGAAGGCTATAAGGAACTTGTGGGAATTTGTTTCATGTTGGATTTCCTTCTTGGTAGACAATGGGAAAAGGTTAAGTTTTGGAAAGATAAATGGTGTTGAGATGGGTATTTGTGTGACTCATTCCCTTCCTTATCTGCCCTTCCCATTCTAAAGAGACCCAGATTAATCAGTGGATGATTCTAATGAGAGGGACATCTGATCCCTAAATCTCCTCTAAACCCTAATTCTATGGAATGCTTCTTATCAAGGCTTCAACATAAGGTGATGAATGGGGCGGAGGACAAGTGGGTGCAAATGGAGGCAAAAGACGGATCCTCTTTTTCTTTTTTTTGTTTGTTAAGTCCCTCTTGTCTATCCTTTAAAGAGGGAGGGATAGGGCCTTTCCTTTTCAATGTTGTATGGAATGCTTGGATTCAGGGCATGAGTGTTAACTAATAGATTTTTCCTTCGGTATGCTCATGAGGAGTCTATTTGTCATATCCCCTTGTACTATGGGAAGTCAAAGGTGTCACGGAGTCGCCATTTTGTTCATTCAAGGTGCATCAAGTGATGCACACTACGCTAGAGAGACCCTCTTACTTCCTCCGCATGATCCTTTGTTCAAAAAAAGACAAAAAAAGGTCTGGGGTACTTCGACAAGCTTTTGGAAAAGAGAGAAATAAAAGATATTATGGCAATATGGGGTCTTGGTTAATAGGTTGAAATACTTGTGCAAGGTCATCTTACACTGATTGATTGGTGAGGATCTTTTGTTTTTTCTTTTTGGTGCTCTGGGTGGCTATTGTATACACTGTGGTACTTAGTGTGCCTCGGGGCTTTTTATTAATGTTATATCCTTTTAATTAAAAAAGAGTAGCCAAAAATTATAATCAAGTTCTAGGATAATTAAAATTGGTGGTCATAATATGTTATTAAACCTTATGGGATTTTGAATTTCTTAGGAGAAACTATAAATAATGTTAATTGTTAAACGACCAACTCTCCTAAAGCTCAAGCTTATAGATTTCTAAGCACAAGAATATCACGCTTCAACACTCTCCCCCACGTGCGGTCCCATACCCGCATTACCGAGAGTCAAACAAACCAAATAGAGTTCTCCACTTTCAAATCAACAAATGAAGGAATAAATTGCAAGTAGAGGTGGCTCAAACCCAGACCTCCCGCTAAACCAAGTTCGATACTGCTAAACAATCAAATTTTGGAAACAAATGCAGTGATTTTCGCTAATATGTGATCCCGCCTTCAACATTAATTGATGTGAACCAAAATATTAATCGATTAATGATTAATAACATTAAGTTTTCGCACTTTGCATGATGGTGAGACTATTGATTTTCTTATAGTAAGACTCCCAAAAGACTTTAGTGTGATTCTAAAGTTACTATCTCTTTTTTTCACACACTTTGCAAAATGGTGAGACTCTAGATTTTCTTCAAGTAAGACTCCTAAAAGACCTTACTATGATTCTAAAGTTACTATCTCTTTTCCTCCTTATCTCCTTTAAATATATATATATATATATATATATATATATATATATATATATATATATATATATATATTTACATTTATTTTTTTATTTTTTTATTTTGCTCATATAAACTCTATCCCTTATTCCTTTCCTCAAACCATGAAAAATAAAAACCCTAACCCCCCCACTTATTTGATCGTAGGCAACCATCCTTGGATTTTCCAACATTAGCATTGTCTCAAGAAAGTGGAAATAAGCTTATGGTCTTTAGGCAATTCAGGTAGACATGAACTAATAGAGAGTCTCTTCTAACTGAATTTAGCCCGTCAACTCCATCGGCAAAATGATTCCATAATGACAAAGAGAACTTCTAAAGTTTATATCCCACATTGACTAGTAAGAGAAAGGACAACCTTCTGCCACCTACTTTTATCACTGTTGAAATATGATAGAAAATGCATGTAAGACCATGTGTTTTAAAATAGTAAAAAAGAGAACTTGTAAAAATGTCTAAAGCCTGGCCAAGTCTAATGTCAATTGATTTATGAGAAAGTTAAAATATTATGTAGGTTCATAGAAATAAAAAGTTTCCATAAGGCCTTGTTCGACCTGCCCTCAAATTTAAACGTGCACAAAACAAGGTCTAAGACTTTCTGATTGATCATGGATCGATGTTCTTCATCCAAGCCAATCTTGAATTGTAAAATAAGCTCAAGCCTAATAAAATATTGGTTTGAATAATTTTGAACTTGTTATGGTAATAAGTATAGTTAGGAAACTTTGTATCCTTTCCTATTAGGTTTAGGACTCTCTTATATAAATATGTAGTCTTGGGATAGATAAAATATATGAATTTTTCCTCCCTTCATCTTTGGTTACATGGTATCGGAACTAGGGTTTAGATTTGATCTAAATTAGGAAGAAATCAAAGCGAAATCTCGAAAAACAAACATGCTCGGTACTTTCTTTTGAAACACATAGTTAAAGAGAGCCTAGGGTCACACCGCCCCTCTAGAAAGGATCGCCAGCCACCGATGACCACTGTCAGCAAGTCTTGTGGCCGGAAACTCAATGCGTAAGCTACACGCGCCACTATAGTGTTTTCAGCCTAAGCCACATGCGCCATCACGTAAGGCATTTTCTGGCGACGCACCTCCTCCTCTGGCATCGCTAGTCGCCAATGGTCCTCCCCAGCCACCTCACTCCCTTGTTTGATGCCTACAACAATGTTTTTCAGAGGATTTGTGTCCAACATCCATGTTTTTCTAGGGTTTCTTCCCCGTTTCCTTGATACCTTCAAGATTCAATAACATCAAGAGGCGATTTGTGGTCCTTGGGACCAAAATCCATTTAGGTGGTGTTTTTCATGGAAAAGTGGTTCTTTTCCTTGCAAGATCCTATTTTTCTGGTATTTTTCGGATTTTCAAAAGCTTGTTTGAGTTAGATTTGCTTCTATGACTGATAAGAAACCCTCATAAGGGGTTGTGTGTCATTATTGCCATAATCCAATTCCAAGGCATGTATGCCAGGATTATAAGAGGTTGCAGAATTAAAATCGAAGATTTCAGTCTGTTAATTATCAAGAATCACTGAAGTTTGCATCTACTTCTATCACTACACTTGCCAAGTCAGGTAAAACCAATGTGTCTTATCTCATCTTCTTCCAAATGGGTCATTGACTCTAGAGCCATCAACCACATGACAAGTAATTTCAGTTTATTTACTACGTTTCAATCACACCCTTTTACCTCTACTATTACCCTTGTAGATGGGTCAACATCATTTGTCCTTGGGTCAGGGACAATTCATCCTACTCTAATCACTTTGACCTCTATTAGACCTCTATTATGAGTTTACCACAATTCTCTTTTAATTTACTTTTTGTGAGTAAACTCACTTGTACGCTTAATTGCAGTATCTCATTCTTTCCTGATTATTGTCTGATTTAGAATCTTTCAACAAAACAGATTATAGGTAGATGACGTGAGTCTGGGGGTCTCTACATCCTTGACCTAGAGGTGCCAAAGTCTTTTGCTTAATCTGAAGTTGTTACCTCATTCAATTTACATTGTCGCTTTGGATCATCTTTCTCTCTCTGTGTGTTTAAGAAACTATATTCAGTTTTCTAGTTTATCCTCATGAACTTTAAGTCATGTCAATATGCTAAACATCATCTCATGCATTTGAGTCCTAGAGTTAATAAACGAGTTAGTGCTCTTTTTGAGTTAGTTCATTAAGATGTTTTGGGCCCTTGCTCTATTATGTCTTCTACTAGGTTTAAATATGTCTTTACCTTTGTTGATGATTTCTCGTGTCACTTGGCTTTATCAAATGAAAAGTCGTCCTAAGCTTTTTTCTCATTTTAGTGCCTTTTGTGCTGAAATTCAAACACGATTTCATGTCTCTATTGAAACATTGGGGAGTAATAATGCTAAGGAACATTTATCGGAACCTTTTTAGTCTTTCATGTTACAACATAGCATTCTCCATCAAACCTCTTGTGTTGATACACCCTCTCGGAATAAGGTAGCTGAGAGAAAAAATAGACATCTTCTTGAGATTGCACGAGCCACTTTGTTCCAGATGAATGTCCTTAAACATTTTTGGGTCGATGCAGTCTCCACAACTTGTTTTTTATTAATAGGAGGCTTTCATCGGTTTTTAATTGGGCTACTCCTTATCATCAATTGTTTCCAAATAATCCGTTGTTCCCTATTGAGCCCAAGGTATTTGGTGGCACATGCTTTGTTCGGGATGTTTGTCCTCAAGTTCTTAAACTTGATCCGAAGTCCTTGAAGTGCATTTTTCTGGGTTACTCTCGTGTTCAGAAAGGGTACCGATGTTATAGTCTCACTCTTTGACGATACTTTGTTTCTATTGACGTTACTTTTTTTTAAACTACCTCGTTTTCCCTTTCTTCTACTGCTACTAGTCAGGGGGAGGATGATGATTTATTGGTTTATTCTGTTTCCTCATCCATTCCCTACCCCAACTCCTGCTCTTGTTAAACCTCCTGTTACTCAGGTCTACTCTCGAAACCAAAACCCCCAGTCTCGAATCCAACACCGGCTTCTTCATCATCAGATCCGGTCCACATTGATGATTTTTCGATTGCTCTTCGTAAAAGTAAGCATCAATGTGTTCACCCAATCTCTTCATTTGTTTCCCATAACCATTTTGTTGACTTCCTCTTGTTCTTTTATTGCATCCATGGATTCTACCACTTTTCCTAACACCTGCTTCATGAAAGCCTTCATCTCACTCTAATACCAGCCATACTACGGATAAAATGCGTGCTTTAGATGAAACTGGTACGTGGGACTTAGTGCCTTTACCTATTGGAAAAAAAACTATTGGTTGTCATGGATGTTTATGTTAGTTAACTCGTATGGTTTGTTGCTGATCAAGTCACGTCTGTTGCTAAGGGCTATGCTCGACGCATGAGTGTATTATTCTATCACTTTTTCTCCCGTGGCTACTATGACATCTATCTTATTATTTATCTCCTTTGTTGTCACATGATTGGGACTCAGACGCCTTTGACATCAAGAATGCAAATCTATATGGAGATCTTAAGGAGGAAGTTTATATGGAGCAACATCCTGGATTTGTTGCTCAATGGGAGATAGGGAAGGTTTGTCGTCTTCGGAAGTCTTTGCATGGCTTAAAACAAAGTTTTCATGCTTGGTTTGGTAAATTCAGTCAAGCGATTGAGAAATTTGGCAAGCAAAATAGTTAGTCAAACCACTCAGTCTCTTATAGGAAATCCTGTTCTGGTATTATTCTATTGGTAGTGTATGTGGATGATATTGTTATCACTAGGAGTGATTCTAAAGGTATCTCATCTCTTAAATCATTTCTTCACAGTCAATTTCACACAAAGGATTTAGGAACGTTTGAAAAATATTTTGTGCATCGTTTCAAGGAGGCAAGCAGTAAGAAATTATTTTATTTCAAAGGAAATATGTGCTTGATTTGTTATTTGAGACAAGGAAATTTGGTGCCAAATCATGTTGTACTCCTACGGCTCATTATGTGCAATTCAATAAGGAAGGAGAACTATTTAAAGACCGTGAGAGGTACAAAAGATTGGTTGGAAAATCGAATTATCTTGATATGAATCTCACCCGTATATCGCTTATTCGGGCGAAGGCCATAGTCAAGATATCGCCATCTCCCATAATGGCCACAGTTAACTATAGAACATATCTTACTCTCCTTGAAAGGGGCTCGTGGACGTGGAATATTGTATAAGAATCATGGACATACTAGAAGTGAGTGTTTTTTAAACGCAAATTGGGCAAGATCTAGGGACAACAAATGATCCACCTCAGGATGTTATGTCTTTGTTGGAGGAAATCTAGTCTCATAGAAGAGCAAGAAGCAAAATGTTTATTTATTTATTTTTTTGTTGATAGGCAAGCAATAATAAATTTCATTGAAACTGAAAAAAACTAGGAGAGCACCCCTGTGATCTACAAGGTGAGTAAAACCAGGAAGCCATCGCCCATACAAAAAGAGAGAAGAGGCAAGTGGACAAAAGACAACCACCCTCAAGGAAGCTTAACTCCTAGCAGACATGCGACAAATTCGACAACAATTCACAAAAGAGGGGATCCAATATTTGGCATTATCCCACCCTTGGCCAAAAACAAAGAACTGAAGATATGTTTCAACCTAGAGTGAGAAAGGGAACATCTTCAAACACACTCTATTCCTCTTCCAAATAGCCCGTAAAGATAGGCTCAAGGGAGTAGCCCACCACAATTTATCCTTTTCTTCATCGAATCTTACTCCAAGTGCAAGTTGAAAAGGTCCTTTACCATGTGGTCCCCTGGTTTAGTGTAGAGTTAGTGTACAGAGCTATGGCACAGTTTGTTTGTGAGATCATGTGGCTAAATCAGTTATTGTTGGAAGTGAGCATTGAAACTTCAATTCCAGAAACTTTGGTGTGATAACCAATCTGCCATGCTTATAGCATCAAACCATGTATTTCATGAGTGGACTAAGCATATTGAGATTGACTGTCATTTTTTCCGTGGGAAAATCTAGTTAGGGTTGATTTCTACAGAATATGTGAGGACCGGAGAACAAGTAGAAGATATTTTCACAAAAGCATTGAATGGGGATCGAGTTAGTTAGTTTTTATAAACAAGTTGAGCATGATCAACATCTTTGCTCCAACTTTCTTATCAAAAAAGAAACACATCTCTTGCCTAACTTTGGTGTGGAGTCATATCGTAATAAGTATAGTTAGGAAACTTTTTATCCTTTCCTATTAGGTTCTCTTATATAAATATGTAGTTTGGGATCAATAAAATATACGAATTGTTCCTCCCTTCATCTATGATTACAGAACTCAACCAATTTCTAGATCTAATTCTCTAACTATCCTCATCATCTAGCCTTTGGAGTTCAGAAAGGAACTGAAATGAAAGAAGTCTGCTAAAGCCCCTTGATTCTTGTCTAATCAATCACACTGATAGCTTCAATATCCACTGTCATTTTTCTCTCTTTACTTTTCGCCAGTTGCTAATCCAGTATATGTATAGTAGGCCTCCTATGCAGCGGCAGCCAAAATGTAGAGACAATGGCAGTGGTGTGAAGCTGTTTGTAAAGGGTTCTAAGTTAGAGGAGGTTAACTAGATGGAAAGATGATGTTTCCAATTTAAGAGAAGAATGGATGAAAATGAGAGGCAATAGATGTTTGGAATCCTGGACATTGATCTATTAATGAGAATCTAGGAGACTAATTTGTTTTGGTTCTCTTGATATACTCTGACAATGAGTTCTTTAATCATGCTCTGAAAAGTAACTGTCTACAATTGATATTGAGAAGAATCTAATATTGACATGTGTATCTCACAAGTTTTCAGGAGTTCCCCCTTTGTCATTCTGATGAAAGCATCAGCTCAATGAATCCACCACCTTTGCACTCAATCAAAAATCCTTAAACCAGTCACCTTGATTTGAGATGGTGTTGTACCTTGATGACGTGAATTAAGCCTTACTGGAATGCCAAACCTCTTTGTTCCTAACTGATGTCACATAGAAGTATTGTAATGCTATGTCAAAGATGACATCTTCAAGGGCAAATTTTGGGGAGGCAGCCTATTGGAGGAGCATTGAACACCACCTTTGATGATGGGCAGTGAAGTAGTCCTCCATTTAGACCCACACAGAATCACCTTATGCTCAGAGGTGGTTTTGTAGAACTCCCTGGGATTCAGTCTCCTTGGGGAACATGGATCCCTCCCTACCTTGATGGTGGAAAACTAGTCTTCCCTTAGCACCCCCATGGAATCACCCCATTTTGAGGCAACGCGGAGAACACACATCTGCTGCTATATACCAGCCATCTCATGAGGATTTGAAGGTGCCAAGTACCTACTACAGGAAGAGGGCATCTGTCACTTCATACGACACTATTTTGGCAAGAAGATATAAAAGTGGCGTCCTAGTGCACTTGTGTTGTTATTTTTTTGCACTGGCACTGTTCTGTTGAATAACACCTTTGTCTGTGTCACTGGGTTGTGGTTTGCATGGCATGTAGATGGAACTGTGGTGCCATGTGGAAAATACCCACAGAAGTAAATCCTGTTCATTTTCCCTTGGGATCTCTAAACTTGGAAGATCTATAAACTAGGACTTGCACCTAGAAAAGTATTTGAATTAGTGGTAGCGATGGGTGAGTCAAGTATTTGGGAGGGCAAGTTCGACTTGTTATCCTCTCAACCTGTTGTTGCAGTTGAAACTACATGGCTTCCCTTTAGCCATGTTCAACTCAAGTTTACTTATTTCTTATTATGAGTAGGGTGGCAATTCGTGTTCCCGGGTTGTGCCAATAACAGGTTTTACACAGTATTCACCAACCCGAACACTACATGAATCATAGACGGGTCAGAAATAACAAATTCAAACACGACTGGTTCAAGAATCTAAAGTACACAATATCACACGTGTAACCCGTTTATTAATTCTAGTTATTTAAAAAATATAAATTATAATTAATTCATCAATATTTAACACAAATAATATATATAATGGTTTAATCTATGTTAAATATTAATTAACATAATAATTAAATAGGTCAATATGGATAAAATTCATATTATATGGATTGACACGAGTATAACCCATTTATTAAATGGCTTATACGGGTCAACACGATTTGACCAAAACACGATTATACTCAACCCAATCTCGCAAAAATCATTTCGAGTTCGTGGGTTGTATCAAATTTTGACAGCCCTTTATGAGTGCCTGTTATGGTGTTGATCTGTTGCAGTATTAGCACCTTATTGTTTTACTCCTCTGAGTTTACATAAGTTACTGACCATTTTGCTTCTGTGAATTCCAGGAAATCCGGCACTGAGGCAGGGTAAGCTTGGTTCAGGCATTGGGCTTGGTTACAGCCTTAGGATGAAAACCCGGTTAGGCCACTTTCAGGTTGATTATGCTGTCAATGCATTGCAAGAAAGAACTGTCTATTTTGGTATCAGCAACCTCGCTTCATGAAAGTCCCCAATACTCAAAAAGTTTCAGATTCCACACTTCTGAAAGTTATGGTCCAAAAATTCATCACAGTGGGGAGAAGATAGCATCCCCTTTTCTCATAGGAATGGTGGTGCTCAACTCATCGAAGGAGAAGTTGAAGATCATCAAATGGAAGATTATGTTTTGAGTTGCGGATACTCAACAAACCTTTCACCTTGGACAGAATTTTTTTTGGTTTTTCCTGAGTTCTTTATGTGCGATTTAGGATCTCACTATTGTCTCTATTTTTTCTTTTTAACTTAGGCCGGTTGTTAGCCGCAGCATATTCTTTATGCTGTGGGTAATTAATTGTTACTAATAATTCCTTTTATAATGTTCATATGTCTGGTACGGTTGGTTAGAACATTCAACGTTTAAAGGTAGGACACAAGGTAGAACATCAGTTTACTATATTTTATTAAAATTGATTAGCTTTCAAAAATAATAATAATTCCTTCTATACTACATTTAGATAAAAAAAAAATCCTTCTATTCTTAATGCTGACTGAAAAAACCCTTATATTCTTAATTCTGACTGATGGATCTGAGCCACCTTATATTGTCGGTTGGGATATTGTGGTGGTTAATAGGGTGCATTGACAGCATGTCTATAAAACGCTATGTTACATTGGCTCTGTTTCAATGGAGTTACTCTATAATCCTTAATAGAAGCTTGAGACATAGGGTATGTTTGAATCCCTGTTTTTGAGAACTCTTCTTGAGAACAGTTTTTAATAACATTAAGAACTTCTAAGTAATGCTCTTGTTCAATGAATTTAGTATTTTTTTTTTTAGAACAAGAAAACAATGAGAATTAAAAATGTTTTTTGTGTTTTTTTGTTGTCCTTTGTTTCTTTTCAAAAAATAAAATTTATATATATATATATATATATATATATATATATATATATATATATATATATATAATGTTACTAAACATGCCCATAAATTCTATTTTGTTTCCTCATATTTCTAATTTTGTTATCATTACTTTCTTCTAAGAGGACCGGTTTTCTGGAAAGGAGATAGTGCAATATTCTGCCGAGGAAGTGGAAAAGCCTTAATGATAAGAATGTTCAGATGGCCCAACAAGTATTCTCAAACCTCGAAACCCAGTTTAAGGGCATGACGGTTATTTCATACTTCAACCTTAAAAACTCTAAGTTTAAATGATGCAAACAATTGCCTTTGTAATTGTATTTATTCCAATTACCAAATACCTGTTCAAAATGAATAAATAACATACTTAAGATCATCAATCCTCAATTTAAAATTTTCATTCCACCAAAAGGGAATTTCTAAATCTCCAAATCTTAAATATGAATCTCAAATAGAGCTGTACATAATACAAAATTTTAGAATTTCCTAATCTAACTTTTTGCACTAATATAAAGAACATAAAATGCAATTATCCAAGTGACTTTTCCAAATAACTCCAAACCAAATAATTCACATAAACATGAACTTATTAGTTCCATTAAAGTCCAATATGAGTTTCTAATCAAAATCCTAATGATTGTGAATCCACAACCTAATTATCACTCATCAAAAGCACAAGAAAGAAAAACTATGCCCAAAGAATAAAGAAAACAAAAACGACTAAAAGGCACAAAATAAATAAAAACAAAAACAAAACAAAACAAAAATGAAAAATTGGGATAGCTAGCCTCAAGAAATACTAAGCACGATGGTCAACTTAAGCCAACCCCCTAGGACCGTCTTCCTCATTAGGTGTGTTCGGCTTCTTGCACATGTGGAAGACATTGATCTCCATGGTCATGCCCCCGAAGGTAAGCTACATAAGACCATTCCTACAATTGATCAAAACATTAGGATTGGCAAGAAAAGGTCTTCCCAAGATGATGACCACATGGTTGGTTCCCTTAGTGGGTGGCTCTATGTCCAAAACAACAAAGCCCACCGGATAATAGAAATTACCAACTTGTACCAATACATCCACCAATATACCCCTTAGAATTTTAACAGATCTATCATCCAAGGAGAGAGTAATATGTTACTAATGATCTCAAATACATGGAAACAAAAAAATGAAGGTGAAAAGAAAATTACAAAAGGAAGAAAAGAAAATTTGCTGGGTAATAGTGATATTAACAGGAATTATGAGGCATAATTGAGTCTCTTTTTCGTTATTGCATCACTAAGGCCTAGGGTAAAGTTGAGAAGCAATATTCCTGGTACTAGTTGATAGATCCTTAGCTTTTGAGAAAGGTTAATGATTAATTTTGTAAGACCTGCCTTGAGCATGTGTCTAATTGGCTTGATGAGATCGAATTCATCTTAATATTTAGGGATTATCCATTTACACTGTACCCTCAAGGCCTTTACCTCTCGTAGCTTTTTCCTTTTAGAGAAATTTTAATGTGTTGTTTTCCTTGATAGTCATTTCAGGTTCTCGGGAATTCTTAGAATTCTTCTTTTACTTAGTTTGGATATAAGAGAAATCATCCTAATTTCAGTAGTTAGCACCCAACTCCCTATGGTTCGATATCCAGACTCCTTAAGTCCACTATATTACTTGTAAGCTCGTACACTTGCGGATAGAATTGCATAGCATTATCAATGTACATAAATTAAACTCAACAAGTTCAAGGCCGTTATCTAGGAGTCACTATTTGTGTTAATATTGATACCAAGTGTTTCTCTTGTACTTCAAGCAATTTTTGTTTTTCCTTATTTGTTTAAACTTTTGTTAGGACTTTTGACATTTGTTTCCTCTTTCCTTGCTGAATCTCAGGCACCATTTGATTCATGAAGTTTGTGATAAGGACTGGCAATTTTGGACTGAATTAGAAAGAATAGTGAGACGAATTAGAAAGGGCAAGAAAGAACAAATTGAATTTGAGTAGAAATCAATGGAGAATGTTAAAGGTTTTTAGAGAAGGAGAAGAGGTAGACATCCAATCTATAAGTGGGGAAAGTGTGCCCCAATCAGCCCCTCCCATGGAGGACTTGGAGAAAGCTTTGAGAGATTATGCTCTTCCTTCGGTCGACATCCCTCCAGTGATTAGGCGACCAACCATACAAGCAAACAACTTTGAGCTTAAGCCTATTACTTTGCAATTGATTCAAAATATTCAATTCATGGGATTGCCAAATGAAGACCCCAACACGCACATTTCTAATTTCTTATAAGTGTGTGATACAGTGAAGTATAATAGGGTGAATGACGATGCCATCCGCTTGATACTTTTTCCATTCTCACTAAAAGAAAAAGTGAAGTATTAACTAAATTCGGAACCTCACAACTCCATCACATCTTGGGACAACTTGGTGCACAAGTTCCTTTCTCAAAATTTTCCTCTAACAAAAGCAAAAGAAAGATGAGGATCGAGATACATAACTTTGCTCACATGTAGGGAGGGACCTTCTATGAGGCTCGGGATCGTTATAAAGACCTCCTCAGAAAATGTGATGAGTCCTAAATTCATCTATTTTAGTCCATTTTTCTTACATTTTTTCAGAAGTTTATGATTCATTTTAATGCAGAATTATGGAATAATCACCAACTTTGTGCTTTGCAAGTTTTGAATGTAAAAGAAACATATCTAGCAAGAAAAGCGGCAAAAAAATTGGCTAAAGCAGAAATGTCGCGACATAATCTCAGAATGTCGCAACATAATCTCATAATGTCGCAACAGAAGCTCGAGGTAACTAGCAGGGCAATGTCACAAAGTACTGATATGTCACAACAAAGACAAAGCTGAACCCAAGTTAGAAATTTAAAGATTGTCATGACATTTCAAAACTTTGTTGCAGCATAATATAAGAAGGATTGATTGAGAAATGTTGCAACAAAGAAATAAATGTTGTGACATAATGAGCAATCAAAGAGCGTAACTATGTCGCGACAATGGATTTTTATGTCGAGACATTGCTTGAGAAGTTCCTAAAGAAGCGCCAGAATTATGTTGGGACATAAAAAGCATTGTTGTGACAAGAATGGAAGATAGAAGGCAAGAAGAATGTCACGACATTCTTTGCTTTGTCGCGACAAAGATCAAAGCAAATGGTAGTACAATTTTGTCAAGACATTCAAACATATGTCGCTACATAAAGAACTAAAGAGAGAAGAAAGAATGTCGCGACAAAAAAAAACAATGTCGCGACAGAAAATGGCAGATTAAAGAGACAATTCAAGTTAAGTATGGTCACGACAAAGGTTATGATATTGCGACAAACATTTCAGAGAATGACAAGTTTAAGGCATGATATATGTTGCGACATTTCTAATCTATGTCGCGACATAAAGTTCAAAGGGTAGCATCACAAGGCAAGAAAGCTATGTCGCGACAATCACAACATAATGTTGAGATGGAACTCTATCGCAACATGGAAAATTGTCACAATAAAGGTTGAAAAGAACTACAGGAAGAATGTCGCGACATAGAAATTTATAGTCGTGACACAATGAAGAGCGGGGTAGTGGAAAACATTTAGCGTCGACTCAAGGTTTTGATAGTAAACATATTATTACCATTGATTCAAGCCACAAGAGGGTGAGTGGAATCAACAAAATTTTATATCCTCTTCCCACGCGTAGCCAAGCTATCACAAAGATAGCGGTCTAAAATCATGAAGACGTAATGGCTTTCATCCTGTGAACGATTTGTATGTGCTGGTGAAAAGTTGCAAGGCTTATTTGATTTTGGATTTGTTTCAAAACAAAGGTGAGTAGTTTGAAACTCGAATAATCAGAAGACTGAAAGTGATGTGTGAAAAGGTAATCTCTGAAGATTAGGTCACTAACTTGATAACATGGGCAAACAAGTGTCTCGGTTTTATCTCAAAGATTATGACAAGCAACCCATAGTCCAAAGATAATCTGATCTTTAAAGTTTAATCGTGTCCTGGTCCTGTAAAACCACTCTACGCTGAGTTTCACATGGAATGCATCATAAGCCCCTTTAAGAAAACCTCCAAGATCCATTAACATCAATGTCAAGATCATCTAAAACCACAGCAAAATTAAGTACATGAGAGCACCAGGTCCCAGCATGGTGGTATTGGGCTAAATTGAATGATATTAAATGATATTCAACCCTGGGCTAGGCACTGAGCCATAAATACAAGACTGTAGCATTCAACACATGAGGACAACCCGTAACCCGCCCACAAATCAAGCCACTTTCCTTCATCTTCAAAGAAAAGAGGCTTAGCTAAGCATCTCTTGAGTTGTCATCCTCAAGAGGGTGTTTGGGCACCAGAAAATGAGGGAAAGAGGAGAGAAGAGAGAAAAGCAAACCCCTATGAAAGTCAAGATATTTACACAAAATGAAAATGCAAGCGCAGATTTCTCTCAATTTTCTTCTTAGAAAACCATGGGGTTTATATAGGGCCACCCATTTATGTGTGAAACTACAATAAAGCCTAACATTTTGGCTAAAATAAAGGACAAGGAAGTAATACACCAAAATGAAGTCGGTTTGCATTAATTACAAAAGGATGACAAGGCAGACAATTTCGCTAGGCACGAAAATTTCGCTAGGTAGCGAAATCACCAAGAGATAGCGAAATCAGAAAATTTCGCTAGGCATTGGCAATTTCGCTAGCTAGCGAAATTTCGCTAGCTTAGCGAAATTTTTAGGTGATAGCGAAACTGGATTTTTTTCGCTAGGAACAGTGTAGAGCGAAATCCTTGGGTCTAGCGAAAATTCACAATTTCGCTAGGATTGCGAAATTTTCGCTATGATTGCACTTTTCGTTAATCCCAAATAAATTTTCGCACTAGCGAAATTCCCCGAATTGTCGATCTTCACCGCATATGGCCTATCGCTCCTATATCGCACTAACTTTTATCACTTTGCCTTCATTCTTTCTTTGATTTTTGAAGTATGTTTGATGGCCGATGAATGGGTTCAATCTTTCATGGTTTAGCATATGTCTCGAGCATTAACTCCTGGCGTACGCAAAACCTGCAAAACAACCAAAAATAACCTCTTAAACGGCATAAGTGATACTAAGAACACCGAACACTTCACTGGGCATATTCGATATGATTAGTGCAAGCAAAGCACTCAAAACCTATCCGAAATATAATCTGTAAATTAAAGACTTTTGCATAATCAACCATTCAAGTATTATCATTACAAGGTATAGAAAGAAATGTCACCACAGTATTATTACTATGTCGTGACAATCATAAGATACTTAGCTGCTCTATCGTGACATTTTCAAAGTATGTCGCGGACATAATTCAAGAAGTATAGAACATTATCAGACATAACACCGTGGAGCCACAATAAAGCTAGAGGACAAATATAGCTACAATGTCGCAACATAATTTTTTCTATATATCGCGACAAAGTCGCCAACTCGGGCTAGTTTTGGAATCCACAACTTCACCGAATTTTGGCCTATCATTTGAAAACCTATAACAGAAGCACATAAGGCACTGTTTGTCCTTTATATAGACTAAACCCCAAATTCACATAGTTGTAAGAGCCTTATATTTCTCTCTTGCATCTATGTCACTTTGACAAACTTGTTTTATAAAATATTTTAAGGTTCATGATTTAAAATAAGGGTTTAGCCTATGACACCGCAAGTGCACAGGTCATACAAATAAGAAAACTGAATGTAAGCTCCAGTATCATTCCAGACGGTAAATAATTAAAGATCAACTACTCCCAACTACTAAACTTCCATGCTATTTGGACTAAAGCAAAGACTCCAAATGGAGTTGTATCTAGAAAATAAAGGTTCCTAGACTATTAACTACTGCAAACCAAGATAAAAACAAATTAAATGACTAAAAATAAAAGCGCAACTAAAATACTGGATTAATCCGCTCTCTATGAGAAATCAAAATCATTTTGAATTACAATGAAAACAAATTAATTCCTACACTAAAATGATATTGCTCGCTTTTGTGTATGGATCCTGGATTTGTCCAAGATTTCAAATTTTGAATTACTTTCCATATTCACCGGTTGATACCCCGGCTTTTCCTAAAGACAAGGACTAAACTAGCTTACCAGATTCCCAACTTCTCGCAAGATCTCTGCATTTTTCTTTCTCAATACTTCACACCCATTTCCTGTTGACAACAGACTTTTTGCATTTCCTTCTCAGATTTTCGTAAAGTTTCTACCATCGGTGCGGTAGCTCAACCTCCAGATTTACTGGGTCGTTTCTTTCCCTTGATTAGATCTCACAATTACTGTGGTTATGAACTTGCCTTAGATTAAGGTGAACTCTCTCGATCATTTATATTTTTAAATACTCCTCCAACTTCATTCATGAGTGAATGGGGATTGATCAAAATGAACGCCAAAGCTCTCACAGTCACACAGCTCAGAATACCCAGAAAAGAATGCTCTCAGTTCTCAGGAATCTCCGTCTCTGTGTCACACAGAGGGCATCCTAGATATTAGAGCAAGATACATTCCCTCAACTGGTATTCGGTACTACTATTGGGAACTTATCAATTCAAAAACGACACCAAATAAGTAAATTCGAACCCAAATAAGTTCTAAATTTATGCAGAAAGACTCGTAACTAAATGTAATCAAAATCCAAAGAGAGTTAACTGGACATCAAGAGATTGTGAATTGGTAAATGAGTACTACCACATACAACCACCTGTAATTCGTAATAAAACTAAGAAGAAATGAATTCAGAATTTGTCTAGATTTCATAAATTTTCGTGCGTAATTTTAAGAAGAAAATAACAAATAAAACTACAGCCTCCACTCGCTTCTCGCACAGTCAGATTCAAACTTAAAAGAAATTAACTAAAAAAATAAAAAAAAATATAAAATCTACTCTTAAAATATACACTGAATTCCTTTTCCCCTTTTTCCGGTAGTGAAGACTGGGGTCTACTTTACTATTCTAAAACTCGTTTATTTATAATCACAAAGAAATTGGGTCGATCCCCAAAAGCTCCGTGTGGAATCCTAAAAAGAAAGCCCAATCCATCGTCCTATGTCGCAACCTCAAGTTGATGTTTACGAATTTCCTTTGTTTGCTCCGGGGCCTACCATACCTTGTCGCTCGCACTCCGCTTTGCAACTCGCTTGATCAATGGTCGCCACATCGCTTGTAGTCAACGAATCTTGTTTGCTCAAGCTCTTCCAGTAGTCGATGTCGCGATCACAGCTTGGGCGTCGCGACATCGCTGCCTTTCTTATTCCTGGCTTCCGAGTTGCGCATGTAAAGCAGCTTTTTAGTCAGGCGACCACCTTTCTCGCTTGTAGGATGACTCACAAGTGACTTTGATTTCTTGGTCGCGATTGTGTTGGTGGTCTTCCGCCTTCACAGGTTTCAATTTTATGTCGTGACCTTAAGGTGATGTGGCGACCTCTTTTGCTGCCCATTTCTTTTTTTTTTTCTGGTCGCAACCTCAGTTCTTTGTTGCAACTAATTTTTCTCCTTCCCACCTTTATTCCAGGTCGCGACCTCAAGGTGATGTCGCGACCTCAATTTCTTCTGTTCCGCTCTTCTTCCAATCGCGACCTAAGTGAGTGGTCGCGACATCGCTTTCAGGGTCCTGATTGTTAAATGGTCGCAACTTCGCCTCTTCCCGCCGACTCAGCCTCTTTATGTCGCGACCTCAACCCGTATGTCGCGACCTCAAATGGTGCCTTTCATTTAAAACTACTGCAACTTCGCTTCTGCAAAGACTTCTTTGTGGTCAATGGACGAATCCACGCCGCGACATCATACCGATGTCGCGACCTCGCCATATTCAATTACGCCGTGACATCGTGAGTGGTGTCGCCACATGTAGATTCTTCTTTGAATATTTCCTTTGTCTCGACCACATTCCTTTGTCGCACCCTTCAAGTCGATCACTTGTTAAGGTCTTCTATTTCTTCCCTCAAAGTTGATTTTGGTGATGTCGTGATCGAAATGACCGACAACTAAGCTTCCCGTCGCGACCGTTTTCGGGCCATGACTTCACCCCCGCCAGGTCGGTCTCTTCCGGGTTTGCGCCGAGATTTTAGCATCCGTTGTATTTTCCCCGCAAAATTAAATTCTGAGTAAAATATCCACATTTCTCGCATACAAATCAACATTTATCTTGTAATATGCCTCGTAAAAATGGATTAAAAATCTAATGAGTTTTTGACTCACTGCACTATGTGCAACTTCCCGCCAAAACCTCGAACATCCGGGTAGCCGGGAGTCTCCTTTGTATATTAATTTTCTTTTTATTTCTTTCGTCGATTTAGTTTCAAGCCGCTTAACATTTTAGTTAGTATTTTCTTGGATTTTGAGCAGTTGATATGAGCTGGAAGTTTTGAGTCAGGGGTCTATCAGAAAAATTTAGTTTTTATTATGTATGATTTAGATGGAATTTATAAATTTTATGGAGTTCATTTATTTCAGTTTGCTTGCAAATTTCAGTGAATTTTCTTGATCAATTAGTCATTGTTATTTGTAATCTAATTTTGAAAGAAGCTCTCCCTCTAGGAATGGACTGATGTTAGTTATTATTTTCTGCGCAACTTAAAAGAATGTCATAGTTAGAAATCTTGAATTTGTTTAATTGGTGTCGTTCTTGAAATTGATTGTTCTTAATATTAGTAGCTTGTACCAAGAAAAGGGTCAGATCTTGCCTGATTTCCGTGAGGCCTGAAAGGACATGTAGATGGAGATTCCTGAGAGTATGGAGCAGTTACTTGGGGTTATTGTGCCATCCCCAACTTGGCACACTGTGTCATTTTTTTTTTTTTTTTTTATAAACTTATAACCTTTAAGCTTGTTCATTCATATAATGTTAAACATTTAACTTGTACTATATTCTTTAGCAGCAGATTAAAAAATATATACAAGCTCCATATATGGAAGTGTTCAACATTTACAATATTTATATTGTTTACAAAAACAAAACATATACAAATATAGACCAAAGGTCTTTCATGGGCACCTAGTAGTGTGTTGGCCTTGGTTGCTGATGTGGAGTGTTCGGACTTCTCGTTTTTGCTTCTCCTGTACCTACACAGATGAAACACCCGTGCTAAGCTTATAGCTTAGTGGGAATTAATACATATGGATGACCTCTAATAAGGGTCATCACACTTCTATACACATGCATACACATCTAACAAATCATATCATTTAAACATGCTTATACATATTTCATTTACTTATCATAATTCATGTTTCATTTCTTATCATTTTACACTTTGCTTCATGTTCTTGTCACAATATACTTGTGTCATCACATAGCGGTGCTATACTTCTTATCATATCATATCATTTCATATGTCATATTCAAGTCATTTTTATGTTTCATACGGTACAAACCTTAAAAGTGGATAGAGAAACTATGGGTGTCCGGTTGCTTATACTCACTGTACGAAATAGTGGTCTATAAGGGTCCGAAGGTGCTGTTATCATTATGCGAGACAATGACCATCTATAAGGGCCCGAAGGCGCTGTTATCATTGTATGAGACAATGACAATCTATAAGGGCCCGAAGGCGCTGTAATGACCAAAACGGGGCAAACTAATCAGTATGCTGCCGACTTGTTTTTTTCCTAATAGGCATGCCCATCTATCCCTCTACTAGGTTCTAAGTAGACAATCCATGTATATTTTATGTTCAGTACATATCTCATATTCCCGAATAATTATTGTCATCTGGTAATTATATGTGATATTTACAATCATTTATTCATATCTTTGCATTTTTCATATCTCATTATATGCATGAATAAGTATGATTACCATGTATGCTTATGAGCTATTTACTATCATTCCAATTTCATCAAGCTATATATGGATGGATTTTAGACTCAAACGGCTTTCCATAGAGTCCAAGAACATCTAAAACGAAGTTTGGACGAAGAAATTATGATCGTCCGAAGTTGGAGGCTTCCTAAGAACAAAGGAATACAAGCGTAACTAAAGAAGGCCTACTATTTTCGTGATATCTGACTAACATATTCCAATATTATCAAGCTATATATGGATGGATTCTAGACTCAAAGGTCTTTCCATAGAGTCTATGAACATGCAAAACGGAGTTCGACGAAGAAATTATGACCGTCCGAAGTTGGAGGCTTCTCTAAGAACAAAGTGGCTACGAGCAACCAACAAATCCTATTGTTTTCATGATTTCTGGACCAATATGAGTTCCAATATTATCAAGCTATATATGGATGGATTTTAGACTCAAAGGGCTTTTCATAGAATCCAAGAACATCTGAAACTGAGTTTGAACAAAGAAATTATAACTGTCTGAAGTTGGAGGCTTCCTATGAACAATGGCTACGAAAGGCACCAGTGCCTACTATTTTCGTGATTTTTGGACCTAATTTGAGTTCCAATATCATCAAGCTATATATGAATGGATTCTAGACTCAAAGGTTTTTCCATAGAGTCCAAGAACATCCAAAATGGAGTTTGGACGAAGAAATTATGACCATCCGAAGTTGGAGAAATTTTGACAGCATCTCTCATAAAACCCCAATATTTCCTTAATACAAATATTCCTCACTTGAGGATTACAATCAACCAACCCAAATCCAAAACACCACCAATATACTAAGTAGGGGTCTTTTAAACCCAAATTCATCAAAAATGGGTTTATGGTTTGATTTTTCCATACAAAATCCAAACTAATCCATAAAAACCCATACTTCCATACTAATGTACAAAAATCCATACCAAAATCATAATTTTCATACATTTTCTCTTCTCTTCTTCTTCTCCCTCTTCTTCTCCCTCTTCCTTCTCTTCACGCTTTTTTTTGCTCTCCCAAAATAATGGAGCCAACTTTGATCTTATCCACTTTTTGGTCTTATTTTCTTCTTTTTATTACACCTAGGTCCATCTCTCTATTTGCAATCAATTATTCCTATTTCTATAATAGCATCATATCTTTTTATCATATGACCTTTTGTATCCTATTTTGACAAATTACAAATTTACTCCTGCATATCTTGTATTAAATCTTGTTTCTCTACCATGTTTGTGACTTGAATTATTAAAATTCAATGAGGCTCTACAAAATACCCATGTTGGTGTGAGAACTATTAGGGCATATTTTGATACCACTAAACTGTGACGCCCCCAACTCAGCACCCGGTGTCAAGCGAGGGTGCCATTTTTTTTTATTACTATAAACTTGTAAACTTTAAGCTTGTTCATTCATATAATGTTAAACATTTAACTTGTACTATATCCTCAGAAAGAAATGATTGCAAAATATATACAAGCTCCATATATGAAGTGTTTAACATTTACAATATTAATGTTTACAAAAGAAACAAAATACATATACATTAGACTCAAAAGGTCTTCCAAGGGCACCTCGTGATATGTGGCCTCGACTCGTCATGGATTGTCCTGCCCCTCCTGGGCTTCCTCTTTTGTACCTATACGGATGAAATACCCCATTCTAAGCTGAGTAGCTTACAGTGGGAAATCATACCGGACGAACCCTAACAAGAGTCATCACACTTTACACATATACATATACATATAACATATCATATACTTATTTCGTATTCATACTTTAACAGATACAATAATGCTTATATATGTTTCATACATATAATTTTACAATAATGCTTAGTAATCTTATACTTTCTTATCATATCATATTTCATTTCATGTCATTTACACTTTTCTTCTTATTCTTGTCAACATGTACTTGTCACTGTTTACATATCATCGCATAGCATCATATACTTTTTGTGTCATCTTACACTTTACTTCTTGTTCTTGTAACTGTATACTATCATCACATAGCAGTGCTATGCTTCTCTTATCATCTTTCAAGGTGATACTTGTCATTGTCTTTGCGTTTGCGCCCGCATAAACCTTAGAAGTGGATAGCTGAAATTATATGGGCCCGACGCACACTTCACTGCACGAAACAATGGTTTATAAGGGCCCGAATGCGTCATATCTCAGAATCGCCCCAAAAATACCCTAGAAATTTTATAATAATTTTAGTATATTCGGGAAGATGAATTGAGTCAAACTCAGTCTTTTCCGTAAATTGATAAATTGTGAAAAGTAAATTTAAAGTGTGGCATAAGGATTGAATATTATATGCTAAATTGAGAAATGGATTGAACCTGCAATAAACCCAAGTGGTATGTAAAAACGTGAAAATTGTAAAATAAGGACCTTAGGGTCAAATGATAGCTTAAATGCTAATGGGAAAATAAAATGATAAATGATAAGGAAAGTAAAGAAAAGTTATTAGAATGTCAAAATGGAAAATTTGGATTCTTATTGGTGGCTAAACAAGGCCTTATGAGGAATAAGATTAAGACAAAAAAATGGAAAAATGAGAATTTGAATAGGTGGAAGGCCAAACTTGGCCTTACACTTAAGTGGACTTATAAAGACCAAAATGTGGTCTTAGGGCCTACTTTCTTTGAGCCATCACGTTTTTTGGGAGAAGAGGATAGGAGAGAAAGGGGAAAAGTATTAGGGTTCCAAAAAGATCAAGCTTTGGTGTGACCCTTTCTCCCCATTTATTGCTCCTAAGAGGCCAAACTGTAACATACAAAGAGATTCAAGATCTCTCAAGTTAAGAAAATCAAAACCTCAACCCTCATATTTTGATTTAGATTTTGGGAAAAGCCCAAACTTTGAGAGAAAAGAGTTTTCATTGATTCCAAACCACTTTTGGAGTTGTTTTAAAGGGATTCTATGGTGTATTTTGATATGGGACTAATCGAGAAGATTTGTGGAAGAAAACAGAGAAATGCCAAAATCGAAAATTTCTGGGGCAAAACCCGCAGAGTGTACCAGATAGGCTGAGTCAGACCAAAACAGGTGTAGTGGTAACTTGTACCTAAGACAGGAAGGGTGTACCGGTATAGGTTGTGTGAGGGGTAACCCAGACTGCACAGTCGTGTACCAAGATGTGATTGTTCCAAAGAATGATTTTTATTGTTGGCCATTAAGTCCCGTATTGTGATACCGATGTTCAGTGGACCCTAAGAAATGATTAATGGGGTTCAATTAACGTTAGAGCTAGGTGAAAATGTACCGCACTCGTCGCCGCCGCTCACCTTACGAGTCTGGTCTTCGCGCACTTGGGGTCTTAACCCAAGACTTTTTAACAAAAAATAAATTTGTAATTCACTAAAAATTGTTTGACAATTGCTTTATCCACTAAGAGTGCATGAATTTTATTGACTAGGACGTGTCGCACTCCTAACCTAGACCGAATGAAGAGGCGGAAGCTAGATTCGATAGCTTCGGTTTGTTCTCTGACTCTATTCTTATTTCAAGTATTTTTAGTAGTTACCAAGTAACTATGAAATGAGTACGTGAATGAGTATATGGAATAAGTACATAGATTGAGTATATCTTTGAAAAGATAATACTAGTGCTTAGAATAAGGAATTGAAATGTGATAATTGAAAAACCGAATAAATGTGAATGATGATAAGGACGAGATTCACTAAACGGAACTGGCCATAAATGTGAATTGAATGATAATAATGAACCTAACAGAAGCGCCATTAACGGCATCCGCCGTCGGCGGCAATTCCCGAATTATCCACGTCCCACTTGGCGGATGCACTAATCGCATCCGCCATGATGGCGTATGGCATTGAAGAAATATCCCACTCGCGGGATGTATCAATCGCATCCGGGCCATGACGGTAGCGTATGGCATTTAAGCGATACCACGTGCTCCGATGCACCAAACGCATCCGCCGCGACGCGGAGACTCACTGGCGATACCACGCGGTCGGGATGCACCAAACGCATTCTGCGATGGGAGATCAATTGTTAAATGGCAAGCATACCACGATAATAAGGGCGGATTCATCAAACGGAACTGGCGAAAAATGTAAATTTGGCAGTTTAAGGTGAAAGAACCAACATTGACGAGTGTAAATGGGATTTTTATGTATATGCTTAAATCTCATAAATTGAATTGTGAATTGAAGTATTTCATTGAAAATGCATGTTGTTATATGATAAATGACTTGAAAAATGAAAGCATACAGAATTGATTAGCATGAGTATATGTTGATATAATAGACATGGTTTGATGTTAAATGCATGTCAAGTTAAATTTGAATATGGAAATAGAATCAGATAGAAACCACTAAGCATGAAAATGCTTAGCGTATAGTTTTTATCTATGTGCAGGTATCGAGTAAGCAAAGAAAAAGAAGGCCAAGATCGCGTAGCGCAGAGTCATAGAGAGAGTACGGCGTATAAGTATATACTCCGTAATTTGCATATCATCTCTTTTGAACAAGTGGTATTTTGTAAACAAAAGGGTTAAACCCTGAACCTTGATTTTGTATATCATTTTGAAAAGGCATGAATGCCTTCTTTGTTAAATGTTTATGGGCCTAGCGAATTGCATGAAATTGTAAATGATTATGGGCTTGCCCAAAACTGAAACCGCTTCCACAACAAAATGACATAATAAAATGTTTTGTTAAGATAATTGAAAATGCCGAGTAAATCGGCTCAAGTTTTCCGATCCACCAACCGGGTCGAGTCGGGATTCGGCCATTAATCGCTGAAAACGAAAATTAATAAAACTAAACAAAATGTTTTGAGAAGATAATTGAAAACGTCGGAGTAAACCGGGCCTCGTCGACCGCTATCGGGTAGGGCCGGGATCCCGTCGCACATTTTGAAAAAGAAAATTTAAAGTAACACGGAAAATAAAAGAAATAAATCAGCGCCCTGTTTCGCGAGCCCTGACTCGCCATTTGCCGGACTGGCTCGGCTCGCTTACATTATCATCATTCAGAGAAAATGACCATCTATAAGGGTCCGGCGGTCATATCATTGTATGAGACAATGACCACCTATAAGGGCCCTGAGTATGTCGGTAATGACCCAAACAGGGTCAACTGATTAGTATGTTGCAGACTTGTTTTTCCATAATAGGCATGCCCATCTATCCCTCTACTAGGGTCTAAGCAGACAATCCATGTGTATTTTATGTTCAGTACATATCTCATATTCCCTAATAATTATTGTCATCCAGTAATCATATGCGATATTTACAATTATTTATTTGGATCTTTGCATTTTTCATATCTCATTATATGCATGAATAACTATGGTTACCATGTATGCTTATGAGTTATTTAATATCATTCCAATTTCATCAAGCTATAGTGCTGGATGGATTCTGGACTCCAAGGGCTTCTATAGAGTCCAAGAACATTCAAAAACGTAGTTTGGAGGAAGAAATTATGACTGTCCAAGTCAGAGGCCCACAATGCTGGTTACGAGCAACAATCTGCCAGGCCTACTATTTTTCATGATTTCTGGACTTAATATGAGTTCCAATATTATCAAGATATATATGGATGGATTCTAGACTCAAAGGGATTTCCATAGAGTCCAAGAACATTCAAAACGAAGTTTGGATGAAGAAGTTATGACCGTCTGAAGTTAGAGGTTTCCCATGAACAGTGGCTACGAGCAACCAGCAGGGCCTACTGTTTTTGTGATTTATGGACTTAATATGAGTTCCAATATTATCAAGCTATATATGGATGGATTCTAGATTCAAAGGGATTTTCATAGAGTTTAAGAACATCCAAAACGGAGTTCGGATGAAGAAGCACCGGTCCGGTTGAGGCTTGAAAAGGGCTACGCAATCACAGGAAACCCACACACACACCAGTACCCGAGGGCTTCAATTTTGAGCCCAGCCATGCAATAGCGTGGCTTCCACGCAATAGCGTGCCAAAGAGCTCCTTGGCAGCTCTGGTACATGCCATTTTGACCTGAAACCATCCTGGAACAACCCTTGTCCACCGGCCACAATATCCTCCCAATTGAGGCCACAAAACATGCCACAAACATGACACAAAACATGCCAAAAACACGGCATAAAACCATTGTACAATCAATCCTAAAATCAGCCCAAAAGTAGGAATATAACCAAAAGTTCAAATCCATGTCATGTTCACACACCATAAAGGATCCATAGTTAAAGTCTGCTCATACAAAACTTAGTAAGTTCCATACAAAATCCAAACTAATCCATAAAAACCCATACTTCCATACTAAAATCCATAATTCAAAGGGAGGATTCCATACTCCTAACAAGTAATCACACTCTTTAACACCTCAAACCCTAGCTCAAGATGGAAGTTCATATCAAAGTCCACAAATTCATACCAACCCATAACAATCCATACAAACCATACAAAAATCTTAGTTTCCATACCTTTCTTGGCCTTCTTGGCTTTCTTCTTCCTTCTCTTCTCTTCTTCTTCTTCTTCTTCCTCTTCCTCTTCTATTCTCCTCTCTTTTCTTCACTCTACGTTTTGGGTCTCCAACAATGAGAGACCAATTTGGTCTCACCCCTTTTTATATTTAATTTGCCTTTTATTTGCACTTTAGTCCCCTATCTCTTTATATTTGCTCTACATCTTATGCTATTTCTATAATAGCTTCGCCTCTTCTTGTCTTATGACTTTTATGTCCTAGTTTGATAAATTACAAATTTGCCCTTGTATCTTATACAAATTCCAGGTTTCCGAAATTTTATTTTTAACCTTATTTTATTCCGAAAAAATATACTTTTACTTTTATTATACCCTAAACATGTTATAGAACTGTCCGGGTATAATTTGTGGTGTTATAGTTATGTTAGACTAATATTATGGAACTAATGAACTCTGAAAGATTGCTTTGATAGATCACCACTTACTCATGGGCGTGGAGGATTAGTTGGATGATGTTTCAGTTTAATTGATTAGAGGTTTCTCCTCTATATGATGTTATGATCTTGATCTTGTGTTAGCATAGATCTAATCAAGGAGATAGAGAGTTTGATCAGATTCGAAGGATGAGATACCAATAAGATTGGAGAAGACTTATATTGTCTCATCTATGGAGGCAAGAAATCTTCAGTCCTAGGAATAGGGTGTGAAGTACTGGAAAGGAAAAAAACCCAGTTCTTAGAAAGAGGATTACATCCTACAAGTAACTGATTAGACTCATGTGTCTGGAAGGAATATGATTATCTAATTATTGAAATGTATAGTGGATGGAGGAATCCAAACTATATTATCTTGCATCTTTGACAAGTTCATATTTTAAACTAATGGCTGAACTATGTTATAAAATGATGCAGATATTGATAATTATACATTGATATATTTCCCAGTGTTAACTTTACTCAATGAACTCTCCAATCCAATTCATTTTGATTTTTTTTGTTATAGTTATAAAATATTAATTAGTCATTCTTTCTTTAGTTTAAATAAATCAATTTTGTACTTTTGAGTTCAAATAGTAAGGATCTTGAGTAGTTGGGGTAATTGATCTTTAAATTTCTCAACAATCCTCGTGGGAACGATACTTGGACTTATTTTTAATCCACTTTATTACTTGTATGACTTGTGCACTTGCAAAAAAATTTACAGACTAAAACTGAAAAATTTTATATAGAGAAAAGATTTGCATTGAAAAGAATAGTGACAAATAAGATTTTGGTTTATATAGAAAAAGCTTATAAATCAACAAGTTTTTGGCGCCGTTGTCGGGGATTATGAACAACTTTCTAGTAGCAGTGTCAAAAATAAATCACTTGGTTTCAACCTGTCTATACAAGTTTTTGGCGCCGCTATCGGGGACTAACGAGTCTTTGGTAGCCGTGTTAGAAATTTGCTTATACAAGTTTTTGGCATCATTGCCGGGGATTAAGAAAGTAGTCTTTGGTAACAATGTTTCAAAATTTGGTATTCTAGATATGGTCCTTACAAGTTTTTGGCGCCATTGTCGGGGGATTGAAAGAAGAATTTAAATATCAATATTCCAACCAAAGAAAGAATTGCTAATTTGGACATTTTTATCCGTTTTATAAAAAATTTCAGAAAATTTACAAAAATAGTTTTAACTACAGTAGCTAAGTAAGCTATTGAAAATGTTTTATACGCTTATAGTGATATAGCTATTTTCCATTGATTTCATTTGATCTTATTGTGTTTCCATTTCAGGAAGATTTTACATGCATAGAAACGTAAGCCAGTAATTGTCATTCTCTCGGACATAGAATTGGGAGAAGACACCGAAATCTAAAGAAAGTTTGAAGTGCTAAATCGCCAGCTATGGCATAGCAGAGAGAGATACTGCAAAACACTTAGGCAAAAGCAACTGCAGAGAGGCCTTAGAGGCAAAGGACTATAGAGGATTTTTGGTGGCCAATCATTAGAGATGAATACTCTGCTGTGAGACAACCTACTATAGAGGCCAACAACTTTGAGTTAAAGCTAGCTTTGATCACAATGGTGCAGTAGCATCAATACACAAGCCATCCTAGTGAAGACCCCAATGAGCATATGGGAAGATCTTTGAGGATGGCAAATACCAAAAAGCTACATGAGGTGAGACCTAAGGTGATCAAGCTGCAACTCTTCCCTTTTTCATGAAGAGATGTGGCAGCCACTTGGTTTGAATCATTGCCTTATGGATCAATGAACAAGTGAGAAGAGTTGGTGGAGGCTTACATGAGCAGATTCTTCCACCCGCCCCTCACTTCAAAAGAAACTATATGTTGTTTAAACAAGGAGAGGATGAAAGTCTCATACCCACGTGGAGAGATATAAGAGATTGTTGGAAAAGATGCCCAATGCATGGAATAGATTCACCAATTAGATGGACATCTTTTACCACTCTATGAACTACACCTCTAAAGGTATAATTGATGCAGCCTGCTGTAGAGCATTCAAGAGGAAGAGTGCTGAAGAGGCAAGATAGTTGATAGAAGATCTAGTAAAAAGCAATTACAAAGCTCCATCTGAGACTTTATGGAGCAGTAGTAGACTGAAAGGAAATGAGGTGATAGAGATTAACAAGATGACTACCATAGAAGCCAAACTTGTTGCATTGATGAACAATCTGGGAAACCAAGATAGAAGAATGCATTCAACACATGAAGTAGGAACAATGGAAGGAAATGCGTAGAAGAGTAGTGCTGATGGAGTGACTAGCCTATGAGGGTCCCTATCAAGTTGAGGAGGCTCAGTTTGTTAATGGCAATAGAAGCTACAACTTTAAGCCAAACCTCAACCTGCCAACCCATTAAACACTAGCACTAAGGAACCATGAGAATTTCTCATATGGAGGTGGAGCACAGCAAGGTCTAAGACCAAGTGCACTTTCTAACAACAAGATGCTCCATGGGTTCCAAGGAAATCCGTGAGGCGGGAGTCGAGAGAAGCGTAAAATCCAAGAGACAAAGGAGATCTTAATCCTTCAAGCATCAAATGACATTCACGGAGAGAATAAGAGGTCAGAAGGAATATTCATGAGCACAAATTTATCGAAAGGCACATTTCGTGCAAACACAACGCGTAGCCAACACTAATGCCTCTCTAAAAACTCTGGAGACACAAGTATGGCAGCTGGCCCTAGCAATGTAGAATTAGTCCAAGGATGCCTTCCTAAGTGATACAAAGAAGAATCCTAAGGACTGTATGGTGGTGACTTTGAGGAGTGGTAGAGAGTTGGAAAGCAGAAAAGAAGATAAGAAGAAAAAAGACTAAAAAAGAAAAGAAAGAAGAAACTAGAAAAGAGACCAAGCTAAGGCCTAAAATTGAATGTATGATCCATATATCAAGATATGCTATTCAAGCAACAAGTGGAGAAAGGAAAACTAAAAGAAAGAGGAAATGCAAGCTCGCATGCCCTGTTCATTCCTTCAGAGTCTTTAAATAAAAAATTATGAGCAAATTTCTTCTAGATTCTTGGATATGTTCAAGAAGATAGAGATTAATATACCTTTTGCCGAGGTATCAGCCCACGTATACAACTATAAGCAAGCTTCGAAGGACATTTTCCGAGGGCAGCAAGAGATTTTCTTCTGAGGAAGAAGTGGTGAGCGATACACATGCAAGGCAAGGATCTGAGGAGCCTACTAGTGAAGATACGGTGATCCTCGCAAGTGTACTTCACTCATTCCTACACCATCGGGAATGTTGAATTTAAGAAGGCTTTGTGTGATTCAAAAAGATCAACTTGATGCCACCTGTCAGAGTGAGGCAGACTGAGTTTGGGGGAGCTTAATCCCATAGCTATGACCCTACAAATGGCGATAGGACTTAAGATACAAATCTGAGAGGGAGTCCTTGAAGATGTACTCATTAAGGTGGGAAAATTTATTTTCCTTGTGGACTTTGTAGTTATGGATATGGAGGAAGATACACAAGTTCCACTGCTACTTGGAAGACCTTTCCTAGCCACTAGAGCTACCTTGATAGATGTTAAAAAAGGAGAACTCACTCTCAGCGTGGGAGATGAAGTAAAGGATACTTCAACTCTTAACAAAAGCCCTCAAGGCACTAATGTTAAAGTACGATTGTAAGATCAGAAAAACAATAGTTCCATCATTCTCGAACTGATTGGTTGTAATTTTTAGAATTCAATCACTGAAAATGAGATGAATTTCAAAGATCTTGAGGATTCGATTGTGAATTCCCTCGAATTTCTAGTTTCTGATTTAAAGGAAAGAGTCTTGCTTTCGAAATGGAGAACGCTATTAAAAATCAAGCAAGAATGAAAAGAAGTGCAAAAGAAATAGAAACAAGTCTGTATGGGTTAACCTTGAAGGAATCTCTCCTCTCTCCTTCACCTGACACTAAGTATGCTTTAGGACCAAAAGTAAAACCTCAGGATTTATAAGGATTACTACCCAAATAGTGATGTCTCATACCCTTAACACTCCATGTTTTGAGCACTTTTGTGTAGTAATCACCCCACTAATCCAATTGGCATGTTAAGGACCTAGCAAGGCTACTAATCAATTTTTGTTCAGTTTTGTTGTTTTCAAAGGCTATATATCTCAAAGGTGTGGGAATTGAGCTCAAAGCATGAAGAGCACAATTTATAAACAGGCTTCAAGCCAGAAGAAGGGCGTATGGCGTACAAAGAACAATTGTATAACTCCTGCAAATTCGCAAGGGTCGCGAATTCTTTCTAATCCTCGCGAATTATACTCTTACTTAAAATGTTCGCACATTTGACTTTTTGAGCCTTTTGTGTTTTCCCCACTTTCTCCCTATGTAATAGTGATTTATTTTGTATCTTTTGGTAATTTGTAATGGATTTTGGTGGTATGTAATACCCATAGAAGACTTTGTATGAGAATTATTCATTTTATTGAAAGTTTGTTTTTGGGAAGCTTGTTCGAGAAGCTCCCGTTTCTTTCATTTTCTCTCATTTTCCTTTCTCTTTTCTCACTAGCCAAACACTATCTGAGGATGATTTCTTAGAGGATGAGTGGCTAAATCTCCTCCCTCCTTGAAGTAAAGGGGCACTAGGCAAAGGAACCTATGGCAAACCAAGGTTTTCCATGTTTTTAAAGCAGGTATTGACTGTCATTAATGTTCTTTCCTTTTAACTCTAGGTTCCGGTAATCCTTCGAGTCACCTTAAATGATTGATATTTGGTAAGCTTTTAGGGCTCATTGGATACTTAATGCTAGATCCGATGATGTTCGTTAGTTATCACTTATGAGCCATTGGAAGGTGAGTCAAGGAGACATGTTTTTACTGATTGAGACCATCAGAGAAGTGGGAATGCCATTTTCTAGTGATATTTAATGAGGGTCAATTTTTATAGCTAAATGAAGAATCGATTCAGGAGATAACTATATGTTATCCTCCCCAATGAGAGGAAAAGACCTGGAAAACCCCTCATTTTCCTAAGGAACCTAAGCTTAGTGACTCAATACTTCAAGGGACTTCTTTCCATATTTTAATCCATTTTATTTTCAGTTTTAACCATTAAAACCAACTATATTTATCACAACCCCAATATCCAAAATGAAATCACTAATTTAAGCCTCATTATCAGTCATTTCCACTGTTAAAAACTCATCTTTGTGATCGATCTCGAACCACTATATTATAGTAGCTATGCTACGCTAGTATGGAGGTATTAGGTTATAAATTTTGTTGATCAATTTCCCCCCCCCTCTATCAGGGTCACGAATCATTATATCAATTGGGTATTGACTGAGCTTGAAGAACAGAAACCGTTGGAGATTCTCAAAAAATACTAGGAAGCAATTGCTTGGTCAATAGAAGATTTGGAAGGAATCAATCCTTCTATTTGCATGCATAAAATTGTCTTGGAGGAATATGCAAAGACCTCCATTGAACATCAAAGAAGACTGAATCCAGTAATGAAAGAAGTTGTTAAAAAAGAAGTATTGAAATGATTGAATGCAGGCTTTATATATGCAATCTCAAACAGCAATTGGGTGAGCTCAGTTCATGTGGTTCCTAAGAAGGGTGGATTCACTGTGATTAGAAATGAGAAGAATGAATTGATTCCTAAGCAAGAATCGGTGGGATGTGATGGAGGGTATGCATCGACTACGTAAAATCGAACACTGCAACCGTAAAGGATCACTATCCTTTACCTTTATCATCAAATGCCGGAGTAGACACTCTATTTATGTTTTTCTTGATGGATATTCTAGATATAACCAGATTGCCATAGCCCCTAAGGACTAGGAGAAGACTACATTTTCATGTCCTTATGCCACCTTTTCTTTTAGAAGGATGCCATTTAAATTATGTAATGCTCCTGCCACCTTTAAAAGGTGTATGATATCTATGTTCTTAGATTTGGTGGAAGAGGCTATGGAAATCTTCATGGATGACTTCTCATTATATGGATCTAATTTTGAGAAATTCTTAGAAAATTTGGAAACAATACTTCAGAGGTGCCAAGACAAGAATTTAGCTTTGAATTGGGAAAAATGTCATTTCATGGTAATGGAGGGTATTGTCTTGGGGCACAAAATTTATGCAGCTGAGTTAGAAGTAGACCAAGCAAAGGTTTCTGTCATAAAAACTCTCTTACCTCCTATAACAGTTAAAGGGATAAGAAGTTTCCTAGACATGTTGGATTTAGAGATTTATAAGGGACTTCTCAAAAATCTATAGACCACATTATACTATTATTTGGTGCTTCTGGTTTCATTTCAGAGGTCGAAATTATTCTGCCGTATAGGAACTAAAGTCATCAAGCATTATATTACTGCGGAAGTCCACATGTCATTTCCACAGGGAGTGGTATTCTAGGTGATCCTTAGGGATTATTCTCCAAAGAATGTGCTTAAAAGTAAAACTGCTGTGGGATTGATTGATTGAGTAACCGACAAATTAACTATTTTAAAACAAAAAGGGCGAATGATGTGGTTCTTAGGTTTCCACTCACCGCCGATCGCACACCCACCTCTTATTCACACAATCTCATCTAGAGCCATTGATGAATTGGTCTTCGACGGAAGTATAACGCAAAGGCCTCTTGAAGACAAAGAATGATCGAGCGATGGAAACAACCCTGCTCAAACGATTTGCTCGGACTTGTACCGCATTGTTGATTCATTGGAACTGTGTACCGAGGGTCTCTCGCTCACATCGCTTGTCAAGAAGATGCCAACTAAGGTTTTATAATATTTCCGCAAGTGCTTAGCATCGCACAATCCCCGTTGGAAGCAATAAAAGAGGAATTGAGGGTTGTTACCTTGACGAGGCAGTTTCACCATTAGAACCTCATCATGGAGGTTTAGAACTCCATCAACTAAACCGATTCATGTTTGATAAGAACCTATATAAATGTGACTGAGAAAATAACACTTCAATTGCAAGACTGAGATATCAAAAAGCACGTAATCCCGTAAGAAAATAATATCGAAGCCAAGTAAACTAACCTGAAGATTACAAGTAGTTGAAACTCGTAACTGTAACATCCCGAAATATACCCTAGTAGTTTTCGGACTTGTTTAAGGTATATTAAAAGTTAAATATGAATTTTCGGAAAATAAAATGAGGGACCCGGAAAGTTTACAAGATACAAGGGCAATCTTGTAATTTATTAAAAAGGATATGAAAGTCATAAAAGAGGAAAGATGAGGGGTTAAACTAGAATATGCATAAGTTGATTTTCAAAAAGGGAAGAATTTGGGGACCAAGATGCAATTATAGAAACTTAAAGCAAAAATGGATTTTTACTTGGCCAAACATGGCCTTACAAATAGTGTATAGATTTAAAATATCCACTGTCCACCCAACAAAACCCAGGTAGAGAAGATGTTGTTATGAGTAAGAAGAAGGAATAGAGAGGTAAGAGGAAGGAAGGAGATCAGCTTTCTGCACAAGGTGATGAAACTACTAACCTTGAGTATGGATCCTTGGTTTTGTTTGGTTAATGGTTATTTGTTGTACCCAAACCTAGGGTTTGTTAGGATTTCATCCTAACCAAAGATGTGTTGGAATTAGGGTTAACAAAACTCTAAATGGCACAAGAAAAACATGGAATCCCTCCCTTTGAGGTTGGATTTACTATTAATTGCAAAGAAAAAAGGGTCAAGCTAGAACAAACCCTAATAAATTTGTGTATTTGGTGTATGTGTATGGTTAAGACCCATATTAGAATGGTTTTTGAAGAAATTCATAATAGGTCTTTGAAATAAGAGAAGGATTGAAGGATAAATTGAGTAGAAATTAGATCATAAGATGAATTTGAAGTGGTCTTGAAGCATTTATGAGGTATAGAGTTGACTGAGTTGAAACATATGGAAAATGAGAAAACACACATTCTCGGGCACTTTTCGGAGAGTCCCAGGTAGCTAAGTCTCTACCGGTAGAACTTTGATTCCTCGGTCATTTGGCTGTCCCACCCTGCAGGAGTTGGGTCTCTACTGGTAGGACTTGTCTGCTTTCCCGTCACCCGGGGCCAGATTTTGGCCATAACTTCCTATTTCTTATCCGATTTGGAGTGGATTCAAGTGGCTAAGTAAAATAGACTTCAAGGAGAACTAAATCAAAGAGAAGGCATCGTCAAATTCTGATCCTAAGTGATCTAAAACCACCTAAAGTGGAGCCATATGTGCAAGAAAAATTTCTGCATCAGCTTTGACATAGTGTAACCCGGTTGTTTCGACGCACTTTGAGTTTCTAAGGTTCGACCGGGTGATTCCAGTTGAATAGAACCCTTAGCACCTGATTTAAATGAGTATAAGGACATAGTGTCAAAATATGAAGTTAAGACTCCTCGGAAAAATGAGTACAAACTGTCACTAGAAAAACTGGGTAATGACTAGTTGTTGAAAAATGCCATAACTTAATTTGATGATCCGATTGGATTGATTCCACCCTAAGTAAATCATTAGATTCATAAAAGAATGAGAATATATGAATGAGGTGTGATCTCATAGACATCATACTTCAATAAGAATATGAAGTGCCATATGTAATAGGTATGAAACAAGGAAAAAGTAGAAAATGAAAAATGTGGAAGATGTGTTCATGAAACATGAAAATGGATTATGGAAAATGAAAATGAAAACGAATTGAAACATGATTGTGAACATGCGAGGCAATATGTCATGAACACATAATGGTTAAGTGGATAAATGATTATTATCACATGGGCAACTTAAAATGATAACAAATGAAACGAGTATACGAAAATGGGTATATGAATGAGTATACGTGATTGAATATGTGAATGAGTAATTTATGAATAAGTATACATGAATGAGTATACGTGAATGAATATGTAAATGAGAATATGAAATGTGTACATAGATTGCGTATATCTTTGAAAAGATAATACGAAAGTGATATTAGAATTGAAATGTGATTATGATCGGTTATGAATGTTAATTGTGAAATATATATATGTATATATATATTGATTTTAATGATTGTTATTCGAAAATGTTCTGGCTACACGATGCATGTGTGCATGTATCATCTATAAGCGAAAATTACCGCGATAAAAGTAAATTGATTTGAAATGAATCATTGAATGACCGATATTGACGTGGATTCACCAATCAATTGGCCATGAAGGTAACCGTATTTGTTCACGCGAAATCACATTGCTAACACGCATTACGACAGATTCACTAACCGAACTGGCCGTGAATGTCACTCTATAGTCATATGTGAGACGGTATTATTGATTGTGAAACCACATTACTACTGAATGACAAACAGTGTGATTCACCAATCGACCATGCCGTGGATACGGACTTATAGTTATATGTGGAATCACAAACCAAGAATAAATCAATCGATGTAATGCAAATCACATCGCTATCAACAGATGCATATAACAGATTCACCAATCGAACTGGCCGTGAACGCCGAATTCTATAGCCATATGTGAAATGGAAATTGTTAAATGCGAAATCACATTGCTACCGACGACAAATGTAGACAGATTCGCTCAACCGAACTGTCGCAATGCTCGAATTCTATAGTCATATGTGAGACTAAGATATTTATGTGAAACCATTACTACCGAATGATTAAATGTGCAGGATCTACCAATCGACCGTCGTGTGGATGTCGAATTCTATAGTTATATGTGGAATCACAAACCGAAAAGGGAAAAAACGATGGTATTAAAAAGTGTATTTGTATACAGTATCTTTTACATTACACCTGACATAGTAAAAGGCATCATTTTGTAAATGCATTTTGTTGAATGTAACAGTTAAGGGTCTTTTGAAATTATAAGTGTTTATGGGATTGTCCAAAAGAAGTGCTGGACACTAAAAAATGTCTGAAATAGACAACATAAACAAATGTTTTGAAAGATAATTGAAATGTCGAGTAAACTGCTCTGAAATGGGATCCGCCAACGTCAAGTCAGGGGATTCGGGGTCATACACTTTTGAAAAGAAAAATTTTAATAAGACGAAATAAATGTTTTGATTGAAAACGCCGGAGTAAACCGCCCAGCCTTGATCCGCCAATCGGCCGTGCGGGATTCGCCGCGACACTTTGAAAATGAAAAGTAATAAAACGAAACTAAAATGATTTAGCGCATCCCGTGATTCTACAAAATGTAATTTCAAAAGGGAGCGATTAATAGCTTCTCGTCGTGATAGTGATAAGAGTCTAATATGAATTGGTATTAAACTGACGGACGTTGTATGAATTTAATATGACTTGATATGTTTCGATTTACCATTGTATAAGTATAAGTTTGTTTTGAATATGATCTAATATGACATACATGTAGAAGATATGAATTGAAAACTTGTAAAAGACATGATACATGGAAGTAATACGAATAAGATATTGATATGGAATCTAAAAAGGGCAAAATCTACATGTATAAAATGAGATGAGTTAGAAGTCACATAAGAATAGACTTCGATATATGCATAAGTAAAAGTAAAAAGATAGTGATGGCGATTTTTTTTTTATTGGTCATTACTGTCTATATGTTCCCCACTCAAGCTGTGAAAGCTAGCACGTGTTCAATCCGTAGGTACCTCGAAGAGGAGATAAAGAGGATACCAGGACATTCCACACCAAGAAGACGCGCCACCTCGTAGATAGGTGCTCACCAGCACTGTTCCGCGATCTCTGATGTTTGTAGTAGATAGGTATATGTATATGTATTTGTTTAAGTAAATGGGACTTAGTATATGTGTATAAATTTTAATGGATATCACTCCTGTGGTAGTTCATCGAAATATAAATGATTGTTGGTAAAGAAAATAAATAAATAAATAAATATGAGTCCCAAAGATATTTCTCGCACCCCGAAAAATCGGTTCGACTCGCCCATCGGTCGGAGCGGATCGGGGTGTGACAGAATCGAAGAAAAACTAAGTACCCGCCATAACCCTAGCAAAATATGAGAGAAACACTCCAACTCCGGTTTCCAAAACCAAACCCTAGAATCCAAAATTGCTCTCTCTGCCCTTCAATGGGCTTAAATACCATTCTCCTTAGTGATCTCGAAGTGTGTCAAAGACGAGCCGCATCCTCACGCACCGCAAGATTGAATTCGCTTCAAGTCCCGCAAAGATCGTATGTCGGGGTACCCCAGACTAGTAAAGTGTGGCACCGTACCAAAAGTGTACTAGTGTTCACTACTGTGGTACCTGGGCACGGGCCATTTGGTACCGTACCACTCGCCTCGCAATTGCTCCTCTTCACCGTAGCACTACCCGAGGCTTCCTGGCCGGGCCGTACGCCATCAATAGCGATGATCTACATTTGTTCTTTGGACATGAACCCCAACAAAAATGTGAACGGAACTCGAAAAACCTGGACAAGCACAAAAAACGCAAGAAACGATCAAAGGCACCTATTCTTACACAAAATGAGAGCAAAACATGAGTCGGGGGTGTCCTATAAATGTTGCACTTTTATGTATTCAACACACCCCCCAACCTACAACTTGCTAGTCCTTATCAAGATTTGAACTGGTAACACCCACCGATTATTTGAACTGGTAACACCCACCGATTATAAGTTTCAACAAAATGCGCTAGGTGCAGTTAGGCACTGCAAGTTTCCCATAGGGCAAAAAATTGAGCACAATGCTTTAACCTGACAGAGTATGCAACCGTCTGAACTCAAATGAAAACCACAGTCTCAAAGTAATGGACATAATAACAAACTGTTACAAAACAGAGATACTCATATAAAGGACCATAGATCTGAGAAAAGAAAGGCTGCAATGAGATCACCAAACTGAAATGAACTACATTATCACGGCAAACATTTTACCATAACCAAGTAAACTAACATGCTTAAAAGTCAAAGAGGAACATCTAACATAACTAAAATCCCCAAAAGGTATTCCCTGCTTGTAATGACACGGGCACAGTCAGTGGCTTATGGGAACAGGAAATCCAAGTCAGTAATGACGTGGTCGAGGTCTCTACCCACCTGCCAACACCAATCCTATTCTAACCCACAATGCTACTACTCTACATCCTCCCCATCATCAATCGAAGAGAATGTGTCTTCATTCACACATTCATCCAAATTTCGTCGGCCCGTTCCAAGTCAAAGGGGAAGATCATCTCCACAACAGCTTCCTCGTAGGATGTGACTCTCGCTTCAGAGAGCCTGTGCTCCAATTGTTTCTAGCCTCCCAGATGATTTGAACCATCCTTTGATTTTACTCTCCATCCTTTTCAAAGGAGATGTACTCATTGACCAGCGAGCTGACAACGATGAAGCCCTAGAAATAGCTGAAGGGGAATGTGATGACTGAGGGCCTTTGCGGAAGCAAACGGCTATTCTCGTCGCTCGTGGATAGCCCCAAATTAGGAAGAACTCTTTTCTCTACCTAATCCCCTTTATCCCCGCAGAACTTCCACCGTGACGGTAACTAAAGTCGTGAATGAAATATGCCTGCTTTCGCTTAAATCTTTAAAGGCCTCTCAATACACCATATTACCAAGGCATAATCAATAATTTTTCCAGACATTACCTCATACAGGAACTGGATTTCTTCCTGTTGGCAAATTCTTTTCCCTTTGGCCCGATCATATTGTGAATGACTTTGTTCATTAATGCATACTTAGGCTTTAATTTCCCCGGAATGAACTCCTTGCACACAAAACCTCCCATGGGTACCGGGTTGGTGCACATGGAATTTGCAAACAGTACCATACAAACTCAGAATGGCCCCCGGTGAGGGTAAGGTCGGGTCATGTGTGGCAGGCGGACATAATTCAATCCATTGAGCTATCAAGTCGTATTTAATTCATTAATCGCTTCCCCAAAATTGTAGTCTCCAAACAGGTGTCTACATTCGATTTTCTCAAGTTTGAGTAGAATTTCGACCATGGTCTGTGAAATAACCTTACCTCTCACCAACAAAGTGTAGATTTTGCTCCTTAATAACAGCCCGGATAGGGTGGGAGGAACAAGAACGGTCAATTTTCATTCCCGCTCATAATGGAAACCCCGCCTTCAATTGATCGGACCCACTTTCTTTCCCGCCTCCGATTCAAGACTTAGCAAACATGGCCTCAATTTCTTCATCTTCGCTCTCACTTGCTTCCTCTCTCTCAGATGAGGAATCTTTCCGCTTCCCCTTTCCTTTCTTTACAGTCTGCGAAGTATCGACCTTCCGTTTTTTCACGGCTCGCTCCATAGAAGAGCTAGGAGCCTTTCCCTTTCCAATATTTTTCGATCTTGCCATAGATATGGCCAAAATGGCGAATATAGCGATAATAGCCCATACACACACAATGGTCTCCCAACAACCCATCTCCACAGTGATCAGACTTACCCTTTCGGGCCTGGCCAAAGATCTTCCTCCCCATACCGGGTCATCAGGATGCCCTAAGCAACCAAGAACACAAACCACCAACCAAAGCCACCCAACAAAACTATGTCGACACAATGAACATCCATCAAACTGCTTCTCAAAGAGACGAGGAGCACTTTACCACGCCGGTCTAGTATTTCCCGCCTCTGCCAAGTATAAGAATTGAGGAGGATCCGGATAAGAGCGATGGAGACACTTGAGGGAACGTTTGACCTAGGGTTTACTTTGGTGCGGGAAATTAGGTTAGGCTTTCATATAGGTGGAGGCTGGGAGGGGCTACGCGAAAGGTCTGTAACTTTGGGGGAGAAAAAACCTTAAATGGCCCATCCACGCACGGTGGTACCGGTACCAATAAGTGTGGTACCGGTACCAAAAGTGCACTGCTAGTTTTAGCTTGGCTGGTACTGGTACCAATAAGTGTGGTACCTAAGATTAATTTGCCACAAGCATCGTCTAGGTTGGTACGGCATTAATACGTGTGGTACCTGCATTCACTGGCCCTTGCTTTTTTTTTTTTTTTTTTTGACTTGAAATAGCAGTACCAATTTATAGAACTGTAATGCCTTACATCCTGATTCCACTGATGCCTGGCTTCCTTTCCCCGTCTATACCCCATCCAACTTGAATGTGTCGCTGAACCTGCAGTATCATACCTCTCTGACACCTTCATGCTTACCTTGGGGTCCACTATACTTCTCGTGATCAAGATTCCTAAGGTTCGAACTGAATTGGTAATTCAAGGCTCAAGATGGGTGCAAAGGGTTAACTCAATATGATTTCGAAGTGTAACATAGAAATGATGGCCTAAAAATCATCTTTCGCCTACATGGTTGTTCCTCAGAATACGACATGTAGTTAATAAGGAATGCTAAACAATGCATAGGGTCAAGCAATAGCAAAGCAAAACATGAGTTTGAAGGCGTAAAATCAATGACTCAGGTAGTGAATAAATGAGTGATACTAAGATTCAGAATGTAATTGGGGTCATATGGTCTCAAATATGAACAAAAAGTTTTGTGCATGCCTCGTTATTGTGTAGGTGCAAAGTGGAGATTCATATGGAGTGCATACATAAGGTCGCCGGCATCAAGGTGTCAAGTACCAAACCCAAGAGCGCAAGAATCGTACTCGATCATTCACTTAACATGTAACATGCGACAATTGGCTCCACTTATGCATGCCCACCCTCATCATAAGTAGGCATCGCCTCACAATGTGACACTCCCAAGAGAAGAAGCAAGGGATTGAATTATTGTATGGTAATGTTTAGGGTTGGGGGTGTTGTTTTGTTTTTATTTTTATTTTTTTTATTTATAAGTAAAGGCAGACTAAATAAATAAAGCAGCAAGAAAGAAAAAGAAAAACTATATACAAAAAAAAGTAGGATAGAAATTACTCAAGGAACATCCTGGGTAGAGCGGATCTACTACCACTACTTCTCCCGACTGAAGTTCTCGAGAAATGGCTTTAAGCGTTGGCCATTGACTTTAAAGGTTTTCCCATTTTTCGGATTCTCAATCTCCATCGCTATATGGGTAAACTACCTTGACAATGAACAAGGTCCACCCAACGGAGTTTACCCGGAAACAAAAGTAAACGAGAGTCGCATAACAATACCTTTCGTGAGGTTCCAAAGGTCTTCCTAACAATGGTCTTATCATGGAATAACTTGAGCCTCTCCTTGTAAATTCGTGAGCTCTCATACGATTCACGCCGCAATTCATCAAGCCTGCCTCATCCGCAACAAATGCCGCTACCTACCTGAGCCAAATCAAAATTAAGAGTTTTAATGGCCCAATATGCCTTGTGTTCCATTTCTACCGGCAGATGATAGGCCTTTCCATAAACAAGCTGATAAGGAGACATACCAAGAATGGTCTTAAAAGCAGTACGGTAAGCCCAAAGAGCGTCGGTTAGTCGGGGCGACTAACTCGCGATTTAGTGGCTACTGCTTTTTCCAAAATATGTCTGACCTCCCTATCAAGCATCTGGCCCGACCATTATCCGTGGGTGGCACACCATGGAAACTTTGTGGGTGACTCCATACTTTTTGAACAAATTTTCAAAGGATCGATTACAAAAATGGCGCCCACCATCACTAATGATTGCACGAGGCACTCCAAAGCGAGAAAAAAATGTGTTCCTTTAAAAATTTCAAAACAACCTTGCGGGTCATTAGTTGCTCTTATCGAGAATTGGCCTCTACCCATTTAGAAACATAATCAACTGCCAATAAGATGTAAAGGTACCCACAAGAAGGGGGAAAAGGTCTCATGAAGTCCAAACCCCAGCAATCGAAAATTTCAATGATTAAAATAGGGGTAAGAGGCATCGTGTTCCTCTTTGTAACCCCTCCTAATTGTCGTACCGAAAGAAGTTTTGCAAAATTCAAAGGCTCTTAAAAAGAGGTCACAAGAAACCAAATTATGTGATTTTGTCCGCTTTTTTCTGCGTAGAAATGCCCTCCATAAGCTTCGAGTGGCGTATGCAGAGCACCTCTAATTTGATCGTCCCGATACACACCTTCTCATCAATCGTCCGACGTATATTTAACAAATATGGGTCATCAAAGTAGTATTTCTTAATATCCACCAAAAATTTCCTCTTTTGCTGAGAAGTCCATTGGGGTGGAATTTGTCCTGTCACTAGATAGTTTACTATGTCCGCATACCATGGGCAGTGAACAAGAGCAAAAAGCTTCGCCATCGTGAACTGCCGCCTATGGCAAGCCGTTAGAAGTTGATTTTGGAACTAATCGAGACGGTGGTCGCCTACTACATTCTCAACTCCTTTAGTCCTTAATAGTCGTGTTTCAGTCCCACAAGAGGGATCCACCCAGTCAAACGAGGCTTAGTATCCGCTAGATAGCAAGTACTCAATGCATGATCCGTGAAAATGGTTAATGAGACCCCACAATGTACCTACCAACTTTCTAAGGCAAAGACGACAATTCAAAAACTCTTTCTGGGTGAGGGGTCGTGGTACTTGGATTGAGCGGAATCTAGAGTCTTGCTGGCATAGTAGATTACAAAAGCTTTTCTATCTTCCCTTTTCCCTAAAACAGCCCTTATAGCATAATCACTAGCATCACACATGATCTCAAAAGGGAGTTCCCAATTGGGAGATCGCATGATAGGAGGAGACACTAACATAGTTTTTAATTTATCAAAGGCGTCCTCACAAGCCTGTGACCATGCAAAGGGGACGTCTTTGGCAAGCAAATTGCATAAGGGATGGGCTATGGCACTGAAATCTCATATGAATCTTCTATAAAATCCCGCATGACCTAAGAACGACCGTATGTCTTTAACACACTTGCGGGGTAGGCAAGCCTGGAGATCAACTCGACTTCGTCTTGTCCACCTCGATTCCTTTCAATACTATGTGGCTCAGCACAATCCTCGCGGTCACCATGAAAGGACACTTCTCCCAATTCAGCACTAAATTCTTCTCCTGACACCTCTCCAATACCTTCCGTAAATTTTCTAGACATCCCTCAAACGAATCTCCAAAAACAGAGAAGTCGTCCATGAAAATCTCCAAAATGAGTTCTATCATATCACTGAAAATCCCCATCATGCACCATTGAAGACCTCAGCACAGTACATCCAAAAGGGCATTTTCCTAAAGGAAAACGTGCCAAAAGGGCAAGTGAACGTGGGTTTTCTCTTGATCTTCTAAGGCTATCTCAATTTGATTATACCTCGAAAATCTACTGAGAAAACAATAGAATTCATGCCCTGCAACTCTCTCCAACATTTGATCCACAAAAGGTAGAGGGAAATGATCTTTCCTAGTACTCACATTGAGTTTCCTATAGTCTATGCACACCTCCAACCTCGAGGTCACCCAAAGTGGGAATTAGCTCAGGTTGTGTTCATTTGCTACCACAAAGGACCCTGCATTTTTTTGAACTACTGGTCGACTCGACCCACTTGCTATCTCGCAATGGGGTAAATAACACCTACGCCCGCCAGCTTTTGGGCACTTCTTTCTTGACCACTTTCATGATCGTCTTCACCGTCGTGGTTGTCTAGAGGGTTTAACATCCTCTCTCCAAGTGGAATCCTGCAGTGCATCAAAGGGCTAATTCCTTAATATCTCGCAATCATTCATCCTAGCCATGCTTCTCATAGTTCTCAATATCTCCAAGTTTATTTTCTTGATCTCGACTTAAAGAGGAAGATATGATTACCGGAACTGCTTTCTTCGCCCCTAGGAATGCATATTTAAGATGCGACATGGTAAGGGTTTCAACTCAAGTTTAGGTGGTTTCTATTCCGGAGGGTAACACCGTCCTCAATTAAGGGTACACAAAATTTCCAGCACACCCATTTGCTTCTAGTACTCGTCAGTACTCAACAAGGAGTGCGTAAACCCGATTCGTATGTGGTTACCTCCGACTCCAACTTGGGCTTACTTAGACAAGACATGAGAGGATCATCGTATGAAACATTATCTACGTATTCCTCGCACAATAGAGTCATCATACACTCACGTACATCCTCCTCGTCCCTATTTCCTTGATAACATTGAAGATATTTAAATTAACAGTCATGTTACCGAAAGATAATGTCATTAATCCTCCCCTACAGTGTATGATGGCATTAGCAGTGGCCAAGAATGGCCTACCAAGAATCACTGGGAACTAAGTCCCTTGGTTCATCACAGGTTGAGTGTCAAGCACAACAAAGTCCACAGGAGAGTAGAACTTGTCCACTTGCACCAATACATCCTTCACTATCCCTTTAGGAAGTTTCACTACGATCAAACAGTCGTAGAGGTGATATTGGCCTGCTCTAACTCTCCTAACCGTAGCTCAACATATAATTCGAATATGGCAACAGTGCTACACTTGCTCCTAAATCCACTAGAGCATGTCCTAATTTGAATTCCTACCACTATGCAAAGAAGCTCAAGTTTTTGTGTATTTTGGGTAAATTTGTCTCGATCAAGGAGGTGGATTGTTCAAGCCATAAATGCCTCCTTATTGACACCTAGTTTCCTTTTCACAAAGGCATAAATCTTTCAAAACTTTAGCATAAGACGGGATTTTCTTAATTCCATATCTAATAAAGGAATGTTCAACTTAACCTCGTTTGAAATGTCAACCATAAATTTTTAATGATTGTTCACTTTGGGCGCCTGTCTTATGAGGTATAGAGAGGAGGGACGTGGAGAGGCCTTGCCCAGCTCACCATCAACAACATCCGCCTAGGAACATGAGGCCGTCAGACATCTCAAGATCCCTCGACCGGCTCATCAGGCAAATCTCAGACTTCCGCCTGGCCGAATGGTTTTGTTAATTTACTTTTCCACTTCAAGAGGTGATGTACCGGCAATGTTCGAAGGTGCCATCACTTGGTCTTGAGACTCCATCACGTTTTGACCTTAGGGTTTTGATAGTTTGAGAAGGAGCTCTTTTTCTTGCTGCTGAAAATTTCTATGAGAGGCATTCTAGTGATTTGGACTGCATCATTCAAGGCAAAGTAAATTGTTGGTGGATTGTTAGGTTTGGACGAACTGTTTCACAATATCCTCCAAACTTCTCTTATGTGGAGGTTGGATAAGGTCATTTGAATTTTCGAGATTGTGGTGGGAACCTAGTTGTGGTTCATAGGAACTTATGAATTTTATTTGGAACCGGGGCTTGATTTGAAAATCCTTGGTCTGGGGTAGTTGTGGCCTTGGTTGTTTGGAAAGTTGCGTGGGCTCTCCTCATTCCCTCCAACTAAAATTCGGGTGCTTACCCCACCACCCTGGATTATACGTTTCGGAGCGGAATCAAGGGCTTCCTCGTAGTTAATAGTTTCGTCATTTAGATTGCTCCTTGACTTGAGGAAGGTTAGGCGCGACAGTTGAGTGGGTGGGGGTCATCAAATTGATGCATGGCTCCCTCCACTCTAGATCCCATAGGCACTGGAGGGTACCTGGAGGCACACTAGTTACCCCATTCACCTTTTCAATTCTATGGCTCCAACTTCCCGTTGTTGGCTACTCGCCGCAGTCAATATTCTCTCTTAAGTGATGGATTCCTCCCTCTCAGAGGTGTACTATGCACTAGCAAAGATCTAAGGAGGTGTTACCCAAGTTCGAGCATTTTCCTCGCTATGGTATCGAAAATCAATCGCTCCCTGGAACTTTTCTCATAGAACTCTCCCGCACACATCATTTGGATGTATTGTTTGTTATTCAAGGATAGTCCTTAGTGAAAATACGCACAAATTTGTCCAACATCCAAACCATGATGAGGGATAGCATGGAGGAGGTCCTTATATCTTTCCCATACCACAGCCAAAGATCTGAACTCGGTTTTCAAAAAGTTTTGGATTGCTCGCATGAGTGCATTGGTACGTGCGGGAGGGAAGAATTTATTAAGGAATTCATTTCGCATGTCCTCACCAAGTAAAGATTGAATTGGGCGCAAGCGAATGAAACCATATTTTGGCCTTTTTCTTTAGAGAGAATGGGAATAAAACCATGCAAATTATATGGAGGGAAGCACATCCCTGATATTAGAGAGTAAAAAATGGTTCTCGACTGACCCCTTGATACACAGTGGAGAAGGCGAATCATCTCGATTTCATAAGGAATTGGTTGTAGCCCTTCGTAGGCGAATACATGAGTTTGTCAAGGGTTCTTCGAGGTCGCGTAATCTCTGGAGGGTTCTTTCACATTAGGTAATGGGGCGGGTGGGAGCCCGACAGTGATTTCGCCTAAAATTAACATTTCCCCCTCTCTTGCCGCTTAGGGCTGCCGGCGGCGCAACACCATCCCCGCGGGGGTTCATGGAGCCTTGCAGTGGGTCAATAGGTAACCCTCAAGCATTTGGATGAAAAGAGTTTGGTCGACTGGGTGGTCCATTTGAGGTGTAGGATTCTCTTGAAAAAATGTCTTATTGCACCTTCAAATCGCCTTGGAGCACTTTACAAGCCTGTTGCTCATGCAGCCCAAACCGACATGCACCAATCTTACTCCCTACCTACGTATATCCACTTAGACTATTCACTTTAAAACGAATTAAAAAGAAAAGGGAGAGAACGCATCGGGTTTTCAATGCAATTCGTAAATTACCAATTAGGCCTCTTGATCAACTAGATCGCCGCCACTCCCTAAGAACGGCTACCAAAAATGCTTCTCGTCTATTTCGTATGCCAAATTATTCCTGCCAGTAGGAACTAAAGTCGCCACATTATATTACCGTGGAAGTCCACAGCTACTTCCACAGGAGTGGTTTCAGGTGATCCTTAGATTACTCTCCAAAGAATGTGCGCTTAGTGCAAAACTGGGGTTGTGATTGATTGATTGAGAAACCGACATAAATTAATCATTTTAAAACAAAAAGGGTGAATGATAGGTTCTTTAGGTTTCACTCACCGCCGATCGTAATACCCACCTTTATTCACATAAACTCACCTAGGAGCTATCATGAATGTGGTCTTCGACGGAAGATGTAACGCGAAGGCTCTTTTTAAGACAAAGAATGATCGAAATGATGGCAACACTCGCTCAAACGATTTTGTTTCGACTCTTAGCCCGTGATTTACGATTAAGCATAACGTACCGAGGGTCTCTCGTTCACACGTTGTCAAGAAGATGCCAAACTAAGGTTTTATAAGATTTTCCGCAAGTGCTTAGCATCGTACAATCCCGTTGAAGCACAAAAGAGGAATTGAGGGTTGTTACCTTGACGGAGGTGAGTTTCCACCATTAGAACCCTATCATAGAGAGTTTGATCAGATTCGAAGGATGAGATGCCAATTAGATTAGAGAAGGCTTGTATTGTCCTGTCTATGGGGGCAAGAAATCTTCAGTCCTAGGAATAGGGTGCAAAGTACCGGGAAAGGAAAATACCCGGGTCAGAAAGAGATTCATAGTCCCTACAAGTAACTGATTATACCCATGTCCTAAGAATATGTTCTCTAATTAGTGAAATGTATAGGTGTATGAGGAATCCAAACTATACTACCTTTGCATCTTGACAAGTTCGCATTTCAACCAATGGCTAAACTATGTAATAAAATAATGCAGAAATTGATAATTATACATTGATCTATTTCCAAGTGTTAACTTTACTCAGTGAACTCTCTAATCCAATTCATTTTGATTTTTTTTTGTTATAGTTATAAAATATTAATTAGTCATTCTTTCTTTAGTTTAAACAAATCAATTTTGTACTTTTGAGTTCAAATAGTGATTCGTGCCACAGTAGGATGATCCGGAATCAACAAAATTTGTATCCTATATTCTCCTACCGCCAGAAATGCTTTCACCGCAAAGATAGTGGTTTGTAATAAATGTGGATGGGTTTTCTTCGTGACAAATGATCTGGTGAAGTCAAAATTATGAATTTGGTCTGATTTTTAAGGTGGTGATAAAAACAGGGGTCAGATGGTTTGTAAACTCCAAATTTAAATAAAATAAAATGTAAAATAGAACTCCTTGAAGTGATAGGCTACTGGGGTTGGATTCTACAAGTCAATGAGGCAGTGGTCACGATGCTGAAGAACAATTCCGATTCACTTTACAATGATTAATGAGGGTAACTACGAATCTCGCGATCTAGCACAAGCATCCACTAACCCCTAAAAGATTACCAAATAAAGGTCATTCAAGGCAATCAGGATTTAAACCTAGAGTTCTAAAGGAAACACAAACTCCGCAAGGCATACCCGCGTGAAACACAGGGGGAAACTCCAAAGAGGCCTCCATCCTACCCCCGTAGCCTTTCCTCTCAAGGAGGAGTGGTTTTAGCCGCTCATCCCTCCAAGTTGTCATCCTTGAGGGTGTTTGCAACCAAGAAAAATAGAAAAGAGTGGGAATAGTGGGCCAGTACGTGAAACGGAGCCGAAAGCTTCTCCCAAAAATTTATGAACGATTGATGTTTACAAACCTCGACTCTAGCTTATATAGTGTGCAGAGCAAGGAAATTACAAAAACAAACCAAACTAAAGCTATTACAAGGGTAGAAAGGAGAAACCAAAACGGAGTCGCTTGAACACAAAATGTGAAGCGTAAATTTCATATGCACGTTGATTTTCGCTATCATAGCGAATATATTGTGCATAAATGGTGGGCTCAAATTTTCAAGAGGCACGTATTTTTCGCTATCATAAAGGAAATAACCGTGCATATCAACAGCCATGATGTACGTACTTTCGCTATGATAGCGAAAAATTCCAACAGAGCGAATTTGTTGTTCAAGATCAAGCCTCCCTTGCTACCCACCCATTGCTCCTCGCCTTCATTTTTCTTCTATTTTCGGGCTTCTTCTTTCCTCGTCTCTAATCTATGATGTTAAGTTTGACCCAATCTCTCATGTTTGATCGACTCTCAACAATGTTGGCATGATTATCGCAAAACTCCAAAATTTGCCACAAAATGCGAGATCGTGAGAATAATAGGGACCTTAATGTGTAAATCGGGTTAATTAGAATGATTAGTATACAAAAAACACTCAAAACCTATAATAAATAGGGTTCAAAATAGCACTTTTTGGGCACTAATCAAATAGCAAGGATCTCGAGTAGTTGGGGTAATTGATCTTTAGATTTCTCAACAATCCTCGTGGGAATGATACTTAGACTTATTTTTAATCCACTTTATTACTTGTATGACCTGTGCACTTGCAGAAAATTTCATTTAGACTAAAAACTGCAAAATTTTATATAGAGAAAAGATTTATACATTGAAAAGAATAGTGACAGCAGTATTTTGGTTTAGATAGAAAAAGGTTATAAATCAACAAGTTTTTTGCGCTGTTGCTAGGGATTCTAATTAACTTTCCAGTAGCAGTGTCAAAAATAAATCATTTGCTTTCAACCTGTCTATACAAGTTTTTGGCGCTGTTGTCGGGGGTTAACGAGTCTTTGGTAGCCTTGTTAGAAATTTTCTTGTATAAGTTTTTGGTTATGTTGCCTAGGATTATGAAAGTAGTCTTTGGTAACAGTGTTTCAAAATTTGGTATTCTAGATATGCAAGTCCCAAGCAAATGCCCCCACCATGGTTTGGCAAAATGGATGCAAGTGTATCATTTCTACAATGGGTTAACTGGAACTACTAGAACACTCTTAGACGCCTTAGCTGGAGGTGCATAGATGAGCAAGAGTGCAAATGAGGCGTACAAATTGTTGGAAGATATGGCTTTGAATAATTTCCAATTGCCGAGTGAAAGGGTAACGCCTAAGAAATCGAGTGGAGTACATGAATTGATAGCCAACACCCTCCGATACGAACCCCGCCAACTTCGCGAGGAGACCCGTGATCAATTAGCTCAAAGAACCGCTCTAGCGTCGGCTTGGATGGATGACCTTGACCCATTGCTTATATGGAAGCAAGAACCTTGGTATATGTGAGGACGCCACAATCCGATTGATAAGTCTTGATGAACGGCATGGAATAACCGATAAGTTCAAGGAGTTCTTTAAAGAACCAAAGAGAAATTTATAATCTCAGTTTTATTAATGCTTAAAACTTGAAGAATACAAGGATGGTCAAGCCTTTAAATAGGCCAAAAATGAAGAATAGAAACTAAATATTGACCACAAGGAAAGTAAATATTTGGCAAAAACTAGAATGGAAACTAACATATCTTTCCTAAACTACGCACACTAAAAATATCCAGAAGGAGAAAAAAGAAACTATATAATTTTAGGACAAGGCTTGGTAATAGAATTAGCAGCAATCTGGAATAAATCAGCAGCAAATCAGGAACTAATCATCTCCAAATCTACAAAGAAATCGGGCCTCAAATACAAAGAACTACGCAAATCATCACCAAATCCGGGTTAAGCAACCTTTCTAAAAGTAAATAGCAACTCCTTATTTAACTAGAAAACACACTTTAAATTAAATAAAGAACTCCTACTTTGACTTGGAGAACAAATCTTCTAAAATAAACCAAC
>JAEQBH010001784.1:0-354187 GCA_016808115.1 Tetrastigma voinierianum
TATTGTCGTTTGTTTCTTTTCATTATGATTCCTAATATTACCAAGCAATAGAATAAAAATGGACTATCATTTTTATGTAAGATTTTTATATAAGATTTCTAAACTAATCCAAACATCATGAATGAAATCAAATTATAAATTACATTCCATATAAGAAATAAGAATGAAAAAAGATTTTTTATTTTCATTCCTAATTCCAATCTACCAAACACCCTTCAACGGTGTTAGAAAATTCCAAAAACGTGCTGTTGCCGGCCTGCCTATCGTTTTCGAGACCACTACTTTACTTTGACTCGTTCAGTCAAGTGTTTCGTGTGGGGTTTGGGTTCCACTTTGTTTTATTGATTTTTTTTTTTTTTTTTTGATTTAACAATTGAAAAATATAAAGATATATTTAAATATAATTAATATTTATTAAAAAATTGAAACTTTTTAAATTATGCGAAAATATATAAAATACTAATATTAATTTAAAAATTTATAAAAATGGATTAACAAAACCTAACAAAATTCATAAACCGAAAAAAGGTAACCTTTGAGTACCGAGCAGGGAAAGACTAGCAATAAACACAAAAGCTCATTGCATTAATATGTCATTATTTATTTACTTTATTATTCTTCCTTTTTTAAATTTTATTGTGTTGAACCTATTTTTCTTATTCAACTTTTCTTTTGAGCAGGTGTGATTAAATTAGAATTTATTAAGAATATATTATTTGTTTCTATGGAAAGAACTATACTTTAGAAAAATATCAACATTGTAGGTACCATGGGCGGGCTCGGTTCCCTATCCGGCCGACCGGTAGAGACCCCACGAAAGGGACTAGGCCCAGCTAAGCCTTAGGCGGGAACGCGGTTGATCCTCGCTACAGGTACCCCCGAAGGAATTTAGGCCCCAACCCGACCGACGAGGCATGGTTGATCCTCGCTTTGGGTACCCGAAAGGGACTAGGCCCCGAGCCAGCCCGGCTTGAGGAACGTGATCCAATCCTCGGTCGGTGCCGAGATACCTCATATCCCAGGATGCCTTTTGCCCGGTGTTTCCTTTCGATCGACAACTCCACGAACGAATGCCTTGCTTGGCTTTTCATGATATAAGTGTAAGTTCTCCCATGAACCGACCTCCTCGTCTCTAAAAGAATAAGAAAGCACTCCTAGTAACAGCCCTATCGGGAAGGCAGTTACATAGAAGGAATAAGTCAGCATTCCCGAAATAAGAGCCACCTTCCCCTATCATTATGGGAAGAAATCGTCTACTCTCCAAAAAAGACGGATCCCTATCTCCTTCCATAAAGAAAGCGAGGCACACACGAAACGAGTGAGATTCTTAATCGAGATAGCGTTGCTCTAAGCTCTGAGTCTTCGAGAAGAAAAGACTAACTTTGTCTCATCGGATGGGCGGCGAAATACCACGTGATCTTCATATGTTTTGCAAGTTCATCCACGTTGGTGAATGTTCAGGCGATCGCGACTCACGAGAATTCAGGAGACTACGATTGGCGCCCGTGCGTGGGAATCGCTGCCGAAATCTCGAGGCGATGCGCGAGCGCTTAGGGTACACCGCTCGGGTGATCTCGACCGAAGCCTTAGCCATTCCGAACATCCCGCGGATGGAACTTACCGCCGTGTCTAACGGCGGTAAACCCGCCCGCGCCGAGGACCGGTTCCTCCGGCGCGCAGGAGATGGAGCGAAGTAGGAGGAGCGGGCGACGGATGCATTTGGATGCGAAGCAGGCGGACCAGATTTCTATTGGAAAACGACCACTTACGAACCCGCTTAGAGTCTAGTAGGCGGGGAACACGAGTGTAGCCCCGAAAATGAGCTACTAGCACAGGCGAATAAAGGGAAAAAAGCCCTACCCGACCGTAGTGATCATCGGGCGATGTGAGCTCTTTCGGACAGCTCCACTTCCCACGTCGCTCACCACCCCCCCGGAGGCAATGCGGGTAGGAGTCAGAAAGAGACCTCGCCCCGCCCGATCAGTAGATATGGCGGGTGCAGCCCGGTAGTCTGAGGGACGCGGTGGACCAGTTCTAATTGGCCCACTGAACCTGTTGCCACCCGGTTCGGAGCGCCTGTTTTTACATGCACGGTATCAGCGAGGCGCTCCGTCCAGCATGCGGCCCTTTATCCCCTGTTCGGGGACCTACGACATCTTTGCCCTCCCGCTGGGCGGTATATTTTTAGGCTAGAACCTCTCGCGGATTCGTTGTCAGATCGTTACGCTATGTATACGGCTCCTCAGATCCGTACGATCTCATGCACTTGACCCGAGATGATTCACCAGCCTTGGAGATGATAGACTTCTACGTAAAGTGTTCCGGCCGACCATCGAGGCCCGGTGTTGGCTGGACCACAAAACTTCTAAAGGGTGCGATAAACTTCGTTCGGCGAGTTATCGGCCATGTTAAATCTCCGATATACGTACTTTCGATTAAGCGAAGGGAATATCTCAATTTCATAAATTTATCGCTAAGCGAGAAGGCGAATCCATCTGGGATTTCACCGCGCGAGTTCGGACCAGTATCGGTAGATTGATATTTACAGTATGGATGCAGTCCTACAAAACTTCCGGAGAAGCTTTGGACGACCACCGGATTCTTAGGTCTTTGTCCACTAGATCGACATGACCATGGAAGAATTATATCGTGAAGATAAGTTCTCCACTTTGGAAGGCGGCGTTGATGCGCCTCATGGCTATGATAACCACCAGTGCGGCCAGAGCCACTAAAGGCTCATCCACGACGGAAGAGCGACGGAACAAAGGGTCGGGCGCCACGACGGGCCTTGTCCCGAATAAGAGCCCCCGGTTCCTCCTCTTAACATCGCACTATGCCCGGCTCCTTTCCCTTATTCGGGACCTCCACGATTTCGTGGCCCCATGAGGTAGGCAGGACAGCGCAGAGATCCACAGGTGCGACTATCATAGAGGCAGTAATACAGATTGACCATTGCCCAAAGCTTGAAGTTCCTAGTGGAAAAACTTGATGGTCGGGCCATATCGAGAAGGTATTCCCGGCGTCCCGACGGGTAGCGGCGCCCTACGATTGACACGATCATTGCGATACTAAGCATGCCTCGGGGCCCCGGCAAGCTATCAACTTTATCTTGGGGGCGGCCGATAGCCCGATGTCGGTCCCCAAAAGCAAAGGAAAAATGCTTCTTGCGACCTCGGTCGAGCGAGTGAACCGTCGAACTGCAAATCATCAAGAGTTGGTAGGTTGGCGTACATATCCTTCTACTAGAAACCACCACTGGGTTATTACCACTCATTACGATGCACTTGTACTTACTGTCGGTATTAACAATTTTGATGTACATAGGGTCCTTGTCGATCCAGGAAATGCAGCTGATTTACTACACCTCCCAACCCTTAAGCAAATGAGAGTCCAGCTCGATAGATTCAGTTTCGCTAGCAGGGTTTTGTCCGGGTTCAACGGGGATACCACATTGACAGTTGGAGACATTGCCTTTCCCGTCCAAGCGGGACCGGTGGTCGACAAGTGTTGTTCGATCCCAATTAGAAGATTTGGGGCCATACAGCTGCGTCTGGGCGGAACTGGCTACGCCGTAGAAAGCAATACCATCCACATACCATCAGACGATAATTTGCGACTACGTAAGGCGTGTGACCTTGAGTCGGTTAGACTGCGCTGACGATGCTACGGCTCGTGCGAGGGGCGAGCGGGAGGAATTATACGTGAACCACCGCGAGCCAGCCTCGATAATAGTAATCGCGGTCGTACGCCCGATCCGCCTTGGGGACGAGAGAGCCAGCGCGGTCGAGTCGCGGAAACCACACCCGCGGGGGTGGACCGGATCTGTATGTTGAGTACCTCTGTCAGGGAGGAGAAGGCGTTATGCCAAGTGATACAGTTAAATGCTGATGTATTTTCTTGGACTCATGCAGATATGACGGAATCGGCCCAGCCGCACCTCGCCCAGGCTAAGCGTCATGTATGCGAAATTTTGGTGAAGCAAAGTGAGGCAGCTTTCACGGATTGCCACTTGGTCATCAGGGCGAGGTCGATAATCTTACACATAATGGATTTATGGGCGGTTAATACCCGAATGGGTGTGGCGTGGTGGTTGTTCCAAAGAAGAGCATCGATATGTGGATTACACAGGACCTCAGCCTTTGTCGAAGAAACGGCTTCCTACGCCCGCCGATCGGATTATGGATGCCTCGACAGGAGCCTGATATGCTATCATTCACAGGCGCCTTCTCGGGACACCAGGATCTGGCCACCCCGGATGCGGAAAAAACATCTTTCATCACCCACAATGGACTCTACTATTGATGTGATGCCTTTCGGCAAGAATGTAAGGGCCACTATCGAGAGGTTGGTGGCGAAAATGTTTATTTGTTGCTGGTAGCCTGATGGGAAGTCCCATATTGGCGATATGCTAGTAAAATCAGCGGCACCGGATCAACATTTGCTCGTCTCAAATAGACATTCGACACCGCCGAGAATATGGTATGGCCCGAACCCCTCAGGTATTGCCTTGAGGTCGGCGCCGTGGCGATTCCTTGGCTTTATGGTAACCCAAAGGGGTATAGAGGCTAAACCTGCGTAGCTTAAGGCCATCTTGCAATCGCCGGCCCCGACTCGAAAGGATCGGCAAGCGACCGGTCGGTTGGCGCTCAGGCGTTTTATTTCAGGTTCACGGACGTTTGGAAACCGCCGCCACTTGCTGCGAGGAAGCGTAGGGCGAATGGAATGAGGTGTGATCGGGCGTGCGTAGCGATCAGCGATACCTAACGAGCCCGATTCTTATGAGCCGAAGCGGCGACACCCTCTATCTCTACAGCGACCTCACGATGCTTGATAAGTACCGCCCCTTTAAGAATGTGGGCATGTACGAGTTAAAATGGATGTTTTTATCGGCAAATCCTTAACCGGCCAGCGGAGACGGTATACCCGCCTCGAGCGAGCCTCCTTGGCCCTGGGACCAATGACGAAGCTCCGTCCATACTTTCAGGCTCATCCCCTTGTGGTGCTAACTGATCTTCCACTCCGGGGCACGATTCATAAACCGGGTTATACAGAAGGATGGCGGATTGGGTAATGGAATTAGCGAGTGCGACATTGATACAAGCGGGGCTTTCAAGAAGAGCCCAGTTTTGCGTGACTTCCTCGCGGAAATCCAGCGGCTGATACTTGCCCGGATAAAAATTTAGTGGACCCTTTGAGTTGATGGGGCTTCGAATAATTAGGGTAGGCATCGGTCTGTGATTAACCTCCCAATGGGAAAGGATTGGAAACGAGCGATGGAAGGGTTGGGCTTTAGTGTAATAACGAATCGAATCTGAGGCCGCGATAGCGAAATCGCTTGCACTTTCGCTATGGGAAGTGGCAGTCTTCGATCAGGCGATTACGTAGTTGTCGAACGAGGTTAATGCGAATTAGTCAGGAACCCTTTGAATGACGAAGTATCTTATTAGTCGAATGAAATTAAACGCCCTTTCGGCTAAGCGAAACATGTCCCGGGATGTAATGAAAGGGTCGATGCGCAGCCTTGTAGTTGCTTCATTGCAGATAACAAAGCCGTATTTCTCCCCGTCTTATCAGACGGACTCCTCTTTTCTTTGCGGCAGAGTTAACCCGGGTAGGAAGTCCCCCGTCTTGGATGGACCCCATACGACTATCTGTGGCAGGAAACTACTGCGACGGAGCCGAGGCTCCGCAGTTCTGGTTGATCGGTACATTCTCTATGATGGAAGGCGGGTATTTGTCTGAAGCGATCCACTGGCGAGGTTGTGCTTGATGTGTCTAACCGAGACAAGACGGTATGTATTATTTGAATTGCATGAAGGCATATCTGAGGAACCACCTAGGGCGAGAACTTCTAGCCCGTCGGACGTGCTGGGGAGTATTATTGGCTAACCTGAAGTCGGACTTATTTGTCGATTTACGTTAGGAGATCTAGGCCTATATGAATGTTCCACTATCTTGAAATCACGGTCGCAGAGCCTTAGTCTCCATCTACAGCCCATGGCCATTCCCTCTCAATGGGGATTGACATGGTCGAGTGCCTTCCACCACAGGCTCGAAAAACTATTGATCGCCACACCAGATTATTTGATAAATGGATAGAAGTGGCTTTCGTCAATCAAAGATAGAGATGTCACTCGGTTTATCTGGAAAAACATTGCCTGCCGATTCGGCATCCCGAGATCAATCGTGTCCGATGTAGACGCGATTTGATAAGCCAGAGTCTACGGGACTTTTGCGAGGTGAAGATTAAAAATTTATACTCTACCCCTCGGTATCCCCTCAAAGCAATGACGACGAAGCCTCGACAAAACCTTGTTATTGCCTTGAAAAAGCGGTTAGACTCCGCTAAAGGGAAATGGATAGAAGAACTCCCCGGGTGCTGCGGAGCTAAAAACTCTTGCCGCAATAGGCATCTCTCCTTCGCTCTCACCTACGGGATGGAGAACATTATCCCTACGAAATCGGTCTGCCTACCATCCCAGGTTTCGCCCCGAATTAGAAAATGCGGGGTGGAGTGGTCGGAGAGTTAGAGCGCAGAGTGGCGAGGCTGCGGGAAGTGGCGACAATCAGTGGCGTCGCAGCGCCCGCTTGGCAAACTCTTATATGACGAGTGAAGCCTCGGATTATTTCGATAGGCGATCTAGTCTTGAGGAAAGTTTTTGAGAATGCGGGGACCACGGTAGGAAAATTCCAACCCAATTGGGAGAGGACCGTGTATGATCATACGACAGGGAGTTAGGTCTGTCATGGGCAACGGATGGAACTCTGGCTTTTTAGAATGTGGAATGCCACGCACCTGAGAAGGTATTATCGATAAAAGATGTCTTTATTATCTACTACAGGCGCTCAGTATCTATATGCGGGGTCCATTTCAAAGTCGGGTGGCGTAGTTCGATGACACGCGGCCCGGCGCAGATAACATCTGATTGGTCAATTCAATCCGGGTGGCGCGATTCAATGACTGCCGGCCCGGCATAGATAACATCTGGTTGGTGATTCCAAGTTCGGGGTGGGCGTGGTTCGGCTTGCCGGCTAGCATAGATAGCGTCTGGGCGGTCGATTCAGTCCGGATGGCGCGGGCCGAGCTGTCAGGCCGGCGCAGATAGCATACAGTTGGTCGAATTGAAAGTGGGATGGCGCGAGGAAGCGACTATCCGGCGAGACGAGATAGCCTCTAGTTGGTCAAATTCAAAAGTCCGGAAACCTATCGGCCAGTGAAGATAACCTCTGGTAGTCGAGTCAAAGTCCCGGATGGCGATGGCCGACTATCCGGCCCGTAATAACCTCCTAATTGGTCGAATTCAAAGTCGAATGGCGCGAAGCGGCTATCCGGCCGAAGCAAGATAACCTCTAGGCCCGAATTAATTCAAAAGTTTGGATGGCGCGATGGCGACTTATCGGCCAGCAGATGACCTCTAGTTGGTCGAATTGAAGTCGAGGATGGTAGTAAGTGACTGTCGGCCAATGTAGATCGCTTCTAGTTGGTCGAATATTAAAGAATCCGGATGGCGCGATGTGTGACACCTACGTCCGACCAGTGTAGATCACTTCTAGGCGGTCGAATATTAAAATCCGGATAAACGCGATGGGCCCGACTTGTCACGGGCCCAGTAGATTACTTCTAGTTGAGTGAATATTGAAGTTCGAATGGCTGCGATGGCCCGACTGTCGACCCGGCGCAGATCACTTCCGGTGCAGGTCGGATGGATCGGTAGAATGACCTCCGTAGCGACATACCTCACTTCTAAAGACTCATCCATTTCGACATAGATCACTTCCGGATCACTTCCAAGCGATAAAATGCAAAGCGGGATGACCTTGTGAGCGACTTATTGAGGCGGCCTGGCCGGTTGGCCCGATTCGACTGTGCCGATGATTCTAACGGATGCGCCGAATGATGCACTGTGAAAATCAAAGCGAGCGGATGACATAACAAAAGTCAAAGCATTCAGCAGGATATTGAACAAAAATTAGCAAAATAGAAGAAGAGGAAGTAAATTGTTTAGTACGACCAAGACGATTATCGTCTCGTCTCATAAAAGCATTGAGCCACAGTTGACTATGGCATCCACCGGCCCAGGTCTGCGAGGCCGGAGGACCCTATCGGGAGAATCGGCTTCTTCTGGGGCTGCGATCGGGGCTATTCTCGGACCTCCCTCCTTGCTAAGCGCAAGCTGGATCGAGGCGGGAGGCGGCTGTCGAGATCTTGGGGGCCGGCGGGGATTAGCAAAGGACTCTGCAGTTTAGTGGGATGCGGAAGGATCCAGGCATTCCATCAGGGATGTGAGGCTTGCTCCGCACATATGTTGTGCTCAAACGCCTTGACCATAGCCGTAGTTGAGCGAGTGTGTGTACATTTGGGGAATCAAACTCGGCCTCCATTGTCTCTCTATCAGCAACGGCCTTCTCCCGGAAGGCGGCGAAGTCATCCTTTATAGTCCCGAGCTCCATGATGAGCCAAGTCTCATCCATGGCTTAATTTTGTTCTCTTCTTCCGCGCACCTACGGGCTTTAGCCCTTAAGCCAGCCTTCTGAAGCTGACTCCGTGCTCGGACTCGCCGTCAGGCGAGCATTTTGCCTGTGACTAAGGCACTTTAAGCCACGGCAAGCTCGAGGCTGCCGTGCTCGAGGCTGTGCCGCAGCTCCTTTGATCTTCCAGCTTGGCCATCGCCGTCTCATGGCCTTATTTACATCCCCTCTTAGCCTGCGCGGTGCGCACTGGTAGATTCATAGCCTCGGCTCCGATGTCGGCCACGTCGATTTCGGCCTCTTTTAATGGCCCAGCTCTGCGTCTCCGCTTCGACCATCCCATTTGGACATATAATCGCAGCCGTTCGGCGTCCCTTAGCCAGAGATCGAACTCATGATGCTGAAGCGCCGTATTCGGGACGACCCGCGACTCTGAAAAACCCCTTAAGTGCGCCTGAAAATTAAGCATGGGCATTAATATCATAACGAAACTCTTTATCTTACCAGTTCAGTCTACTGAACATAGTTACAGTTGCGGACTTGTATCCCGTCATCGATGATCCGCTCAATGTCCTCCTTTCGGGTCCCTGCTGGAACACTCACCGTGTAGTCCTCGCGAGACCACGTACCCAGGCGACCCGCCGTCAGATGCATGGCGGATCTGAATTGTTCATCCGGTCGGTCGCGACCTCTCACGCGGTGGAAGGCTCCCAGCGGCCAGCATAATGAACTTTACCTCGTCTGCTTGGCGATACCTCCACTTTAGGAGGCTACGGCTGCGATGGTGGAGCATAAGAGTTAGTTATGATCAGCTCCGTGATAGGGGCTAAGTAGCTTTCAGTTCCATCGAACTTGACTGCTGATTGGCCTCATTGGAAAGGTGAATTGCAGTAGAGCACTCGAGCCCAGGTTGGCCTCCTTTGACTCTGTTCGGGCCACCCCCGCCGGCTCAGTTTGATCTGTTGCTCCAGATTTCGGGAGAACCCGGGAATGACAATGGCTTGTATGCTGATCCTCGCCAGCGGTAGATCCGCGGCTGGCGGGATCGAGACTCACTCTTGGAACTCACATTACTTCCTTTTACGGGCGGCGTAACGGTCCTGCGGCCGGAGTCATCCCTTTCCTCAGTTCCTCCTCCTCCAAATCCTAAAAACCCTCGGGTTCGTAGCTAACGAGGAATGAAATCCTCCTTGGACTGAGGCGGCGTTCAGTCGCGGCTGCCACTTTTCTTTTAATCGTAATGTCGCTCTCGGGGCAAATCCATTTGCCTGGTAGCCCGGCCGCTCCGGGACGGCTATACAGTTCTCCGTGGGAGGCTGGTTGAGCAAAACTAAGTCCTCAGGGGAGGTCGGCCGAACCCGATGCGCTCGAGCACCTTGCACCCATCTCGATGCCTCGACCTATCGGGCCCGCCGGGGCCCATTGTTGCTTTCGGGGAGCCTTCGACGCCGTGGGTCGTGATAACCCGAAGTGCTCCCCGCTTCCCTGACGTCAGAGCCAAGGTCGAGAATGGCCCAGGGAGAGTGTAAGGAGTAGGGTTGCGCCTCCTGGCGGATATGTTAATGCGGAGTCGGAGACACAGTAATCTGGCTCACAGGATATCTCTAGATGGTGGCGGATTTTCTCGGCTTGATTTCTCCGCCCCGATTTACTAACTTTGCTCGCCCAGGCCTTACCTACGAAATGACCCGAGATTCGATCCATCATTACTATACTAATATCGAAAAAGAATTTTATCGGGCCCGGTCCCAACCCGACCGCTGGAAAGATTGAGGCCAGATTGATATTAGACGGAAGGCGGGGAGCTCGGGGACTCGTCCGGGGTCCCCTACTAACAACACCCCTTTTGCCTCGATCTTAGGTGAGTCGAGGGTTAACAACATGAGTCGAGGATTCGGAGCGGACGCAGACATCCGGCCGCCTTACGACTCCTCGGAAAATAAATTATACCGCAACTCGACGATGAAATGTCGAGTTGATGCAATTGATTCGACACATCACCCGATCGAATCGCAGTGCGTTGGGGTGGATAAGAGGCTGAGCTGGGTAAAATGAAGAAATTGCTTGACTAGGGGCGAGGCAGGGCGTGCTTTGGCGCGAGTGCTCGGTGAAAGCAACGCCATTATGTTCTCTGCCCAGGTGGACTCATCGCCCTCTCCGTGACGAGAAGGTCGATGTTATCAGGCACCTATGATAAGGCACTAATTCCTCCATCGTCGGGGAATGAATGATCTTTGCTTGCGAAGGCGTCGTTCGAGAAGGCGCCCTCGGGGGCGACCACTCGTGGGATTTCTTCAGGCCCTCGCCGTTTATAAGCGGTCAAAGGAGAGAGAAAGCGAATATTAGACTCACAGCCCGTATACCCGATTGGTACGGCGTACGAGCCCAGCGATAACCGCTGGGCGGGAATAAGTGTTAAACCGTCCTCCCTTTTAGGCCTTTCAGAGCCCGAAACAGTCACTTAGCGAGACTGACATTACTAAGGAGCGATGATGGTTACCTGTAGAATGAAGTGCGCGAGTGCACCAACGAAATGATGGCTACGCGAACAAATGTAAGGTTAGGTAGCCTATCTGGTAGTTGGTCGCCCGAAGAGGAAAGCGGATAAGCGAAATAACACGGAAAGGAAAAGGTGCGACTTAATGATGCTATCATATATATCGCGCTGGGGCCTCTCAGTCACATTTAATGCGAGGCTATGACCCGATCGTCACGCGGGATCAATGATCGCGACGGTTCACGCTCACAGGAGCTGATAAGCTAAGGTGGAGCGAGAGCCCGAGGGCCTTTCTCTCGAGACCAATTAGTAGGCGGGTTAGGGTTTTATAATATTGTCCCGGCCTCGACTAGGCGGAATGTCCACACCTACGGTGTAATAAAAATGTGAGCATTAAAAATTACAATTTTATTAATTGCACAGGTGTTTAGCGTTACATAGAATTAGCTGTTGCTCTAAGCAATCATATTACAACACGACAAACTAACGTTCATAACATCAGAAATCTGAAAGAAAAAGCAGTGAGGCATCCATGCATGGAACCAGAGGCCACTACCAAGAAGGGAAGACGGAGATGGGGCGAAAGAAGCCCCGGCTGCGAAGCGAAGAAGGCAGATGGAGATGGGGTTGCAGAGGGGCTAAGAAAGAGAAAATGAGAGGATGAGGCTGGAGGGAGGTTGCGATCCTGCGAGTCGGCGGGGGAGTCCTCGGACTTTATTCAAGTTCTAGAACCATCGAAGTCCCCACTAGGACAGATTCCGGCTCCGCTCAGACCACTCCTGATCTGGTCCGACCATGATTAGAAGCTCGAATGACCGAACACGATCATCAGCCGTCCATGATCGAGGCCTTAGCAACATTCGATTATCTTTCTCTGCGAAGAAAGCGTGGATAACCGGTAAGACCTTGATCTACTCCCCATTAGACTTTTATATTTGCCTCTAAATCTCGGGTTCAACTCAAGCGACCAATGAGCATCTAATGCGATTTCAAAAAGTTACAAAATTCGTTGAAAGTCGCGACATTGATGGTCGTTCCTGCAATATGGCGGTCGACTTGTTCATTTTTCGACCGGGGATGATCTTCCTCCCGGGAAGGAAAGGGGCATTAATGGGTACTATTGGCGTCCTGCTTTCGGTTCCCTAGCCGGCCGGCCCGGCCAAAAAAGAGACCACGAGGACTAGGCAGCTAGCCGGCCAAGACCCAGGGACTAGACCCCAGCCCGGCCGCTCGGGAGCCTTCGGTCAAATCCTCCTTTCAAGGTGCTCGGATACCTGTATTTCGGATGCGCTTTTGCGAGTGTTTAAATACGTCGACGGCTCAACTAAGCAGACTGTGGCTTTTCATGATATAAGTATAAGTTCTCCTTGAATCGACCTCTCGCCTCGCGAGATAGGAAAGCACTCACAGCGTGGTCCTATCGGGAAGACGATTCTGATAGAAAGGAATAAGTCATCCTTCCCGAAATAGAGCCACGCTTCCCTATCATTATGGGAAGAAATCGTCTCACACTCTCTCCAGACGGATCCCTATCTCGCTAATAAAGAGAAGCGAGGCACACCCAGAAAGTCTGAGATTCTTAATCGAGATAACTATTGCTCGAGATCTAGGTTTCGAGAAAAAAATTTAGCTTTGTCGGAGGGGCGACGGAACACCACGATCGTCTTCTATATATGTTTAGCTGTTTTAAAAACTTTTAAAGAAAACCGTATATAATTACTTTTAAATAGTTAAATACTTTAGTTACAATATAGTAAATTGTTTCCATTGATACTCGAACCCTGCAACCCCCTCCTTATGTCTTGCCTTTTTTATGTCTTTTTATGCCTTTACCACATGAGCATGATGTGACACCCAATTCAGGGATTAAGTTGTGCATTGTCGGCCTGCGAATACAACCATCTCATATCATGAGACTCATCGTGAGTAAAATTGCCACGTGCTTGTCGTCCATACTCACCAAAATGTATATTTTATACAAGGAGTTAATATACAATTATCCAAAACTTGGTCATTTACCCAGATTTTTACAAAATACATAACAAGGCCATATATGGCCATTTCTTTGTCTCTAAGACCTCGAATGCGTCTCATCCCCAAGTGAACCTTCGATATCTGAAATAATTTTCCCTCGACAGGGTGAGCAATGCCCAGTAGTGGAATTGTCTTATATGGGTTACTCACAACAAGTCTCTTAGCGTATATTAATGACGAGCACATTCGAGTAAATACATTTATCTGCTTGAATGTCTCGTGATATGGATGAGAATGTGACTCACCCTTTTCCACTTTTGAGCCCTCAACGACTCCCTCACGCGTACACAAGCGAGTGTGAAAACCTTCATTTTCAAAACAAAGTTTTTTGTTCTCGAAAACATATTACCGGCCGGTAAAATCTATTAGGCAAACCTCCGGTGAATTCTTTGGGTAATTCTCAAAATAGTCATGGAGTGCGCCTCGAAGATGAAGTTGTTGGGCTGACTCTCTAAAACGATTCTTGAAAATCTTCCTCGAAATTCCTTTCTGACCATTTCCTTTTTCTTTCTTTCATGTCATCACTCCACACCTGTGTTCTAGGTTGCCCCAGTGCATATGAAATGCATTATGTCATTTTCATACAACACATGCAAATACATCAATCATGCATATATTGACAAAATTCACATACTAACCACATGTTATTTATTCATAGTAATAACGTAAATTAGCTTCATAGGTATAAAGCAATTCATTGATGGCCCACACCTGATTATGTTTCACATAATTCCAAACATCATGTTAACATTAAATTCCATGCATGAACAATTCTTTTCCACACACCTCGAAGCCATTCCTTTTAAGCGATATTTTGCAAACAGCACACATGGACAATTTTAGTCAGCTAGCCAACCAATTTGTTTTAACGAGTCTCTCAGCTTGATAAGTGGGCTGTCAGGCTGCTTGAATTTTCAAGCATTCGTTCCAACTCCGGAGGACCGAAAACTGCGGGCATTTATTTAAAACCTCAACCCACGAGTTTATAGCACATCCGAGACACCTGAAGGACCATTTTCGATTAGAGATCGATCTGGGACAATCGAAAACGGGTCAGGAATTTCCGGCTATGTAGTCCGAATTTCGGGAGCGATTCTTGACCTCTCACGGCCCCTCATTACCATCGATTCATTAACAAGGCTCTTAAGCGAAGTTAAATCAAGTAGGAGAAAACCCCTACTCCGGGTTGTTGAAACTCCACAAAGCTAGGGTGTCTATCTCGTAGCCCTTGCGGCGTAGAGCAGCTTTGTCTCTTGGCGATGAGAGCAGAGCGGCCGAGGCAGCGGAAATCTAGAGAGGAGTTGGACTTTCTCTCTCTAAAACTTGTTTTTCCTCCCTCCACTGTCGGATCCAGCAAAATGAGAGAAGAATGTCTTCTTTTTCTTTTCATTTATTCCCCTTTTGTCCTCATTGCCACATGTCAACCTTCCATTGGTTGATAGGATTACCACCTCCTCTTTATCCATAACATGGATTTCCATCGATTAGGAGATGCCACATGTCACGTGGGTCCCATGGCTCTCCTTGTTTGACTAATTACGCTTTGACACATGACACCTTGTGGGCTACTCAAAATGTGTCAAGTGTCTCATAAGCTACCCCCATTGCTCAGCGTAAAATTTCGGTATCTCGAGGTCGACGAAGTCGACATGGTATTTAGATTCCCGTGAGGCGATTCAATAGTGGAGTCCGTTTCATCATCCGAGATCTAGAAAAATTTCGGATTTTGACCGAAATTAACATTTTACCATTTTTCAGAAATTTGGATTTTCTCGAGATTTCACACATGATGGGCAAGAAAATTGTATATAATTAAAAATAATTAAAATTTATATATTTTTATATTATTTAATATTCATATTAATGAGTTAAAATAAATTAATGAGTCTGAAAGTATATATATATATATATATATATATATATATATATATATAGCATATATATATATATATATATAATAATTTATGACCTTTTAATACTATTTTTATTTTTCTTCACTTTTATTTATTTTTATATTGGTCTTTTTGCCTAGTACAAATTTGCCGAGTACAAATTTATTTATTATTTTTTTTATCATTTTTATCTACTAATGAAAATTATATCATAGATGAATACTAGTGGCGGACCCATGAAATAAAGTCATGAGGGATATACAAAATTTAAGGAGGATCATTGTTGCACAATGATTAAGAAACTTACCTCAAAACTAAATGTTATTGGTTCACACCCAATTAGAAACGATCGTAAGCCCAAAATTGGTGTGCTACTCGTGAATATGATTATGGTGGGATAATAAAATATATTGAAAATAAAAATTTAGTGAAAATAAATTTTCCAATATTTTGGATTTTTTTCTTTATTATTGGTGAAAGCTTTTATTGTCACAAATATTATTAAATTCCACAACTAAATAGTAAGAGAGTTTTAAATAACGTCTTTTCATGATCTTGAACAAAGCTAACACGAGGAGATCCACACACAAGAAGTTTGAGCTTCTGATAGCGATACAAACTAAAATTACAATAAAACTGCAAACTAAAATTACAATAAAACTGCATAGAGGAGGAAGTGGGGCTTTCACCTGGGTCCGGATAAAGTGGATGGCAGCATCGAAGAGGTAGAACTAGCATCTTTGTATCCACAGGCAGACTTTCCTAGTAATGGTGAATGAAAATTTGTAATCCAACTCAACCCTCAACTAGACCCTCAAAACCTTCACCACCACAGAGACATGGATGGCCCCTGAATAATCACTTTGCAGGCACCATAAACTGACCTCATCATCTGCTCACCTCTGCATGTTCTTGCATGTCCTCGCTCTCTTTATCAATTATGTCTGCAAGTTGCTCCTCTTCTGCCTTTCTCCTGAATATGCTTAGTAAATGCGTATGCTTACATTTGGGGCCGGTCGATGTTTTAACCGCCCTGGAATTCATTCACTACCCCAAGTACATGGCTGTCACTTTTGCATGCTTAGTGAGTTCGCACGTGCGGAGCTAAGTAGCCAGGCGTTCCTCTCATTATTGTTACAACTTTGCTCTGATCCTTTTCTATGAGCTTCGACAATCCAAAATCAGAAACTTTTGCCCTCAACTGTTCATCCAAGAGGATGTTTTGAGGCTTGATGTCCAAGTGAAATATCTTCTGTATCTGATCTTAGTGGAGATAGGCCAGACCTTTGGCTATATCAGTATGATCTTCTTTCTTGATTGCCAACAAAGTGTAAGGTCCTTGTTTATGTGGAAGATCCACTTGTCAAGGATCCATTGCACATCTTAAGCTATAGACTAATAGCCTATGTGATTTTCGACACAAAATCCGATCAATCTTACCAAATTCACATGGTGAATGTTGCCCATTGTCTTAACTTCGGCTAAAAATGACTCTTTGACTTGCCCTAAGCCTTCAAGGCGCTTTACTGCAACTTTCATTCCATTGCTTAGAATCCCTTCAAACACCATACCGAACCCTCCTTCCCCAAGCTTGCAACTAAAATTTTTGGTGCTAGCTTTCAGTTCATGATAGGAAAATCTAGTGGGCGTTCCTTGTACCCAGTCTAAATGATCCTCCTCAACTTCGAGCGAGTTTCTTCTCTTCCATAAAATAAAGAGACAAGCACAAATACAAACAAATACACCCAAAAATACTCCAAGAATTGATCCAAGCACCAGTCGGGGATGCCCTGTTCTTTTCCCAGTCTTAGTCATGTTTCCGGCAACCTCTGTTTTGTTCTGCACTTTAAGAAACAAAGAGGTACTATGATTGGATGTTCCATCCAAGTTCTTGATGTTCTTGAGCGAAATGACTTGGGAGAGCAGGCAGCAATCCCCAACTGAAGTATTTGAATTGTACCTAAACAGAGCAGCTGTGCATGAACAGTTTGTTAGACAGGCCACGCACCAAATCTGTATGTCTATATTCCTAACATCTGAGCGAAAGAAAAAGTAATTATCTGTGTCTTGAAGCTCAAGAAGGGTATGATATTGAGACAAGTGGCAAGATAAGGGTGGAAATACAGAGCAGCCCAGGTTGGGTTGCTTTTCGTTTATTGGCTTAAAGTAGGATGTTCCATTGGTTAATGCTGGGGAGCAGATACCATATCTCCCGCATACTAATGGGTATCCACACTCGTCTATTTTCCCTTTCAGAGAAGATCCAGCCGCCTCGATCCAGGTAGATGTAAGATTCTTTCCACTGATAAACCCGCAAATGACCATCACCCCCAACTTCATGTATGAGCAGATACTGTGTCAAGGAATATAAATAAGCTAAATTGTTTAGGCATCATCATCATTGAGCGGAGGCCTCCATTATAGTACCAAAAATAGGGTCCTTCAGCACTAGTGTTCAAAATTCCAGAATCTCCACTCTTGAATTCATAATAGAGCTGCGGAGGATTGGAATCTAACTGAGCAGCAAATCCATAAGGTGTAAACTGAATTGAAAACAAACCTTCAGTCCAATTTGAATCTGATAGACTGGCCGTCAGCTTCGTCGCACTATCTAACCATTGACCCACAAGCATAGAGTCAGTTGGTTGATCGAAAGAATCCCACAAGTAAGAGTTTTCTGTGTTGAAGAGCACAATGTCTCCAAAATCAGTCAAGTTCAACCCTAAAACATCCATTCCAGGTGTGTTTGTGGACCAAACCAAAGTGCCATCAGCATCCCATAAGATCAAATCTCCTTGTTCGGTGAATTCCAGAGTAGCATTAAGTCCGACCGGATTGTTTCTATTAGCAGACCACACAAGCTGAGGATAGTTTTCGTCTTGGAAGATGAGGATGGCAAAGAGGCATGAATAGCTATTATAGTGGCAGTAGAAGCCACAGATGAATCCTTGGCCACTGGTTTGTCTAACAAGGATGGGATTCACGGTTTCCCACTCTTCGTCTGGCGATTTCGTCCGCTGTCCCACGCTGTTGACCCATGACCTAGAGACGTTTGCATAACTTGGATACTGGTGGGAAAGCTGGGTTTTCGCGTATATTGAGGAAAATGAAGAGACTATGAGAAAAAAGAATACAAGAGAACTGCAATAACACTCCATCCAGTACCCACCCATGGCTTCTTTGAATCACAAGGTTTATACAGCCAGCAAATTAAGGTGGAAATTTAGAAGAGGATTGAATGTGTGCTTGGAAGAACAGAGGTCAGGCAATTCGGATGCAACTCCAGAAATTTAGAAAAAGAGAGGAGAGAAACCAGATGAGATAAAAGAGAGGTGTGAAGTGGTCTAAAATGACCAAATGGAAAAGAAAAAAAATCATTACAAGACGAGGGTTTGCATTTTATCCCCTGCCAACAGTTTTCTTGCTGGCACTACGTTGGAACGACACGTACTGCTTGTGTCAGGTTGGAGCCTTCTTCTTCCTCAGAGATTTTCGAGTCCTAATATTTTTCTTGCTGGGTGTAACAGATATCGATCATGATAACATACAAATTAATTCTTGAAACAAGAGTCAAGTTAAACACTCCTACCTACATAGGTCGCTTTCAAGTAACAGTAATAGGATACTTTTCAAAGTTTTCATTTTTCAATCAACGTTGATAAATAAAATGTGTTATGTTAGGGGGTTACGTTCCATAGATATGCATTTAGTGGTCTGTTACAACATAAACTAGGGGTTATGTTAAAGTGCAATGCTAAAGGGCTTTTGCCTTAAATATAGCTAGATGTCAACTTGGCCCTAGCTCAATTTTGAATCATTTTGCCCTTATATAGGGATTGTTAAAAACTGTTAATTGCTGTTTACATGACATTTTCTTAAAAAAAAAAGAAAAAGAAAAAGAAATGCAAGGAGTGTTAATTCATAATATTTGTATTTATTTATTATATTTGATTTCTAAAAATTATTTAAAATCGAAAATGTTTTTTTTAATATTTTATTCACAAAAGAAAGAAAAATTAAATTGTATTCAACAGCTTATATGCTTCTAGATTATTTGATACTTATAAAAATAAATAAATAAAATTACTTAAAGAAATATGTAGAAATAAAATAATTAGCTTAAATATGTTTTAAATTTATTTTTTATTTTTATACTTTATTTTCCCCTCAGAACTCGAATTTCAACAAACAATCCAATTTTTATTTCTTTTTCCATATGTTTTATATATTTCTTAGGTGACTATGTATAGTGCATAAAGAATCCTTACAAGAACAAAAAAAATCATGTTTAGCTTTACGATAAAAATAAAATTATAAAAAATGTAAACATTCACAAATCAATTATATATATATATATATATATATATATATATATATATATACACGATTTTTTTTGGGAAATTTTATTTTAATTAGAGATAAACTAATTTTTTCGGAATAGGAAATATAATTATTTGAAATTATATTATCCTTTTATCTTATATTCTTTATAAATTATTTTTCGTATTTATATTATTAATCTTATTTATAAAATTAGTATAACTTTAATTTTATTATTTTTATACTTATTTTTTAAATATTTTTATTATAAAATATTTAAAATAGAAACTTATTTAGAAATCATTGAATTAAGAATAAGGAAGTTCTAAGATCTGTCTCTATGCCTAGCTTAATTAGTATAACTTTCAAAATTGGGAAGAGATATAATAAACTCGAGTTTATATAAAAGCTGAGTTTGATTCTTATAACTTTTTTGAAATGAGGTTTATAAAAAGATATGTAAGAAAATATTTAAACAATGAATTAAAGGCTTGAATTTATAAGTTTGAGTATTTTTAAACTAAATTTACCCAAAGTTTAAAAAAGCAAGATGTTGTAATATATTGTAACAAAGTTCTTAGTATATACGTTGGAACGACACGTACTGCTTGTGCCAGGTTGCAGACCTTCCTTCTTCCTCAGAGATTTTCTGAGTCCTAATATTTTCTTGCCCATTCCATTTTGTTTTTTATTTTTAATTTTATATGGTACTCATATTCTCGATTGTTGGCATCATATGGTCGACATAAAAATTAAAATTGGTGGTTGGGTGGTTGGGGAAGGCATAAATGGGATAGGAATCAGTGAGGGCATTGAAAATTTGAGATTGTTGAGTTCATTGATTGAATCAGGTTTACTTTGTCAAATGTGTATTTATATGGACCTCTCCAATAACTGTTACACAAATTATTGGTGCCAGACTCTCTGGAATAAGATGTTTTCGATTTTTTTTTCTTCTTAAATTTAGAGTAACGAATTTAAGAAAACTCATGGACTATCATTTGGTTTTATTTTTTAAATTTGTTAACGAGAATAGTTTTTGGCAATAGAAATATCATTTGGTGTTACGAAAATAGTTAGCATTTTATGAATTTAGTGTTTTTATGTTTTGTGTTTTTCGAGACGAAAAAAAAAAGCTAGAGCAACATGTTGTCTATGTTTTCTAGTTATTGTTGGTTTTTAGAAAGAACATTTTAAAAAGCGTAAACAAACGGACCTTGTATTACAAGGTAAAAATAATTTTATTCTTAGAAATAGAAAAAATGTTTTGGGATAATATTTCTAATTGTTTCTTTTGTTTAAAAGTTGTCTTTTAAAAATAAATATATAAAATGATTATAACATTTGAGATTTTTAAACAAACATTTGTTTTAGAAAATATTAAAAAATTTAAATTTAAATTATTTTGAAAAACAGTTGCCTCACAGAATTTTAATAATTAATGCAATGAAAATAGTTTTATCCTTTCTATAGTTTTATCCCTTCTATTGAATAACTTAGGATCTCTTTGGTAAAATTCAATATGATAGATGAAAAAATAATGGCTTTTTGTTATGACAGTGGTTCGAAGTTACTGCGTACATAAAGCTTGAGAAAATTAATTTTCGAAAAATGGTAAAATGGTAATTTAATAATCAAGAAATTTTCAGATCTCGAATAGTGAAAAACGTAGTTAGGAGATGAATCTCGCGAATCTAGCTGATCAATTTGTCGAATTAGGAACTGATGCGAATTCGCGTTTTTAAATGCGAGGTGTCCGGGTCTTAGTAAAGCGAACTTGTGAAGACATGTGATGCTGGCCAAAGTCCTGCTACGTATATCAGTAGTGACCGCATGTTGCGTGATTAGTGAGATAATGAAGATGAATGGCTTAGATTAAGCGCGTGTGTGAAATAGTTAAATGAAGGGACAATGATGAAATTTTTGAAAAGTTTAAATGAATAAAACAAAAGATGAATAGTTTTCTTCTTCAATTGAAGAGCAAAACGTGTGGTAGGTGTGAGATTCAGTTTTTAGAGAGAGAAATAGTGAATTCTCACAGATTCAGGGCGTTCGGATGTGGTTTTCTTGGTAGTAAGGTATTACACGTGTGAGGGTCGCGTGGCGCGATTTTGTGGGTTCCGACAACTCGAGGTAGAAGTCTTTTCTACTTGGTTTTATTCTTTGGCTGAAACCGTTTATGGATGGGGATTTGTTTGAGCGCGGAAGGTCGTGTTATCGGTCTCGAAAATCTTTGAATCAGTGAAGAAATCCACTCTTGTGCGGCGTAGTGAGCAGTCTTGGGCAGGGGTTTCCATTGTTCACGTGGTGTTGTGTGATTTTGTGTGGTTTGGGTGATTAAAGAATAATTTTACTTGATTGTTAATTAGCGCATGTGGTAATTTTGGTGTTATTGATTGTGAATTGAATAACATGGAATTATGTGAATTAATTATGTTAATATATGCATATAAAATATATTATCATAAATTGTTTGGAAATGGCATAATAAATTCAAGTATCTTGTGGTATTATTAGATGGTAGGTGTGAGTGCATGTGAAAGAAATTGAAAGAAAAAATGAAAGCGGTTGTGAAAGGAATTTCGAGGAAGATTTTTCGAAGAATTGCCTTGGAGAGTGGTGCGGCGAGTTCGTCGAGAGGCGGGCCGATGGTTGTTCGGAAAAATTATCCAAGCGATTCGCCTTCGGGTAGTCGATATATTTATCGAGGCTTCGGTAGTGTGTTTCGAGACAAAAGTTTTGTTTTGAAAGCGCCTTACTGCTAAAATTTGGCTTAGGCATGCGTGGGGAGTCGGTGAGGACTCGAGACATGGGATTGGGCATGTAGATATTGAGTAGAATCGTGTATTTGTTTGAGTGTGATTGGTTTATGGCAGTAATGTCTTAGGTGGGAGTAACGTGTAGGAGTATCATTTCGCAGGCGATTCTTCGTACTGTTGAGGATCATTTATTTAGTCTGGGGAATGTACGAGGAGGGCCGTATCCTTAGAGGTCGCGTTTGAGAAGAAAGCCGGATTTTGGCTTTGGCATTTTCGTTGTATAACATGTATTAACATTGTAACTTTTGATATATGTTTTGGTTAAGAGTAAATGTAACAAGCTGGCAGGCTATGGTATATAGTTGGTGTATTCTTGATGAGTATTGATGTATGGGCCCCGAATGGGTTTGTTTTTTTGCTCGTGTATTAGGTAATATGAGACCACGGTTGTCCATGAGTTGACGGGTTAATCAATGAGGCGCCGGGATTGGGCGTCGCGGCAGTATCAGGTTAGGTATGCGATACACAGGACTCGATGGGAAATAGGTTAGATCATGCATCCATTGTGCATTTTGATGAATGGTGTGTATAACATGAATTGTTGTGTATGTTGTGTGATTTGTGTGCTTAGTGAATAGCACATAGGAAAAAAAAGTGTTGAGAAAATCAGTAGAACCAAATAAATGTGTTGAGGAGAAATTTTTTACGAGGTTTATAATTAGGTAAAACTAGAAAAAAATTAAATAAAATAAATTTTATGAATTTATTTTGTTCCGATGGAAAATGAAAAAAATTATTTTTAGTGGTCTTCGATTGGTGGAACAAAATGAAAAAAATTATCTGAGAAATTTGGAATGGGCTATTGCCGTTTGGTGATTGATCCGCGATACAATGTTTTGTATCATGACGAGGCATGGCTAGGAGCGTCGCATTAGGGTAGCCGACCCGCGGCCGGAGGCCACTGCGACCGCGGCCCCGCAACCGCGGCCCGGGAAAGGGCGATAAGACCCGCCCGCGCTCAGCGGCGTCGCGGGGCTGGCTAAGCGAGGAGTTGAGATAAAAGATTGCTTATCGTGGTGGGGTGACCATTGTAATCATGATATATTGCGGCCAGCTGCGTCTGATCTTGCGACCACGACTGCGTCTGTAGAGACCGCACCTGCGACACGGCAGCGCGATCGCGTCTGTGACATGGATTGAGGTGCGATCTAATTTTTGTATCGTGGCCAGGCGAAGAGTAGCGTGACTGCGCGACCGCAGACGGCGGCACTGCTAACCCAGCGGCGACCGCGGCAAAGCACGCTGCGACAAGGCGCGATAGGGCGCTGCCGGCGCCACGACGCCTGACTCGGCGGGCGTGCGCATGGCTGGCGCGATACCGCGCCGCGGTGTGCGCGGTGGTCGAGGTGTCGCGCTGATGTACGACTTTCGGTTACGACTCGGTCTGCATTACGAGTCAGCATTTGGAAACCTTTGTTCGCGAACAGCGTTCTGGAAACCTTTGTGCGAGTTTTAAAAAATAATAATAATAAAATAAAATAAAATAAAATTTTATAAAATAAAATGAAATAAAATAAATTTTATTTTTTGTTAAATATGATTTAATATATGAACTTATTGTCTTGCGTTACCTATGAATGCATGGACATTGTGTATGAAATGTTTTTAGTATGTAAATAGTGTCTCGAGGTTGTGCTTACACCTTAGAGATATTGCATTGAATCTTAACCTAGGCTGGCGTGTGTGGATGGTAGTCGAGGGAAGGGCGTAAGTCGTGCGAGGTCTTGGCGACGCGATGTTGACCGGTAGACCTTTGCGAGGGCTGTAGGGATTGCGAATTCTTTGCCATTGCACGGGCTAGTGCGGCGAGGTTGCCATGGAGGTCAGGAGGTAACCTCCAGGAGGTTGGGGGCACATCATCATTACAATATTCACGGGAGATCAGATGGTGGCGGACCATTGGTTAAATGTTTGATGAGAAGGTATTGGAGGCTGGAGTTGCCTCACGATATGACCCGAGGATCGGTAGGCACGTTCAGTGAGGTGAGAGACCCAGTATGGTGGAATTAGGCGAGACCTCACAGAATCTAGAGAGCTGATGACATGGGGCGAGTTCCATGAATCTTTTCATGGGCGGAATATTTTCGGTTCTTTGCTGGAATCAGCGAAGGCTCGGGAGTTCTAAATTTGACGGAGATATGACCGTATTGGAGTATGTGGCTAGATTCCACGGAGCTAGCTGTTTTCCATTCGAGGGCGGGGATTGTAGGACCTCTTCTGGGACATGGACTCCGTAGTTGGGACGGCCACGACCATAGAGAGGGTAGGGATGCGGAGCACTCGGGATGCGGGTGTTAGTAGCGAAGAAGGAGAGTCGGTCTTCTTTAGTTCGGGGAAAGAGCGAGGGGGAAGGCCACGGTTCGCATGGGTTCGAGTCGCGGCCTAGGGTTTGGGACGGATGTCGGGGTTACCCCGAGTTAAATTTGGGCGGATGGTGTCTTTACCATTGCAGCCAACCTGAACATATGAGGAGGATTGCCCCGAGCGGGGGATCCGGGTTTCGGGCAATGATCCCGATTAAGCGGTAGGACGGGAGAGGATCTGGTGTTCTCTGACTGGTCTGTTTAGAGGAGCCCGATCAATTCGGGGCTGCCACGAGCACCTCCCTTTACGTAGGCGGACCCGGGAGGCGGGTTATGGGCCGAGGGCGGAGGACGAGGCTCATAGGCGGGACCGTCGGGGTTCGGTCTTCTGCGCCATTGCACCAGCTGGGCTGGGTCGGCCAGTCCCGGCCAGGTTGCTCTGAAGGTATGTTTTGCTTATCTACTTTATGGGCCAAGGTGTTATTTGATTCTAGTGCTTCGCATTCATTCATTGCTGCATCAGTTGTGATAGAGTTAGGCTTAGATGTTGAGGCCTTGGAGGAGCCCTTGTATGTGAGTTATCCCTTGGGGATTAGGGCGAGGATAAGGGGATGTCGTAGTTGCGAGTTAGAGATCTCGGGATTCTACTCCACGAGTGGACACGAAGTGCGTGGACATGTCGAGTTCGACGTCATCTGAGGGATGGATTAGGTGAGAGAGACGGCTTAGTGGTTATGTCGATTATGAGCGTGGGAGGTTACCGCTACACTCGGGACCCGGTACTCGTGTTGTATTTCGGGGAGACAAAGCATGATATTTTACCAGCTTGATTGTCTGAGTCCATATGTCATGGATAGTTAGGCGGGTTGGCTATGCAGAGCCTTACCTAGGGAAGAGAGGTGAGACCCGAGGAACTTAGATCTGCGCCTCGAGTAGTCTGCAGTATGAGGATGTTTTTTTCGGATAGACTCTTAGGGATTACTCCGCGAGGAGTTGTAGGCTTGGTGTAAAGTTTATACTGGTGTGCGTCTCTATGACTCGCATAGGATGGCACTAGTTGAGTTCGCCGGGGAACTCATGGTCGACTATAGGAGCTCTTTGGACGAGGTTCATTAGGCGAGCGCCGCCGTAGGCATCCGGTTACATTTGCGAAGAAAAAGGACAAGACCCTTATACTGTGCATTGATTACGGGTAGTTGAATAGGGTTACGATCAAGAATCGATACCCATTGCCGAGGATTATTGATTTGTTTAACCAGTTGAGAGGAAGCGGGAGTCACACTCCGAGATAGACAGCCATGCTGGTTACCAATCGGCTGAAGTTAGGAAACGGATATCGGGCAAGCGTTCGGGGCGCGTTATGGGCGCACGAGTTTACGGTGATGCCACGATTAGTAGTCGCCGGCGAGCATTCATGGATCTCATGCATAGGGTGTTCAGCCCTGCGTCGGTTAATCGTAGTCTTCGTGGATGACATTTGATGCTCTCGGTCGAGTGGGAGCGTAGGTATCGGCAGGTTGTTTGATTCAGCGAGACCATCAGTTTATGCAGCGAGTTCGGTAAGTCTGCGAGTTTTGGCTTGCGGAGTGGGATTCACGGGACACGTGGTATCGGTATCAAGCGTGTTAGTAAAACCACGAGAAGGTCGGCGAGTGATGGGTGGGAGAGGCCGAAGTCAGTCTTCGAGATACAATTTCTTGGGATTAGTTTGGAGTGCTACGGAGATTCATTGAGGATTTCTCGATTAAGCGGCACTATGTGAGATTGACCGGAAAGAGGTTAAGTTTGATTAGGATGACCGATGCGAGGAGGCATTCGGGGAGTTGAAGAGAACACTTGACTCTTATCTTGGTAGTCCCGAGACCGAGGGGAGACCAATTTACCTGATGTATTATGATGCCTCGAGACGAGGCCCAGGATGTGTATTGATGCGATTCGGGGAGGGTAGTAGCTTATGGTTCGTTAGATGAGAATCACGAGCATAATTACCCACGTGACATGGAGTTAGCGGCCGTAGTCTTCGCCTTGGGATTTGCACCAGCTATATGGCGAGAGCAGTTCGAGGTGTACTCGACCGTAAAAAGTCCCGGAAGTATTATATTTTCATCTTGGCGGGACCTGATATGGGGCAAGCATGAGTGGATGGAGTTCCTAGAGGATTATGACTTCACTTTGCATTACCATCACGGTAAGGCAAATGTGGTGGCGATGCACTCGGAGTCGGAAGTCACGGGAGCGTGGCTAGTATAGCTTCGGGAATGGAATTAGCGAGGCCCATGGGACGGAGTTTGAAATTTCTACCGGTACGCGAGGCGGGCTCGAGTATGTTGGGGAGTTTAGTAGCTACACCGTCTCTATTGAGTAGAGTGATCGAGTCCTAGGGGCACGACGCGGAGATAGTGTCTTCCCGGGGATCGGGTGCGGTCGGGTCTGGTGTGAGAATTTGGACCATCCTCACCCATGGTTAGTCTTCGGTATAGAAGGCAGTGGTAGTTCCCCAGGTTGTGGAGTTGAGAGAGGAGATCCTTAGGGAGTTCCACTGTTCTCGATTTTTTGTGCATCCAGGTGGCATGAAGATGTACCAGGATCTTAAATCGCGATGCTCTTTGGAGCGGGATGAAGAGCCGCGTGGGGACTTTGTTCGATGATGTCTCACGTGTCGCGGGTTAAAGGCCCGAGCACGAGAAGCCAGTAGAGTCTTGGCCATTGGAGGTGGGAGTGGAGTGGGAGCACATCCACGATGGATTTTGTGACCCACTTGCCACGGACACCGCAAGGACATGATGCGGTATGGGTGATAGTGGACAGGCTCACGAAGTCGGCACATTTTCTAGCCGTGCAGATGACCTTCACATTGGAGAGATTATGCCGGTTGTACATCCGAGAGATAGCCCGACTACATGGAGTACTAGTATCCATAGTGTCGGATAGAGACTCGAACTTTACGGTGCACTTTTGGAAGAGTTTCCAAAGGCTGTAGACTTCTGGGCGACCATGAGTACAACTTTCCACCGCGAGACCGGATGGTCGGTCGGAGAGGACCATACGGTGTTAGAGGGACATGTTGCGGTATGCGTCTTTGGATCATGGGGTAGTTGGAAGGCACTTGCCCTTAGTGGAATTCGCCTACAACAACAATTATCAGGCGAGTATATAGATGGCACCATATGAGGCGTGTATGGGAGGCCACACGAGATCAAGATATGTTGGGCCCAGGAGTGGGAGAGAGCTCCATCACTTTGGGTCACGGTCTGATTAGAGACACCTCAGAAGGTGAGCGTCTGACGGCGTCTTCTCACGGCTCGGAATGCGACGGAAGGCTATGTTGATGTACGGCCGTCGACCCTTAGAGTTCGAGGTTGGAATCACGTCTTTTTGAAGTGATGCTAAGAGAGGGTAGTCGGTTGAGCGAGGAAGCTATCGCCCAGGGGTTCGTGGGCCCTTCGAGATGCTCGAGAGGGTAGGCCTTGTAACATACCGATTGGCTTTTTTACCGCCCGGCATGTTAAGTGCCACGGTATTCCATGTCTCCATGCTCGGAGGAGTACACTCCCGAGATCCGGCTCATGTAGTGGATTAGGGAGAAATTGAGGTTGAAGCGGATGGGACATTCGAGGGGAGGACAGTGCATTATGGATGGTCGGGATCAGGTTTGCGGCCAGCGAGATCGTGAGGTAGTGAAGTCTTTATGGCAGCACCATGGAGTGGAGGAGTCAACGTGAGAGCGCGAGGACACGATGTGGGCCACCTATCCCTTCTTGTTTAGGGATGAAGGTATGTGGTTTAGTCGTTTAATACTTAAATGACCAGTTTACATGCATGGTATAGTGCGTTGCATATCAAGTGTGAGTTATTTGTGAGTGTGCGGGAATTTGGGCGAAATTCTTTTAAGGGAGGGATTCTGTAAAACCCGAGAAAATTCTAATTTTTTGAAAAATTGTAAAATGGTAATTTCGGTTAAAATCTGAAATTTTTCTAGGTCTCGGATGACGAAACGAACTTCACCGTTGGAATCGTCTCGCCAAATCTAGCTACCAAGTCGAATTTCGTCGAATTCCGAGACAGTCGAAATTTCACGTTTTTCGAGGCACCGTGTGTTGGGTGCCGTAAAACGACTTGTGAGAGACATGTGATGTGACAAAAGTCACCTACTACATGTACCCATGTGACACATGTTGCATGATTAGTGAGATGATGAAGATGAATGACTTAGATTAAGCCATGTGTCAAATAGTTAAATGAAGGGACAATGATGGAATTTTTGAAAAGTTTAAATGAATAAAACAAAAGAGGAATAGTTTTCTTTTTCAATTGAAGAGCAAAACGTGCAGTAGGTGTGAGATTCAGTTTTTAGAGAGAGAAAAAGAGTAACCTGCAGATTTCGTTCGGACCGTCGGTTCTCTTGAGCGAGTAAAGGTGTTACCGTGGCAAGGGCTACGCGTGAGCACCGATTTTGTGGAATTCCGACAACTCAAGAGGTAGGATCTTTTCCTACTTGGTTTGATAACTCTTCAGAGCCATTTTATGGATGAGGGGATTTGTTGAGGCACGGAAGGCCGTGTTATCGATCTCGAAAATCTTTGAACCCGGTGAAAAATCTCTACTTGTCTTGGTTGTGAGCGATTGTCGACCAGAAGTTAAATTATTCACGTGAATTGTGTATTGGTTTGGAATTCAAAATGAGTGCGGTTGTTAATTAGCCCGTGACTAATTTTGGTGTTATTGATTGTGAATTGAATAACATGAATTATGTGAATTAATTATGTTAATATATGCATGTAAAATATATTAGCATAAATTGTTTGGAAATGACATAATGCATTCCATATGCACAGGGGCACCTTAGATGGTAGGTGTGAGTGCATGACATGAAAAATTGAAAGAAAAATGAAAGCGGTTATGAAAGGAATTTCCAAGGAGATTTTCCGAAGAATTTGCCTTGGAGAGTAGTCTGGCAGTTCATCTGGAAGTGAACCGATGACTATTTGGAAAAATTATCCAACCAAATTAAGCCTCGGAGGGTAGTTGATTAGTGCCCAGTGCTATTTTGAATTTATTTATTATAGGTTTGAGTGTTTTGTGTACTAATCATTGGTCAACCCGATTTGCGCATTAAGGTCTACGCTATTCTAAATTCGCATTTTGTGGCTAATTTTATAGTTTTTTCAAGATAATCAGGCTAAAATTATCGAGTCAATTCAAACACGAAGAATTCGAGTCAGACTTAGCATTGCAGATCAAAGACGAGAAGGAAAGAAGAACAGAAAATGTAGAAAATTTGGAGCTATAGGAAATTCCTACACTCCTTTGTTCATGCTCACGTCTTATTCATCGGCGACCCTTTGTTACTTTGCTTATTGTATTTGAGATTTTTGTTACAATTTTTCGTTTCTTCCCATTTTATCCCTTATATTAGCTTTTGGTTTTTGCTTCTTTTGTAATTTCGTTTGGCTCTGAGCATATATAAGCCTCAGTCAAGCCCTGTATCAATCAATCACTTCATCAATAAAGTTTTGCGCAGAAGCTTTCAACTTCTCCCGTCTTTTCCATTTTCTCTCATTTTCTTTCATTTTCTTTCCACTTTCTCCTTATCAGACACCCTTCGAGGATGTGACTTGGAGGATGAAGCCCGGTAAACCCTTTTCCTTGGAGTGGGAGGCCCTTTGAATTTGGGGATTAAAGGCAGGCGAGGGTTTTCTATGTTTTAACGGAGGTATTTTCTACCATTTATGGTTTCAGTCAAACGTAGGCTTTAATCCCTTCGGGTTGCTTTGAATAATTAGTATTTGATAAGCTTTTAGGTTCATTGGATGCTTGTTGGTAGTCGTGACATCCGTTGAATTATCATCTATAGTTATTGAAGGCGATTCAAGGATATTTTATTTTAAGATTTTAGGTTTGATCCGCCGGTTCCTTTGTAAATAGCCAATACTTGGTAGGCTTTTAGGGTTCATTGTATGCTTATTGTTAGATCTGATGACATTCCATTGAATTATCATTTATTAAATTTGTTGGAAAGAAATAAGTCAAGGTGATATTCAGCATTAGACCATCGATGGGAAGCCCGAATACCAATTTTCAAAGATAGTTATTTAGGGTCAGATTTTACAGTTAAATGAAGAACCGGTTTGGGAGATAACTATATATGCGTCCTCACTAGCAGCGAGGAAAGGACCACTGAGAACCCTCGGTTACCCAGGACCCCGACCCCGGTGACCTAACACTCTGAGGAATTAATTTACATTTTTTTCACTTATTTCATTTTTAATCTGCAAATCACCAAAACCCCCAAATCCAAATTTAATTCACCAGTTTTAAGCTCGGCTTGTAAGTCGTTTGTGAAAAAAATTCAGCGTAATGTTGAGCCTGGCTGGCTATCTTTGTGATGATGCCTTTCACGATAGGATTTATGATATAAATTTGTTGATTCGAATGCACACCTACTTGGCTAAGCGAATCAAATGGCGCGTTGCGGGGATGGTGCCTAAGTCGCGATTGATGAGCGGTTGAACACTTGTGATCCTCATCCGAATTTGGTGAATTTTCTTTATTTTTACGTTTACGGTTTCTGCAGTTTATCGATTTGCTTCTCTGTTTTTTTAGTTCACATTACCCTTTTTAGGTAGAATTATTTGTCTTTCCTTATTTTGTGTTTTCTCTGTTCGTGGTGCAGGAGTACATTTTCCAGTAGATTAGAAATCCAGAAGGCAGGCTACTCACTGTATTGCATACATGTCAATGAGGGATTACAAAAACCTTCCATGGCAGAATCAGCAACCCTTGGGGAGAAATCCAAACCCAAATAGGTCTATGAGGGACTATAGAGACCAATGGATGAGTGCGCGTCTACTCAGTGTTCCCTCAGCTTATGCACCTCTGCTTCTCCACATTTTACTCGACTCCTCAGCCGCCTGACCACACAGTTAATTTCTCCAGTTGAGCAAGCAATACTGAACTTGGGCAAATTAGTGGATAATTTTATAGAGGAGCAGAGGGTAGTGAATGTCAAGGCCAATAAGGAAATTGACACTGTGGAGAACTCTCTGGACCAAAAACTAGATGGGCTTCAAAGTGAAATGGATAAGAAATTTAACAACCTAAAAAGTGGAATTGATCATAAATTTGACAACCTGCAGACATCAATTTCAAAGCTTGCCCAACAAAATGTTCATCAAGAGGAAGAAAATCTAGAGGGGGAGTGCCTGAGTGACACCATGGTGGAGGAGCAGTGTCTACAGCAGCTACAAGAAGGCTTAGTAGAAAATTTTGAATCCTCGAACATTGGTCTTCTTTGTGCGCACATGGGAGAAGAAAGGAAAGCAGTCTATTCTTGGCGAGGAAACGTGGAACACAAAGAGAACAATTTGCCCTGCTCCCTCGACTCAGTCTACCTGCGCCTTCACCGCATCCTGATTCACACCCCAAACTCCTACGCCAAAGCTAAGGCCAGCCTTACCTTACCTGCAAAATAAATGAATAGCATTTGTGTCTGAAATTTTGCCTTTACATAAAAACAATGGCAACTACTCACATCACATGACACAGTGGATGGTTTGGGTGCTGGTTCGGATTTGGAGTACCCGAACCTCGGCATTTCTAAGCTCTGCCGGTTCAACTGACCTCAAAGGCTTAAGGAATTATTGGAAACACGTTCTCATTACTTTTGTTTTCATTTTCTTGTCTTATTTTATTTTATTATGTTTTATTTTTATTTCTTTAATTTTAATTTTTATGTGTTTATTTTTGCGGGTTTGATTAATTTTAGACATAATGTAAAATATAGAATTTCACGACTACTTGAGAAATTCGCGATACCAAAGGCCCATGACACACTATTCACATTCTGAGTTATTGTTTTCTCTACTTGGTACATGCACTATTTTGTTCTTTTGTGATATATATATATATATATATATATATATATATATATATATATATATATATATATATATATATATATACTCTATATATATATATATATATAATTTTAAAAAAAATTTGGTTGGTCTTCAAAAAAAAAAATTTGTTTTTTTTATTTATTTCATTTTTCACAAAAAAATAAAAATTCAGCGGTCGCGAAATTTCGCAACCCAATTTTGTTTTCGTCATAACTTTTTCATTCGAACTCCGTTTTTGGCGTTTTGATGCAGATTGGAAATCTTAGAGTGTAAGTCCAAATATAACCAAATAATACTTTTGAAATTATTATAAAAGTGTAATTTTCAAAATGATTTAACTAGTCCACTTTTTTCCTCTCTCTTTTCTTCTCCTAACTTGTTTATTTGGAAGCCCCGAGCGAGTGAAAAAGGTGTCGATGGAAAGCTTCGCGAGTCTCTATCCAAGCAGGCACATCTCATTAAGGAGGTATGGCACCTTCTCCTAACTTTCCAATCAGAGCCCCATTGCGGACAATGAGACATTTGGTTGGGGAGAGTTAGCAAAGGAAGTGGCATAATATTATGTTTTTGTTATTATTTTGAAGCGAAGCCCGTTTTTTATGTTCAGTGACTCTAGTTTTCCTTTTGTGAAGTTGATATACTATACAACACTTTTCAAGTGGACCCGTCTTGCACCCAAATTTTTGTGTTCTACTTAACTTTGTGGTTTGAAAAATTGAAACTTTGGCTCCCGATTCTATTGATGTTAGATTGGTTCCATGCACAGTTTGAGTGGATAATAAGTTAGAACTCTTGTTGCTTTGACCATTTTCTTCCACCTTTAGCTAACCACCTTGTGCACATCGGGTTTCTTGATAACTGAAAAGCGCCTAGCCTCCTAAGCCTTGCAATAACCTACCTAGTTTCGTTGACCACCTTTAATAGGTTGGGACCCCAATGAATAGAAGGCCCGATGTGTCTTCGAAATAAAAGAAGAGAAAAGAAAAGAAAAAAGAAAAAAAAAAAAGACAAGAAGAAAAATTGCAACGCTTTGCCTTGAAACCGAGCACGGTATGAGGGTATATGGCGAAAGCCTTTAAAGCTTCGGTGCCACTAAGCTGACTGGTTGGAGCCGCGACTTAGTGATAGCTACGGGTGGATGGGTGGGTTTAGCAAGTTGTAGGTGCTGGAGTCACCGAAATCATTCGGGTCAGGTGAAACACAGAAGAGTTAGTGGTGAAAGACCCTTATGACTTTGTGCCCTAGGCCTTAATTGGTGGAGTCATCGATCCAGTTACATGGAATTTGGTGAGGTCGATTCCTCGATTGCACCCTACAAACCACAAAGAGTTATGGAATAAAATTAGGTCACGATCTATTTGGGTTGGTTAATTAATGCTAGGTTGTGTAATACTTTGGTTGGGGGAAAGTGCAATTTAGCGGTTTATTATTGAATGATCAAGCAAAACACTTAGGTTTTGGTGGAAGTCTACGGTTGATTCGTGAAAGAGGCTCTTTTGATGCTGATTTTATATGGCATTCATTCTCGAGGATGGTTATTGGGCTAGGTTTTGATGATTCTTACTTAGGGTTAGGCATTACTCATTCACAACCTTTTTGAAATATAATAATTTTTGTGAACATCATTTTGTTATCGTTTTGTATGCTCTTTCTTTCTTTCTTTCTTTCATTGCTAAGGGACTAGAAATTAATGTGTAGGTTGGAGTGTGATTAGTGCCCGAGTTCTATTTTGAACCCTATTTATTATAGTTTGTTGCTTTTGTGTAAGTAATCATTTCTAATTAACCCGATTTGCACATTAAGGTCCTGCTATTCTACTGATCGCGTTTTGTGGCTAATTTTGTAGTTTTGCAAGATAATCGGAGCCCGAAATTATCGAGTCGATTAAAGCAGAAGAATTGAGTCGGACTTAGTGTGCGGATCGGAGACAAGAAGGAAGAAGGCGAGAGAAAATCTGAGAAAATTTGGGGCTGCGGAAATTCCCTACGCCTTGTTCATGCTCATGACACTTGTGTCGTCAATGACCAGCATTCACACCTTGTTGTATTTGAGATTTTTGTTACAATTTTTTGTTTCTTCCCATTTTATCCCTTATATTAGCTTTTGGTTTTTGCTTCTTTTGTAATTTTGATTGGCTCTGAGCGTATATAAGCCTCAGTCAAGCCCTGTATCAATCAATCATTTCATCAATAAAGTTTTGGCGCAGAAGCTTTCAGCTTCTCCCGTCTTTTCCATTTTCTCTCCTTTTCTTTCATTTTCTTTCCACTTTCTCACTAGCGAGCACCCTCAGGATGACAACTCGGAGGATGACTTCAAACTAAAACCCTTTTCCTTGGGTGGGAGGCCCTTTGAGGGGATCGAAGGCAACTGAGGTTTTCCATGTTTTAACGGAGGTATTTTCTACCATTTATGGTTTCAGTCAAACGTAGGCTTTAATCCCTTCGGGTTGCTTTGAATGATTAGTATTTGATAATCTTTTGGGTTCATTGGATGCTTATTGGTAGAACCATTGGCATCCGTTAGTTATCATCTATGGGTTATTGAAAGACAATTCAAGGATATTTTTATTTTCCCCAAATTTTAGGTTTGATCCCTTCGGTTCAGCATGTAAATGCTTGATACTTGGTAAGCTTTTAGGGTTCATTGTATGCTTATTGAATCTGTTGACATTCGTGGATTATCATTTTATTAGATGTTGGAAAGTGAGTCGAGTGGTTTATTCAGCATGCGAGACCATCAATGGGAGGCAAATACCAATTTTTTCAAAGATAGTTATTTAGGGTCGGTTCTGAGTTAAATGAAGGCAGGTTTGGGGAGATAACTATATGTCATCCTCCCCAACGCGAGGAAAGGACCCTGGAGAACCTCAGTTACCCCAGGACCCCAGCCTGAGTGACCTAACAGTACAAGGAATTCTATTTTACATTTTTTTTTTCACTTATTTCAATTTTAATCTACAAATCACCAACTCCCCTATTTTTACCAAAACCCCCAAATCCAAATTAATTCACCAGTTTTAAGCTCAACGCAGAAGTCATTTTGTACGAAGAAAACCCGTCTGTTGTTCGACCTAGAACCCTTATCTTTGCGTAGCTCTGCCTTCTGACGATGGGATTTAGGATATAAATTTTGTTGATTCCGATGCACCTACTTGGCCTAAACGAATCAGTATTCCAACATATTTACCGAAACTTTGTAGTGTGTTTTCAAGAACAAAAAGATTTTGTTTTGAAAACTGTATTTTTGCTCGCATTTGGCTTAGGCATGTGTGAAATTCGATTGAGGACTCGAGGACATAAGATTGGACATGTAGACATTCAAGGATCATGTATTTACTTAAGTGTGATTGTGTCATGACATGTGCGCCGGGTGAGGTAACCCATGTAGGAAATTATCACTCTTTGGGCATTGCCACGCCTGTCGGATCCTTTTTGGTACGAGGAGTGTCACGGGGAGGGGCGGCGCTCACTAGAGGCCGCGTTTGAAAGAAAGCCGGATTGTGGCTTTGGTATTTTCGTTGTATAACATGTATTAAAATTGTAACTTTTGATATATGTTTTGGTTAAGAGTAATGTAATAACTCTTGAACTATGGTATATAGTTGGTGTATTCTTGATGAGTATTGATGTATGGGCCCAAGTGGCCGTTTTTACTCATGTATTAGGTCTCATAATATGAGACACAGTTATTCCGCAGGTTGACGGGTTGTCAACGAGACACCCCAGGATTGGGGCGTCACAGCATCAACTAGTGTGACACTGTCATAAGTACACCAGTTAACTCTTTTACGATGTACAATGTGTAGAGTTAATATGTGTATGAAGTAAGAAGATAAAAAAAATTATGTGAAAGATCATGCACACACACATTGAGGGCGAAGTTAGTGCAGCGGTTGATAATTTTACGTCCGGGGTGGAACTAGATGTAAGGTGTTTCACTATATATCAATTAGGTTACATGTTGGACTTAAGTGAGACAAGGCTCCCCCTTTCTTACAACCGTTTTCTCCTAACTATCCCATAGAGAAACATTGATATAAGCTCTCCTTATTTCTCATACGCATCTGGGTTCATTAGTGCCCAATCACTCCATCCGAAGTGGAGTAAATGCTAGCGACCATCGAGGTTTTGTACTAGTACTTGAAATTTGTTCTTTTGCGAAAACAACTCCCCTAGAGAAACCTCCTTTGTGTGCTGAATCGATGATTTGCAAAGGTCTCTTCTACTCATTTTAAGCACGAAGATGAGATTCTTCATATGAACCAAATCCACACTTTCCAAAAATGTTTTATATACTTACCATCACTGGTTGATATATTTTTCTTATACATGAAGCATAATATTTTCTTTTCCAATTGGACTCCTATAGATGAGATCTCCTACTATTGAGATTTTTTTATGATTCGGAATATGCACAACATTCCTTTTATACTTCCTTCCTCAACACGCAGGGAATAAAGTCGGATTTTCTGAATCTTGCTTGATTTGGGGAGAATCTTTCCAATAATGTAGTTGGTACCTAACTAAGGTAAGGTCCACCTTTCCTTATGCTCCATCACCAGGAGAGACACACATAACTCTGGATAGGTGTGTTAAACAATTTGTTGCAACATCTACTATGTCACGAGTTGAAGCACTTTATGCTTTTATTTTTGACAAGGGTTTTGCCAATAATGATACGCCAACAATAGAGAGAGAAGGTTTTTTCTCTCATCTCAAACCCTAGTTACTTATATTCTTTCTTTTCATCTAGTTTAGAAAGGAGGGGTGGTTTTTGCCATACTTGGCCTAAAATCACCCCTCCCTAACAGCTAATCCCACTCAAATCTTGACTTTATCTCTCAATGAAGTGGTGTCTTCCACACGATCTAAGTTTTCTTTTGATTTTCCTTTGAGTTTTCTTTCCATTCGATCTTGGCATGTGTTTGTGTCATTGTAAGATGGTTGATTTTCGTATGGGCGATTTAAACGGCAGTGTTGTTTTGATCAGACAAACAAGCCATATCAAATCTTTGTTCGTTAGCATGCTTTATCAGATTTGGAATTTTAGGCATTCTAGGCACCTTAGGATTATCAATTGTGTAGGCATTGAGCAGTTTATTCTTGCTATTAACTTGAATGTTGTGTCATCCTTTAATGTTTTTTGCACTTTGATTTCTATATTAAGATGTAATGTATTATTGTTCTGAATCAATAAAATTCCTCATTTAAAAAAAAAATACCTCTTTGGTAAATATTCCAAAAACTATTTTTAAAATAATTTTTGAAAATTCCTTTTCATGTTTTAAAGGACAAAAACATGTTTGAAAGTTTAAAATATTTTAAAAATATTTTTAACATTTTAAAGTATGTTTTAAAAATAATAATAAGACATGACTCGATGGTTAGGGGTTGGGCGAGACACAAGGAAAAACTAGCACGAGTGCTTTATAAGAGCGAAATCTTATATCGTTGTAATGCGAGTGAATAAATATATAAAAAAAAGTATGTTTTAAAATTAAGTTTTATATATAATATTTTATTTGTATCATTTTACATATTTATTTGATTATTTTTTAAAATAATATTTAAAAGGAAAATAATTTAAAAACAACTAAAGATGTTGAGTAGAAATACTTCATTTTATGTTCCTTAAGGATAAAAAAATTTAGGTTGTGATTTTCAAATGTGTTTTATAATTTTTTGTTTTAGGAACATAAAATTGTTTTAAAAAACAAGAACCAAACAAACCCTTGGATGCATGGTTCAAAGTCACTGTATCGATCACCAACTCAGAAGGTCCTTAGATCAAGCATAAAAATATCGATTTTGACGGATATATATATCGGTACTTGGATTTTACAAATATATTAGGGACATATAGGTGTATATTTTTACATAAATATTGATAAAGCAGAATTATATAAAATTCATGGAAATACTTTGAAAATTATATAAATTTCTATAGTTTATATAAATTAAGTTATTTGAAAACTATTCATGGAAATTAAGTTATGTGATACTCTGAATTTTAAGAGTCGTTGGATCGTCAGACATTAAAGCTGGCAGCATGCACAAAACAAACGAGAAAGCGGCGGTGGTGCGCGCTGCCTCTCAGATGCCCTAAGGTCGGATCAAGGAGTGCGGAGAGTGAAAGGAGTGGAGTCTTTTTCAATAAAGAATGTTGTACCTTTCTTGTTGTGACTCCTCCTTCCTTTATGGGGGAGGAGGATGATCAAATTTCCATGGAAAGTAAGTGATTTCCTTCCCAACGGAAGGAAAGAGAACTTTCTTTGCGCGTTATGACTGTTCTTCCTTTTTTGATGGGCGAGTTAGCCCATGACTTGTGCCACTAGAAGTGTTTGACCACTCAAAATGGTTATGTGTGGGGGCGTCTTTAAAGCGAGAGATGTTAGGGCAATCATTAGTCGGTCGTCTTCTTAGAGATGGCTCCCGACTAAGAGATGATAAGTCTAGATGTTGCATCCGTGGCCAGAGCTAGAGAAGGTGATACTTGGGCACGGCTGCTTGGGTAAAGGTGTTTGGGCTAATGAATGGTAGAGGCGCTCTGGGCACAGTACCTGATACCCCCGCTTTTATTGGGGAGAGGTCGATCTTCAGGTTGGAAAGAGAGCGTTTGTGCGGCGAAGGTGAGCGGTGGAAGCTGTTAATCTTTGTTGTGTGTTCGATGTGCGCACATTATTCAGGGAATTTTCTATTTTCGGTGTCACTTTTGATCACGGTATTTAGGGTTCCACGAAGCTTGAGGTCTCACATAAAAGGAACTGCGGGGTGGTGGATTCCTTTGTGCCATTAGGCATTGCTAGTTTTAAACGGGGAGATATGGTTAGGGGTCGTCGGGCGTGTTGGTGTCGTACTTTTCGATTAGCTTGGAAGAGGCTTATGAAGGGGCTTGGGCGTGATTTTCAACTATGGATCGGTAGAGAGGCCTTGAAGCTAATTTGGGCGCTCTAATTTGCATTTTAGAGAATAGTTTCGAGCCTTATGTGCCCCCTTACTTCCCCTTGGGTAGTTCGAAAGCAGATGGAAACCTTTATCATGAGTAGGCTCCTTGATAGACATAGCTTTTCTCTACTTTTTATTAGGACCTCTTCTTCTTCTTATTCTTCTTGCTTCTTCCTACGGGTTTCTTTTTTTTTTTTTTTTCTTGGCTATATTGGGTTGTGTAACTCACAGAAGTGTGATCGCTTTGTTGTAGGCGTTTGTTATGTAATTATAAACGCCTTTTGGCATAATTAATGAAATTACATTTCCTGATATTTTTGCGCCCTTGCATAATTTATTCTTTTTGCGCCCGGATTCCCCGGCCAGAGGTAGGGACCGACTCCTCGGGTCATAGGCTATGACATTTGATAAAAACCCAACAGTTAGGATGGCCTGAGGGCCCATGACTTAGCTGCGCTCATCTTACGTACTTACTGAGACGAAGCATCGCCGGATTCAATTTGCGTAGAGGTGATGAGTGTGTTGCATTTAATCTGTTTGCGGATGCTAGGCAGCTCAATATATAGGGAGTCATCATTGGATTTCACCTGTTCCTCTTCTTTGTTCCATTGCCCTGTTTCTCCCCTGCTTGAGAGCTTCTACTTGCAGATATTTTGGTACATCGCAGACCGTTTCACTAGGCACTTGTTTCCTTCTTATTTTCGTGTGAACATAGTTTCTACTCTAGGTACGTTTAGTTTCAATTGCCGACACGTTTACGTGTGGTCGTGGGGTTGTCCTTAGGGCATCTTCAGAACTGAGTGAATCTTCACAGGTCGATGGGTTCACTTAGGTTCTCGTCTTTTACCAGTTTGGTATTGTGACTTAGGGTTGATTTTCATCTTTTTGCCTCCTCTGTTGTTGTCTTCTTGCAGTATGACGAGAGGTCAGGAAGAGACTTCTACTAGTCAAGTTGGACGCAAGCGGGGGCCTAGCCGAGAGTCTCCTTCTGCAAGTAGCATCATCTCCTCCCTCTCCATGGATGAGGTGAGGTCTCATTGTCAAATCTGCGATGATATTGACTTTGAGTTGTCGGAGGGCCCGGCTGAATCTACTATGGGCGAAGAGAATACAGCGTGTTTTCACCGGGGCTTGACTCGCGGTTGGGCTTCGGCTTCCCATTATCGTCACGGTGACGATTCTTTTGCTTCACCCGGGCGCCACGCACATGTTCGCAAGCGTCATTCGGATTCTGATTGGATGCTGCGTAGTAAACCTTATTTATCAGTTGGACCTTTCATTGGTGGAGTTTTTCTTTGCTTACACCTTGAGGCTAGCGCATGATGGCCGACTATCCATGTCAACCTAGAGCCCTCGACTGCAATTCGTTACGAGACTCCCTGATTTGCCTAAGTCCGAGGCGAAAGGAGTGATACTGGTCAGGGGACCTCGGGATGAGACCCCGGGCTCTCCTGACCTTCCATTTTTTGTAAATAGTTCAATGTCTTTCCTAAGTGTGTAGCGTGTGTGCTTTTACACACCTACTTTCTATGTGCGTGGACCTTATTGTGTCTTTGCTTGTGCGGGGAGAAGCGGAGGGTCAAGGCGGTTGGTGGGTGGAGAAGGCCCGATTTTGAAAAAATACGGGAAGTTCTTTGGAGATTTAAGTGGGAGTGACATCACGAAGTCTTTCTTAATTTGAAGAATCTGGCTGATTTGAGTCGTATCGGCTCACATAGAGTTCAGTCATTCCGGCGCCCTACACTCCGCAAAATTGTGGAAGGGAGCATTACGTTATCTGAACCTTTTAAACTTACTCACGGCGGCTCATCTCTGCGGGGAGCCGGAGAGTCGGCGGTTGGTCGAGGGTGGTGATCACTCAGCACAGGGCAACATTCCTATTACAGTGAGTTCGGGGCCTTGCCTCTAAGCATCAGCCGAGGGCGAGGGTAGCCGTTTAGGGCGTCTTCTTGTAACAGAAATGGCTCCGATCTTGCTCACAACGTGAAAGAAGGAAGGATGCAGGAGACATAAATTTCTGGGGCGGAGTGGAAAGTTCGTCCCTTGGGTTTCCCCCATATCAGTCATCCACCGGTTGGGAAGAAGAAGAGGAGGAGGGACGGAAATGTCGACACAGTTCATAACTCTTGCCGAGACGGAAGCGCGATGCTAGCTAGCGGGTGGGCGATGCCATTCCCGGTATGGAATTTGGGAGAGGGGCTTTCGGATGTGCGGTGATAATCATCTCAGTTCGCCTAAGATTGGTTTGAATGACCAACCCCGGCTTTGGAAAGGCTTCCCTGTGGTGGAGTCGGGAGGCTCTTAGGCCCCGCGATCAGTTATCCATCCTCCCAGCGGGGCTTTAGTCGGCGGAGAAAGGCCGCGGTATGCGGGTAGAACATAGCGAGCCACTACTACGACCAAGCGCTCTTGGTCGTAACTTCCTCCATGGGCGGCTCCACCTACGGAGGAGGTTTTGGCTCCGAGCGAAGGGCGCCCGGGGAGATCATCAATCATTTGGAGGCCTTTTAACGAGGCGAATCCTTGCGGACCATTTATCTTGTTTGTGCAGACCTTTATTACGGATGCCCGTAGCTGTGCGGGCAGAGAGAAGAGGTGAAGAGTATGCCGTCTCAGTCCTTGCTTCCACTGGTAAAGAGGACCTCCTGCAGATGGTTGAAGACGGGATATTGGTTCGCAACCTTAACTTTGCCCAGTCGACGGAACCGGTGTGCTTGTAACTGCTATGTAGTGTTCTAGCATTATTTCTTAGTCATTGTTGTATCCTTAATATGTCCGTTCATTGGCGATTCGCCGTGAAACATGGCTACTAGCATCGGGAGTTAGTCGGTTGGGGATCTGAGGCTACGACTCGCCCGTCGGCTATTTCTAACCCGAAGGCTCACGGGTGCTGCCTTGATGGAGCGGAGGCAAGTTCACGGAGGCTGGGAGTCGGAGGCAAGAAGTCGTTGAAAGGAATGGTCGGGCTGAGTGGGGAGAGAGATCTTTGCTCGTCGTAGAGCGTCGATGGCCTAGATTGGATCTTGAAGTGGCGGGAGCGCACAGGCGCGAGTGGAATCACGAGTTAGCCGGGGTCTAGAACCTTAGCCTTGGATGCTGGCGAGAGGGGAGTGCGGGGATTAGCAGGGGTCCCGACAACGCCTTGATTGCCCGAGGAAGGGCCAGGCGGGAGGGAAGGACGGACGGCCAGTCAGCGGATGAGCAGTTTCTTTACTTCTAGAACTCGGGGTTAGCAAAGACGAGTTGTACGCTTTCCGGGTAGAGGCTTCTAAAGAGAAAAAGGATCTAGAGGAGGCTTTTCACGCAGGCTTTGACGTGATCTTCAGTGTAGTTATGGCTATTGTCTTGTCGCACACAACATTTGTGGAAGTGGGCCGAAGTGATCTGAAGCGGGATTTTGGACACGTCCAGTCGCTACCTCTCTAGTTCTTCATCAAGCCCCGATGCCCCGGGTGTTGCCCCAGGGGTTCCTACCACTGATCCTGGTGTAGATGTTAGAGAGGCGGGTAAGAGTCTTCCAGCAGCCGAGGTTGGGCTAGTCATCCAGTTTGATTCTCCCATCAGAGTAACTGGGGAGAATGAGGAACATGATGCCTCTGGCAGGAACTAAGGAGTGTATTTTGTTGCCGTCAGTCTAGCCTTATGCCTTACAATATCCTTGGCTTTTGTTGTCATGTAACTGAGTTTCTTAATAAAGCATGTGTTGTCTTGAAAATCTGTTGTTGTTGCTTTCTTTCTGTTGAGCCAAGTAATTTACTTTGTTTAGCCGGGTAGGCATAGATGGATGACCCAGCTGGGCATCAACCATACTTGGCCGGGTAGGACATCAACCTTCTCGGGACTTTGTAATGAACTAGCTGGGCATCAACCGTGCTGGTAGGATGGGACATCGACTTTCCGGACTTTGTAATGAACCCGAGTTGGGCACTCCAGCCATCTCTTAGTAGGATAGAACATCAACCTTCCGGGACTTTGTAATGAACCCGGTTGGGCATCGACCATCTTGGGCGGATAGGACATCAACCTTATCGGACTTTGTAATGGGCATTTGGGCATCGGCTCATACTAGGCCGGATGGGACATCAACCTTCCGGACTGATAATTAAAATTTGAGATGGAAACACGGTTAGAGACTGAATCAACCTTTTTATTAATGCTTTTTTGAGGTGCATAGCATTCCACATTCTAGATGCAGATTAATTCTGTCCCAGTTTATCTAGTGCATATATTGGACTCATTGGCTCGTGTTCTGATATATGGTCCTTCCCTAGTTGAAGTGAAACTTTAGAGCCCCTTTGGATTAGCTGTGTTCTCGAAGACTTTCCTTAGGACTAGGTCCCCTAGCTGGAACACTCGGGGTTTCACACGCCTGTTGTACAGGTTTGCTAATCGGCGGTGGTAAGATGCTATCCATACAACTGTTGTCTCGCCTTGTAGGTTCATACATTGTGTGTAGGTCGTAATTATAGGTGCAGTACTCGATTGCCGAGCACATCCCGAGTTCGGACGTAGGCATACCAATTCTGTGGGATTATAGCTTCCATCCCATAGGTAAATGCGAGGGGGAATGTCGGTTGGTGGCGGTCGTGCATGGCACGTGCTAGGAAGTTCGTCTGCCCATTTGCCTTTAAATCTGAATCTAGCATTTCTTTAAGGCGATCAACGGGGTTTTGTTAGAATCCTTTGCTAAGCCGGTTGCTTTGCGAATCTGCAGGAAATTGGAGTATAGATTCTTTATTTTCAACTCTGGCGAAGTTCACATGGGCAAACTGTCAATTGGGGCTGTTATGCACGTCTGATTAGCAAGGGGAATACGAATCAGCGATGTCTTAGATAAACTAAGTGACGTCCTTGTCTTTGATTGATGCGAAAGCCTCGACCTCTATCCATTTGTTGAAGTAATTAGTGGCTACTAGCAATAACTTCTTCTAAGCTAGGGCGATAGGGAGCGGCCTCTTGCATCATCAGATTCCGTTGGCCCGAAGGGCGAGGGCTTGAGATGGAAATTAAGTCTTGAGCTGGCGATCTTAATACGGGAGCCTGCCGTTGGCACCGGTCACATTTTCTCACGTAATTAACGGCGTCAGACCTCATGGTTAGCCAATAATACCCACAGTGTGGGGCTTTGTGTACCGATTTCTCTGCTTGGATGGTGCCACATGTCAGCAAGTGCATTTCGGCCCGACACATCATCTGTTTGCGATTAAGCATTTTAGATAACCAGATCGAGGATCGTTTAAATAGTGCCCATTATTGAAATATGGCCCATTTGGTTGGAGCTTGTGAGCCTTGTCGCTATAATTAGGAGTTCTCCCGTGATGATGTACTGCGTATGGTCGTATGAATGGGAGTTTTGTCCCACGGCTTGCACTCGTACAGGTGGCGATCGGTGTTTGGTGTTAATGAATGAGGCGAAATATTGTTTCTATCATTGTGGTAGAGATGCGGCCCGCGGCGGCTAGGCGTCGCCTTTTTCATTGCGTCACGAGCGTGTTTGAACTTCCGTCTTTGAAAAACTTCTGACGTTGTTTAACTAGGGTTACATACTTCGCCATTCGGGGATCCCAGGACTCATATTCTGCGTTTACTTGCCCTACCACCAATTGGGAACCACTCCGAATTATAAGCTTGTCAGCTGATATCGCATATGCTAGTTCAATCCCGGCTAAGATGGCCGTATTCTAATTAGATTGTTGGGGGCACAAAAGTCAGGTCGGATTGCTTGCTTTCGATTTTGTCCCGGCTGAGTTTAGTTGCGGTCCAATGCGGCCCGAGTTGCCGAGGTATGTATTTTACATTGAAGTCCACCAATTCAAGCTGTCAGGGCATGTTTGGGTTGAGGATTTCTACTAGAAAGTCTAATGGACCATATCCTTTCTTAGCTAACCTTGAACATCTTGAATCTAGTACCCACTTAGTTGACCTTGTGGTATTTCTCTGATAAGTCAGGCTTGTGAATAATACTTCGAAGGGGAAGGTTAGTTAGCACCACAATGGGGTGTGCTTGGAAATACGGGCGAAGTTTCTTGGTTGCTACTTGAAGAGTTAAAGCAACCTGCTCAAGGTGGCTGTATTTGGTTTCTGCCTTGGCTAAGGACTTGCTGACGAAGAACACTGGCCTCTGCCTTCCATCCTCATTTTATTTGAATAGGGCGGCGCCTGCGACATCCGGCGCTAAATATACGAAGAGTGTCTACGTGGCATCGAAATTTGCGAGTGGAGGTTCCTTTAAATATTGTTTGATTGCTATAAAGTCTTGATCACACTCCTCATTCCATTCGGCCCGGTAGGCCCCCTTAAGGGTGGCGAATAATGGTTTTAGAAGGTCTATGAACCGAGAGATGAACCGCCCTAGGGCGGCCAACCGACCAGTCAGCTGTTGTATCCTTTTCTAGAATTGGGAGCCGGGGATTCTAGGATAGCCTTAAGCTGAGCAGGGTTGGCTTTTATCCCCCTCTAGGTCACCATGAAACCCAGGAACCAGCCCGCACCACCGGCGCATTTTGAGGGTTGAGTTTCATCGTATGCGCAGGGAGTTCGAAAGCTTAACTGCGGATGTGTAAGCGTGGTCGGGCGCTCCTTGGACTTTACTGACATATCCTTGATGTATAGCTTCATAGTTTACCCGGCGATGGTCTAAACATCCTAGTCACGATCCTACGATCAGTTACCCGACATTCTTTAATCCAAACGGCATTCTGTTATAGCGAGAAGAGTCCATGTGGGGTGATAAATGTTTGTTTCTCCTTGTCCGTAGTACATGGGGATTTGATGGTATCAGAAGCGTCTAGAACTGATAACATCCCATGCGGTCGACGCGTCGACAATACGGTCTATGAGAGGTAAGGGAGATGTCGGTATGATGCGCGCTACTCTCCGTTTACCACGCTCTTTGATCTTGACACCACATTGGCCAACCATTATGGGTACTTGATTTCTCTGATGAACCCTGCTTTCAAAAGGTTATCTACTTCAGCTTGAATAACCTGATGGCGATCCGAGTGGAAACGCCTTACTCTTTGTCTTATCGACCTAGCAGACGGGACGACATTCAGCTTATGAGAAGCATGCGCGAGGCTAATTCCGGGGCCTACGCCGAGTGGGTATTGTGCGAATACATCGATGTTACAGCAAAATCCGCCTAAACTGCTTCTTTTCTCATCTCCCGGACAGAGGGAGGTAACGTAGTGTGTTTATCCTACCGCCCAGAGTACACTTAGGGGATCCATAGCCAATTGTTCCATATCTCCGACCGCTCTCGACAAATGAATCGGTGATTGCTATTCGGGAACCGGTCTCGCAGGCCGATTGTCGAGCTTTCACCTTCTCACATCTTGTACCGGCAACCGATATACCGCGAGCTGCTAATCAAGCCGCCAGAAGAGGCCTAATCGCCGCTCGTTAGATAACCGATTGTTTGATGGTAGGTCGGTGCACCGCCAGCGCAAACAGCTCGACCAACGATGGCATTAAACGGCTCTAAGTCTTCAACAATTGAAAATAAGACTTACTGAATAACTGGCCCTGCCTTGACGGGGAGAGTAATATCAGCCATGGTTAGCATGGTTGCCCCATTAAATCTGGACAAAATTTCGCTGCCGAACCGAGCTTGCCGGGCGGAACTTTCATCCGGCTCGAAGGCTGAAGTCGCAATAAAAATTCACACCGCTGTGGTCAACAAGCACTCTATGCACATCAAAATTGTTAATGCATAAAGTAAGCACAAGTGCATCGTGGTATGGAGTGATGACCCTAGACGGGTTAATGGGAGGAAAAGATATGGGGCCATTAACCTACCGTATTCGCTCGTTGTCCGGTACTATGGTGTCTACTCAAATGAACCGGTGGGCCGTCATAGCAAACTTTCTCCTTTGAAGCTCGGATTGACATGGTCATTCCAAGGCCGCCTCAATATGTAATTGATGGTGGGCTTCCGGGGTTCTGATGGGACTCGAGCCACCGCTATTCTTCAATCGCTAGAGTGGTTTCTCGCTTTCTACGTGGACTCGGGCCCAATATATCTTATGAGGTGGCTAGCCCTGCACTATCTTAATTGTGAACTTCAAGGTTTGGCATCGGTTAGTTTCATGCCCGTGGTCTCTGTGGTAATCGCACCTCAGAGATTGATTGCGTTGCTCGGGATCCAACTGAATTGGTGCAGGCCATTTAAAGTCAGGGTGTTCCTATATGAGAGGGAGGAGTCTGTCGTAGGAGATGTTCAGAGGGGTAAACTGGGAAGGTTCCCTCTTTCTCTTTGGCTGGTCCTGAGAGCTCTTTTGGTTCTTACTCTGGCTCCCTTTCTGCTCAGGCTGCCCCTTTGTGGCCGGCTTGCTATTTTGGGCGGTAATCATTACTGTCTGGGTGACTTCCCGGATATTGTCTTCTAGTGTAGAGTATTTGTCCGCACGTATGTATAGTTCTTCCATTGTCAAAAGCGGATCTAGAGATAGCGATTGGAAGAAAGATGTAGTCGGCCCAAAGATTCTTCGAAAGTTCTGGAGGATCGCATCCATGCTCGTGATGCATCGACGGTTAGACAAATTCATTCAAATCTTCCGTGAAATCCTGTGATAGACCCATCCTCTCGCTTGAAGATGGTTTGTAGTGAACTGATGTTTCCCTTTTGTCGTACCGAACATAAGTATTGGGAAACGAATGCAGCCCACAACTTACTGAACGAGTTGATGGATCCCCTCGGGAGTTTATGGAATTAGGCCAGGGTGGGTCCCTTCAGGATGGTCGGGAACACTTTCGCACGTAATATTGTCATTCCCGCGCCGTAATCATCGCTGGGTTGAAGTGCGCGATGTGGTCAGACGGGCCGAGGAGCCATCATACATGGCAACCGGCGCATGACAAAGCTAGGAGTGAGGCTCATAACTCAAGATGTGTGCTAACTTAATGGGACGATGCCATACCGTGCCCTGACAAGAGGGTAAAGGAAACCAGCGGCTGTAGCTCAAAGTAGGATATATGAACGGGAGCGGTGGAGCCATACCCCCATGCCGCACGGGCATATTTTCAAGGGCCAGCTCCGAATGATGTCTGTCTCTACTGACCTCCCTTTGTGTTCGCAATACATGCCATTGACGATCAAGGAACGGCATGGGCGGGGCCCTTTTCTCCGGATCTCACTCGCTATTCTAAGGTACAGGCGCGGTGAGGTAATCCAGAGCTATCAGAGGATAATTCGTCACGCTACCGCGCATCACTATCGCCAGCGTGATAAAATTTTCGTCCTTACCGATCGAATCTGAGGTGCGTGGACGGTGTGCCCCATGCATTTTCGCCCCTGGCCTCGCTCTCTAAAAGGGCGCGCAGCGCCGTTTCTCCGCCGCAGAACCTGCCATGCTGATCCCGCATCCGACCATTTGTCTGGTCTGTTCTTCTTGCTTTACTTCCATCTCCTAACGCAAGCGTAGAAACTGATCTTCGAGGGATTGATTCATTGGGTTGTTGGTCATGGTGACAAAACCCGACGGTCTGATGGAGTGATCGAGAACTACCAAAGCTTTGAGGGATGGGAGATCACTTGAAAACGGATGTAGCCAAGCCCTCACAAATCGCCGATGAGTTTTCTTGCTCGGGTCGCTCTACGCACTCTACCCAATTGTAGTCTCTGAATTTTCCGGGAAGGTCGATCGCTTCGAAAGATTAACCCGCCATCATGTACCCGCAAAAAACAAACAAGAAATGATGGTGGTGGCCCAAGCAAAGATCTTCGATGCCTGGGAGTCGACAGTGAATCCGAGAGAAAGAGTCGCTTAAGAAAGAATGTCGCATCTTCCTTGTTATGATTCCTACTTCCTTTATGGATGAGGAAGATGATCCGATTTTCATGGAGTAGTGATTTCCTTCCCCCAAAATGAAGTGGGAAAGAGGGCTAAGGCGCCTACGACTGTTTCTTCCTTTTTATGGCCAAGTTGGCTGCAACTTATGCCTTAAGAAGTGTTTGACCACCTCCAAAACGGTTATGTGTGTGGGGGGGCGTCTTTAAACTAAGAGATCAACCGGGTAATCATTAGCCGATTGTCTTCTTAGAGATGGCTCCCATCTAGGAGATGATAAGTCTAGGTGTTGCATCCTATGACCGGGCCGAAGCGTGATACTGCCTAGTTTATGATGCCCGATCCCGGGTTCGCTGACAACCCGTCAACTCCGCGGAATACTTTATGGATGCTCAACCCGACACCACTCACGAAAAATCTAGCCCCTTTGTACAGGGAGCTCTACCCAAGGTACAAAACCCGTCCCAACAATTAACAACGACCACACCGGGTCCATGTGCGAGTAAAAATGGCCACTTGGGCCCATGCATCAATACTCACAAAATTACATCAACTATATACTAATAGTTCAAGAGTTATTACATAATACTTAACCAAAACATATATCAAAATTTAAAGTTTTAATACATGTTCTACAAAACGAATACCAAAGCCACAACCCGGCTTTCTTCTAGAACGCATCCTCTAGTGAGCGCCGTCCTCCTGTACACTCCCTATACCTGAAATAGTGATCTCTCGACAGGGAGAGCAATGCCCAGTAGAGATAATTTCCTACATGGGTTACTCCCCACCTAAGTGCACATGTCATGGAAAACAATCACACTCAAGTAAATACATGATCCTACTCAATGTCTGCCTACATGCCCAATCCTGGCATCTCGAGTCCTCACCGACTTCACACATGCCTAAGCCAAATGCGAGTAAAAATACAAGCCAAACAAAAGCTTTTTATTCTCAAAAACTTACTACCGAGATTCGGTAAATATATTGGACTACTCTCCGAGGTGAATCTATTGGATAACCCTCCGAAACAATTCATGGGCCCCTCCGAAGTGAATTGTTGGACAATCTCCTAACACAATTCTCCGGAAAATCTTCGGTCGAAATTCCTTTCACAATATTTTCCTTTTTATTTTCTTTCATGTCATGCAATCACTCCTAATATTCTAGGGTGCCCCAGTGCATATGGAATGCAATATGCCAATCCCAACAACTCATGCTAATATATAAAACATGTATATATTAACAAAATTAATTCACATAATTCATATATCTAAGCCATTCATCTCATGCTCTCTCTAATCATGCAACTTGTGTCACATGGGTACATGTAGTATGTGACCTTTTTCACATCACATGTCTCTCACAAGCCGTTTTACGACACCCGACACCCGGTGCCTCGAAAAATGTGAAATTTCGACTATCTCAGAATTTGACAAAATTCGACATGGTAGCTAGATTTCGTGAGACGATTCCAAAGGTGAAATCCGTTTTGTCATCCGAGATCTAGAAAAATTTCGGATTTTGACCGAAATTACCATTTTACCATTTTTCAGAAAATTTGAATTTTCCCAAGGTTTTACATTCTCCCACCTTAAAAGGAACGCACTATACCATGTATGTAAACTAGTCATTTAAGTATTAAACGACTAAACCACGTACCTTCATCCCTAAACAAGAAGGGATAGGTGGCCCGCATCGTGTCCGCGTTCCCACGTTGACTCCTCCACTCCACCTGTCGCTTACAAGACTTCACTAGCCTCACGGCCTGCTGGCCGCAAAATCGATCCCGCCTATCCATAATGCACACTGGCCCCTCCTCGAAGGTCTCATCCATGTTAACCTCAATCTCTTCCCAATCCACTACATGAGCTGGATCTGGAGTGTACCTCCGGAGCATGGAGACGTGGAATAATTGCACACCGACATGTCACAGAAAGCCAACCTGAAGCTAAGGTGCCTACCGTCTCAAGTATCTCGAAGGGCCCAATGAACCTCGGCGATAACTTCCCTCGCTTGCCGAACCTGACTACTCTTCTCTTAGGCATCACCTTCAAGAAGACGTGATCTCCAACCTCGAACTCTAAGGGTCGACGTCGCACATCAACATAGCTCTTCTACCGGCTCTGAGCCGTGAGAAGATGTCATTTCTCGTGACGCCTACCTTCGAAGTACCCTAATCGTATCGTGACTAGTGATGGAGCCTCTCCCACTCCTGGCCCAACAACATATAGGTGATCTGCATGGCCTCCCATACAATGCCTCATATGATGCCATCTGTATACTTGCCTGATAACTGTTGTTGTAGGCAAATTCCACTAAGGGCAAGTGCTCTTCCTAGCTACCCTTATGATCCGTAACGCATGCTCGCTGAAGATATCCTCTAACACCGTATGGTCCCTCTGACCGAATCTTTCTCCATCTGGTCTGCGGGTGGAAAGCCGTACTCATGGTCAACTCCAGAAGCCTATAAAATTGAAACTCTTCCAAAAGTGCGCGCTAAACCTTGGGTCTCTATCCGAAACTATGGATACCGGGTACTCTATGTAAACTGCATCGCCCTAAATGTACAAACTCTAAGAGAATCTCTCCAATGTGAAGGTCATCCGCACGCTAGAAATGTTCCAACTGCAAGAACCACTATCACCCATACCGCATCACGCCCCGTGGAACCAGATAAGCGGGTCACAAAATCCATCGCGGACGTGCTCCCACTTCCACTACCCATCTCCAATGGCCGGGCACTCTCACGGCTTCGTTGCTCAGCCTTAACCTACTGACACGTGAGACATCATCTAACAAGGCCCCCTACGTGTCTCTTCATCCCGCCTCCGTGAGTACTAGCGACTAAGATCCCGGGTACATCTTCAGGCCACCGATGCATGTCAAAGAAATCGAGAGCAAAGTGGGAAACTCCCGAGAATCTCCTCTCTCAAATCGGGTCAATCAAACCACTACCCGTCCTCTATACCAAAGACTATTATCCGCGTGGATCGCCCAAATTCCTCGTCACTTGTACCGACCTGTACCCGGCCCCGATGGACACTATCTCCGTCCTCGCCGTGGGACTCAATCACTCGTCACGTAGACTGTAGCTACTAAACTCCCCCAACGCACCCTAAGCTTGCTCACGATTGTAGCCCAACCATCTCACGCCTCGAGCATCCGCCACTCCCGAGAAGCTATACTAGCCAATGCTCCCCATGACTTCCGATTGAGTGCATCAGCCACCACATTTTCCTTACCAGGATGGTAATGCAAAGTGAAGTCATAATCCTCTAGGAACTGATTAGTACCCAAAAAGTGCTATTTTGAGCCCTATTTAAGATAGGTTTTGAGTGCTTTTTGTGTACTAATCATATTAATTAAGCCAATTGACACGTGTAGGTCCCTTTGGTACTAATGATTGTATTTCAAGGTGTTGTTGAGGTAGTTTTTGAAGGTTTCATAAACCTATCCCACCATATCAAGCTAAGCATATCGAAGTAGAGCTGATTTACACCGAGTTCTACTATTTATATTCTCTGACAACAGCCGGGATGAAGAAATCAAGATGAAAAACAAGTCGATGCAGCCGATGATGCAGGATGCAAGCAGGAGAAGATATGAAATTTCGCTATTATAGCGAAATTTTCGCTATGTAGTGTAATTTAGCTATATAGCGAAATTTTGCTATGATAGAGAAAATTTCGCTATATAGCGAAATTTTTGGCTATAGCGAAATTGTTCTGCTTCATGTTTTTGGGTTCAAACGACCCCGTTTTGGTTTTTTCCATTTCTACCCTCACTGTAATGATACTATTTAGGATAGATTGGGTTTTCACCTTTTCAGAAGGCCATATGCTTCATCTATAAACATTTTGTAACCTAACTTTCATTGAAAGCATTTTCGATTATGGCCCCCGTTTTCGTCCCATTTACTCTCTTCTCTCCTTTCCTCACTTTCTAAAGCTGTTGTAACACACCCTTTGAGGATGAAAACTCAAAGGATGTTTGGCTAAGGCCTCTAAACCTTGAAGAGGAGGGTTGCTAGCTAGGTTTATGTGGTTTTCTAGGGTTCCTCTGTTTTTCAAGACGCAGGTACTACGTTATGTTCCAAACTTTCAAAACTAGGTTTAAAAGCTATTTGATGTATTTTCCTTGGTCAATACTTGGCATGCTTTTTGGTTCAGTGTATTCTTAATGGTAGATACACTGACATCCATTAGATGTCATTTATGAGCCATCGAGGGTAGGTTAAACATGCTGGATTTCAACCGCAAGAACATTAAATGCCTGCAGAAATGCCATAGCTTCAAAGAGGGAAATGTTACTAAGGGTCGGGTTTTTTAAAGTTAAACAAAGATCCGGCTTTTGGAGATGACTATATGTCATTTTATATTATTCTCACGCGAGGAAATAACCCGAGGACACCTTTTGCAAACCATATCATACCAAACTGGCGGCCCGAAACTTCAAGGTCTTCTTTTTACATTTTATTTCGAATTTCCTTCGCTTAACATGACAACAACCATCGTTTTGTACAACCAAATCCAAACAAAGCCTCACCATTTTGAATCATTATACAAATCATTTGTAAGACAAAACCCATCCCAAGAAAATTGATCTTAGAGCCACCATACTGCAAAGAGTCATGCTACTACAGTGACGCAGTTTAGGCATAAATTTTTGTCGATTCATAATACCGCTGCGCATGCAAATCAAAATGGCGCCACACGGACGGCAGTCAACTTGGCATGATGAGTTGATGTTTTGTAATCCTCATTACAAGTATTAAGTGACCTTTTAAACCTTTGAAGTTCATTGTTTAGAATTTCGTTTTTTTACTCAGCAGTTGACCGGCCGGAAATGCTTTTTTTTATATAACAATCATTTTATTTTTCACTAACACGATCTTTTGCAAGCCCGCTGCTGCTCTTGCTTTGTCTCTTTTTGTGTCATTGCGTATTTATGCATCATCGGGATAGAGGTATAATGTGTAGATTGCAAAGAGTTAGTACACCAATTGAACAAGGTTGTGAAGCCGCAGTACACAAAGGAGCAAATGGATCTCTCCACCCAAAGAACAAAGAAGTCGCTGAAGGGTGCTCCAAAGGAATCCTACAAAGATATGTTCAATGAGAGACCACATACACCCCTCCTAGGAGTGAGTGCACCTTTCTGCATCATACCACCTGCTGATGATGTGGTAGTGAGACCCTATCTGGTGCCCCTGCTTCCCACTTTTCATGGAATGGAGAATGAAAATCCATATACGCATATCCGAGAGTTCGAGGAAGTTTGCACAACTTTTAAAGAAGGTGTGTCCGATATGGACTCTTAAGCCGGCGCATTCCTTCGACACCGAAAAGACAAGGGGCCAAGATTTGGCTCATTCACCGAGGCCGAGAACAATTAGAAATTGGGCCGATCTTCTGCTTTGAATTTTTGAAGAAATTTTTCAAGACAACCAAGACTAACAACAAGAGGCAATCTACACTTACTCCTACTACGATAATGAGAAGTTTTATCAATGTCGGGAGAGATTCATGGAGACCATCGTTGCATGTCCACACCATGGGTTCGACATGGATGCTTGTGAATCACTTCTATGATGGTATGTCTCCTACCATGAAGCAACCATCGGAACCATGTGCGTGCGTGGGACTTTCCCGAGAAAGAACCCGCATAAAGCCATGGACTTTTTGAACTATGTGGTAGACGAAACCTCCAAGGCAATGGATGAACCCAACTAAGAGAGAGGCGGGGTGAAAAGAATGAGGCCTTCGACCCACCAAAGGGGAGGAATTTATGCACTTTCTGAAGACACGGAGATGAAAGCAAAACTGACCACTTTGACCTGAAGGTTGGAGGAGCTTGAAATGAGAAATCAGCATGAAGTGCAATGTAACATCCCGAAATATACCCTAGTCGTTTTCGACATGTTTAAGGTATTTTGTAAGCATAATTTGAATATTTCTCGAGTTAAATGTGAAACATGGAAACGAGAGACCCGGAAATTTACAAGACTTAAGGATAAAATTGTAAATTGTCCAAAAAGGGGCTTAAAGGACATGGATTAAGAAGACTAGAGGCCAAAATACAATAAAAGGAAATTGAAATACAAATGGCCAAGAGTTGGAGGACTAAAAGCTAAATAACATAAAGTTCATTATAAATAGATGTGGGAGACCAAAAATGCATTATTTTTGGTCTCCAAACAAGAAGCCTACGTGAAGGAGAGGAAGAGGAAGGAGAAGAAGAGGAAGAAAGGAGAAATCAAGCCAAGGTATGGAAACTAAGATTTTTTGTATGGATTCTTGCATACATGACTTTGGTATGATTTTTATACAAGAATTTCTTGGGTATGATTGTTAGGATTTACCTTGAAGAGTAAATTGGTTCCCTTTTCTAGGGTTTTGTTAGGAACACATCCTAACTCTATAATTAAGGGAAGTTTGGTTGAAAATCCCTAGTTGATCATAATTAAATATGGAATCCTTCACACCTAAAGTTTTGGTAGAATCGGGTGGAATCTTGGATTCTTTTGTCTAATTAAAAGTATTGGGGGAGTTGTTCGAGGGATTCCATGTTAGTTTTGATGAAGGATGTAATAGGAGGATCTATGCAAGAAAGGAAAAATGGGAGAAAATACACATTCGGGCAATTTTCAGACATGTACCGCAGACACTCGAACATACCTACGCTGGGGTCTGGGTCATTTGCCACATGTACCCTGCAGACAGTCGACATGTACCGGTACACCCTGCTCTGTTTTGACCAGTGTTTGTATTTTAGCCATAATTTGCTCATTGCTTATCCGAATTAAGTGATTCAAGTGGCTAATTAAAATAGACTTCAAGGAGCACCAAACATCCAGAAATAGACCTCGCCAAATTCTGACTCTAAGTGGCCCACAAATTCACTCAAAGTGGGGCCATATTCCAGCCAAATTCCTTTCTTCGCCTTGCTCATAGAGTAGTCCGATTGTTTTGATGTATCTTGAGTTCTAAGTGTCTGATTTGGGTGATTCCAATTGAAGCCGAGAACCTAGCACCTAAATTTAAGGAGTACAAAGAACCAAAGGTCAAATATGGAGTCAAGGCACTGAAAATGAGTATTTCAAACTGTCACTCTAGTAAAATTCCAGAATTGACTAGTTTGGCATAAAAATGCCATAACTTTAGTTTGGATGATCCAATTGGAATGATTCCAATTTCTAAGTAAAATAGATTCATAGAGGGACTAGAATATATGAATGATGTGTGAATACATAGCATTATACTGTGCAAGTATGTGAAATGCCATATGTAATGGTAACATGAAAAATATATGAAATGCAAAATATATAGTTGTGTTCATGAAATATAAATATGTTATGAACAGAAACGAACTCGAAACGCGGACCATGAACGTGAAATACAATATGTCATGAACACATAATGTGGCTAAGAATGCCTCTATTATAAGATAGTAAGTTACCGGGAACTCATATAATTATAGAAAATGCCTAAGACGAAGTTAATATTGAATGACATGGCACCTGTGATTACGTGGGCGTATTACCGTTTAGTACTTCTAAGATTCTCCGGGATAGTGCGACTATTACCTCAAGTGTTTCTCGCACATTAGTACTTTCGCACTCCTCCTCGATTAGTGCGACTAAGACTCTCCGACGTGTTTCAAAGACAATAGCAATTTCTGCACTTTTATTAGTGCGATGGCACTCTCCGACGTGTTTCTCGGGCACATTAGTACTTCCTACAGATCGCTTAGTACTTCGTACTCTCTGATTAGTACTTCCTAAGACTCTTCGATTAGCAATTTGACTCGATTAGTGCGACGACACCTTCCCGTCGCGTTTCTAAGACTGGCCAGTGCTACTAAGACTTGCTCAGATTGTACCTTCCTGGCATTTTATTATATCGCATCCTACCATTTCTTATGATTGGTCTAGGTAGTCGTGATAGACATATGATAAGATATCAATAAAGAATAAGAGTAAAGATCCAACATACCTTCAGATCTGCTCAGAAGACTACGCACTCCCGTATACGGCGTGCAATTTAGTACCCATGTACTCTCAGACGGTGAAATAAGTATAAGTTCAGAATATAAGGATAAGTCCAAGAAGACTCACGTACTTCCGTATAATGAACATGCGGTAGTACCTACGTACTTTCTGCATCCGGTCAAGCACAAGGTCTCATATAAGCATAAGAAATAGTATAAGTCTATAGATGACTCTGATATGAACCGACAACTCGTTTGTTTTGGGATATGTTCGAATCAGATAAACCGGCATATGTATTTGATGTGATCTGCACTCACGAAGGACTAATGTCCGTATCCATGTCTGTTATATGTGATATGATTCGTCGATTACGACTTATCGTACCTCGGGTACAACCGTACAAGAATAAGATCGAAATACAAGAATAAGTTCGATATCTGGTATAAAGTTCGTATTAAGACGGGATGTACTTAGTAGCCTGAGTATGAATCTGAAGTACGAGAATTATAGTTTGTAAGTACTTACAAGTACTTAGTATAAGAATAAGTTCCGCCAATACCAATGTCACGTTCCGTAATCTGCGTGATACCTCACGGGTACCTGCGAACTGATGTAAACTCGTAGTATAAGTATAAGTGCAGCCAAACTCCTCTGGGAGATCGAGATAGATATAAGTACCAATACGTGTTTAATGCCTCTGTATAAGCATAAGTTAACTCCTACGGGAGATGAAATAAGTATAAGCTTAAGATAAGTATAAGTGCATGTATAAGCTCGATCTGACATAATGCGAATAAGTATAAGATACGAATAAGAATAAGTTAAAGTAAAACAAGTATAAGATCCGTAAGACAAGTATAGGATCTGTAAGACAAGAATAAGCTCCGTAATACTAGTATAAGATCCGTAAGACAAGGATATGCTCTGTAGTACAAGTATAAGATACAAAGTATCTCTGTATAAGTATAAGTCCTGTAGTACCTACGGGTATCTTCGCATAAGTATATGTTCCGATTGTATAATAAAGCCATGGAACATAAACCATGCAAATTTGAATAAAAAGGAATTCAGCTCCGCTCTGACTATATATCTCTGGTATCTACAGCATAGACTCTATGCTCTATGGGAGATGTAAGAATTACATTTAAAAAGTCACACGGTACAAGTAGACGAGAATTATGTCGATAGCCAGATAGGAAAACGACACGGCAAGAAAGCCATGATATGTAAAAGGCAGGTGGATGCCTTGCCGTTTGTATATGTCTAAATTTGCTCACGAATATGTCACGACTGTTATACATTTGGATTATATGAATTCGCCTTGAAGATTTTGATATTTTTACATTATATGTTTATCATGATTCGATCTAAATGCATGTGTATCGATTATAAGTTATAAGATATGTTTCCCTTTCTGCGTAAAAGCTTAGCACGGTTTAATCCGTGTAGGTACGAGGGAAGACATCGAAAACTTCCGCGTAATTAGGCGACACACTTAGTAAGGGTTCACTACATGTAGGTTCCGTGCCACGATTTGTAAATGTGAAAGTACGAGTTTTGTATTGTAAATAGGTTCGATTATGTGTATAGATTTTGATGGACACCACTCCGGTGGTAGTTCTTTTGATTTGTATATAATATTTTGATTTTGTTATAAGATGTGGGCCATTGATGAGCTTAAAAGTCATCCATTTTCAGTCCATTTTTCTGATTGATTTCTATCTAAAAAAATGATTTAGCCAATACTGAAATGTTGAATAACTCACCAAAGCGCTATGAAGCGAAATTCAAGAGAAAGAAGGATATTACGATAAAAAGAAGCGGCGGCTGGCGGGAATGACACGGCTGAATGATGTTACGGGAGAAATGCACGAGGAAGAAAGGACCTGTTGTAGCGGCGCCTTGATAGTGATGAAGATTCACATCAAGGTCGCAACCACAAAACTCCAGTCGCGACATAAGAGACAGCGAAGGCAGAAACGAGCAGGTCGCGATAGAAACTCCCAGTGAGGGCGACCATGGATTAATGAAGAGCAAGACATGATGTCGCGGCCTGATTTCGGTCGACGAATTGAAGAAACCCGGCATTAGACATGGAGGTCGTGACACGGAATAGAAGTCGTGACATCAGATTTTGGCGAACATAGAGTCGCCTGACGTCGTTCGTTAATTAAATGACGTGGATGCAAAGAACTAGGTCGCGGCGTCATTGATGATCGCGAACGCCGATTTGCAAAGAACTAGATCGCGGCGTCATTAAGTGGATTTGCGACATCGGTTGCAAAAATTAAGAGTTGTAGCGTGTTCGGTGGTAGCGACGCCGGTTGCAAAGAACTAAGATCGCGGCGTCATTCGATGGTCAGCGACATCGATTACAAAAGGAATTAAGGTTGCGGCGTCATTCGTTGGTATGACATCGGTTACGCAAAGAACTAAGTCGCGGCGTCATTGATGGTCGCGACGTGGTTGCAAGGAATTAAGGTCGCAACGCCATTCAGTGGTCGCGACATCGATTACAAAGGAAGAAGGCCGGCGACATCATTAGCGGTCGGCGACGCCAGTCAAGGGATGCACAAGGCAAATCGCGACCGGAAATAAAAGCTTCTGCGGCGTATTTGAGACAAGCGGTCGCGACAAAGAATGAAATCAGCGACATTAACAACCAAATGGGCGATTAATCCCGAAATCCGCGAAGTGCATGAGTTGAGGCCCAGCGAACCCCTATAAATCGCAGCTATTCTGCGGAAGTAAAGCGACTCACCGGCGGCTCGAAGAGATCTGGGTAGTAAAGGAAACAATATTTTATTTCTTTTTCTTTGTTTGTTTTTATTTTAGATTAGTTTGTTATTTCGTTCAAATTTGGATGCGGACGTTATTTGTTAAAGTAGGCCCGAATCTGAAATTCTATTTCTTCAGTCTTGCTGGATTGTCACGAATTCGGACAAATTTTGGAGACCAGTTTCAGGTTTCAGGTTTATAGTGGTTTTCTTGATCCACATTGACCATTTGTAGGTGTAATCTAGTGATTTAGAAACCCAACTTCCATTGAATAGATTCTGTTGTCATAAATTATCTTTCCTGCATAAATTTATTAGAAGCTATTGAACTATCATTTTGTAAATCTACTTGCTGGTTTGAAATTATTACGTAATTGATCCCGATGTAAGCGTCTTATACCACGCTAATAGGATTGTCTCATTTCTGCGATTTCGGAGGCCCTCCCGAGTGACACGAGAAGGCAATCAGTGATGAACAATTTACGAAGGTATGCGAATCGATAATGGTGATCTAATGAGCCTCTGTGAATTTATCTATAAATCTTCTCACTTGAAATCGAATGAGTTGAATGACTTATCCATTTAAACAAGCGAGAGTTCACCTCGATTCGAGCGATACGTTCAATCCCGTGTTATAAGGAGGTCCAATAAAGGGAAAAGGATAGATTGTTCCAATTTGGAGAAGAGAAACCGATAAAGTGTAAACCTGTAATACTATACCTATGTCTTAGGAGCTAAGGTTTACAGTCCATGTCACAGTATAAGTATTGAAAAAAAATATCGAGCAAGGCAACTTCAGTTAAAAAGTAGTTATCTAATCCTACGTCTTGAAGAATCGGGAAGATTAGATGATGAAAAATGCGTGGGAGAGATCAAGCTGCACTACCTTATTCATGGACGGAGTTTTAAATCGTGGTTCATGGAAACCGAGATTCTGAGTGAGTGCGGGAATTGATTATTTCACAATGCAGGTATTTCAATGCTCCTTTAATGAATGGCGATCGGTCACAGATTTGTTATTTTAGATTTTCATTTTAATTCATTTGTTATTAAGTCAATTTCTTAGTTTTTATTATTTTTAAGGTTTGCTAAGAATATTTCAAATTGCCTATCAAAGTCCAAATAGTATAGAGTTTGAGTAGTCAGGGTAGTTGATTGAGAATTCTTGAGATCTCTGTGGGATCGATATCTGGACTTAAATCCAATTTACTACTTGTTCGACCTGTACACTTGCAGCATCCTAGATCAAAACCAGAAAGAAATTGATTTACTCTTAAGGAAACCGCTTTTAATCAGTACAATAGATGAGAAACACAACAAACAAGTTTCATGGCATTATTGCTATAGGGGATTGAATAGATAGTCCTTGGGTAATAACGCTATAAATTTGTATAGGTATTTTGGTCCATCCTTTGAAGGTGAGCGATATACCTGATCTGAAGTTGGCCTTAGGAAAAAAAAAATCAGGTAAAGAGTCCCAGTATATGGTCTCGCGTCCCGGAACCCGGTTTGGATCCGCCAATCGGGTCGGATCGGGAATCGGGGTGTGACATGCAAGCGATGAATGAATTGCACTGCATCTCGAAACCGACTTGCTATAATTTAACTCGGTCAGTAACCGTTACGGGAGCATTGTCTTGTAGTTCCTTCAGTGAGGGACTTAATGCAAGAGCATGCCCATGTCTTGGGCTAAAATAAGCCAAAACCTATAACCCCTTATGCTCCTTATGGCAACACCTATAACCCCAATTGGAGGAATCATCCAAACCTATCATGGAAGCCAAAACCTCCTGCATATCTCCCCGAACACGGCGGGATTTAAGCTCCACTTAGCACAAGCAATGACCCGATCTCCTTCTTCTCTGTTGGCGAGCAGTGCAATTAAGCAAGGTAGTAGAGTACCTTTGTGTGGAGGAACAAAGGTGTTGAATGTTCAAACTAATCCAGAAAGTGAAGCAGTGAAACCACTCGGCAAAATTAGACGACATGCATTCGAGTTGATTCCATTTCAGTTATGCAACCGGCGAGGTCTGAAAAGGGGAAATTCCCTTCCCGGACAGCAAACTACAGGGAATGCGCAGAGATAGGCTGCGCGATTAGTCCTAATGCAAGAATTGATGAAGTCAAAGCAGTAGTGACTTTGAGAAGTGGTACAGAATTGAGACCAGTAGTCCCAGCACCAACCAAGAAAGCTCCCACAGTGGTTGAACCACGGAGGAAGAAACGACGGGGAAGATGTGAAACGAGGTACAACCTCCTTTCCCACAGGCACTTCGAAAAAGGAAAAATTCAGTTAACCAAACTGAAATTTTAGAGGTACTACAGCAAGTGAAGGTTAACATTCCTCTTCTTGATATGATCAAGCAAGTCCCACGTATGCAAAATTTTTGAAGGACTTATGCACGGTGAAAAGAGGCTTTAATGTGAATAAAAAGGCCTTTGTCCGAGCAAGTGAGTGCTATCATTGAGTGCAAGACTCTGTAGTATAAAGACCGGGATGTCCTGCAATCTCGGTTAATATCGGGGGCGATTCGTGCCACGATGGGTTGAGCGGAATCAACAAGGTATATCCCTAAGTTCCTCCTACTATAGTAGTCGAAGCTCTTTGCGATGTAATAGTGATCTAAGGTCGAACACGGGATGGGTTTTCATCCTAGGAATGATTTGCATAAGTGTGAAAGACAAGGCTTTCTATTTGGATTTTTGGTTGTTTCAAAAACAGTGTGAGTAGTTTGAAAACTGAATAACTGTAAAGACTGAAAGTGATGTGTGAAAAGGTATCTTTGAAGATTTAGGTCACTAACAGTAACATAGGGCAAAAAAAAGAGTCCTCGGGTTTATCTCGCATTATGACAAGCAACCTATAGTCAAGCCATAACGGATCTTTGTTTGCTAACAAACCCTAACCTAGAATCACTCCTATTTGAGTCAGCACAGGTAACATGCATCTCTATTGCTAGTTTAAAACCACAACATTGACATCATTTCGGTGGCTCGTAAAGGCCATCTAAGAACCAGTACATCTAGCAATAAAGTATACCTTGCGTATCCTAAAGCATGGTAAGTATTGGCCAAATTAATAACGTGCGTGGTATTCAACCTAGTTTGAGAAGATCGAGCCATAAATACGATTACTGTGGCATTTCAACACTTGAGGACAACTGCGAATGCCCTGACCAAGCTAGCTGCAGCTACTCTTCAAAGAAACCTTGACATCTCTTGAGTTGTCATCCTCGAGAGGGTTGTTTGGTAGCCTAGAAAATGAGAGGAAAGGGAGAGAGAGAAAAGCCAAACCTAAGCCGAGAAATTTGCGGAAGATATTTACATAAAAATGAAAATGTGCCAAAGATTTCTCTCCAAATTTCTTCCTTAGAGTTACAAAACTATAGGGGGTTTATATAGGTACCCATTTATGTGAAACTGTAAAGCCTAACATTTTGGCTAAAATTAGGGACAAGGGAATGTCACACCAAAATGAAGTCGGTTTGCATTAATTACAAAAAAATATGACAAGACGTGAATTTCGCTAAGCCGCAAAAATTTCGCTATGTGAAAATTTCGCTAGTTAAGCGAAAATTTCGCTAGATAAGCGAAATCACCAAGAGATAAGCGAATCGAAAATTTACAGCTAGGCATTGCGCCAATTTAAGCTAGCTAAGCGAAATTTAAACTAACAACGAAGAATTACAGGTGATAAGCATGGCCGGATTTTAAGCTGGGAGCAGTGTAGGCAGAATCCTTGGGCCTAGCGAAATTTCAGTAACTGGATTATGAAATTTTCGCTATGATGCGAAATTTTTCGCGTCATTGAAGCTCTGCAATCTTAGCGAAATTCCACGAAATTCTTGATCTTCCTTTGCCATTGCCTACTACTCCTCTTACGCATTGGTGCCATCACTTTGCCTTGTTCTTTCTTTGAATTTTGGTATGTTTGATAGTTGTGATTGAGTTCAATCTTCATGGTTCATCACTTATCGATATTGAACTCCCCAGAAATGCGAAACACCGCAAACAACCAAAAATAACCTCTAAGCGGCATAAAGCGAATTACTAAGAACACACGAACACTTCCAATTGGCATAATTGATATGATTAGTGAGCAAAAAGCACTCAAAACCTATCTGATATAGGGCTCAAAATAGCACTTTTTGGGTACTAATCAGGCACTTGTGTAGAAAAAGCACTACTAGACTTGGGAGCTAGTGTGAACCTACTACCATATTCCATGTACAAGCAGCTTGGTTTGGGGCGAAGCCCACTTCCATCCTGCTTGTCTCTGGCCGATGGGTCTATTAAAATGCCAAAAGGACCGGTGAGGGGATGTTCTAATACAGTGGACAAATTCTACTACCCGGTGGATTTTGTCGTACTTGAAAACAGTCGATTACGGTGAGACGACCATGTACCCATCATATTGGGAAGGCCATTCTTAGCTTCGCCGAATGCCATTATAAATTCTTAGGAAATGGGGTTTATCTGACTCACCTTTGAACATGACTTTGGAACTCAATATCTTCAGCGAGTAAAGGCATATCTGACCCGATGGAGGATAATTTGTGAAGAAGTACGCATAATAGATCACAATTCTTAAAGCAGGCTAATGAAGTAGCAAATTGCAAGATGTGCTAACCCAGGAGTTATTTGAGTGCCTTGAAGATAACGGGAACCTCGATGCATGAGCACGCTGAGGAGTCTTTGGAGAAAAAGAAGTGGAAATTCTACCTTTATTGGTAGGAGAAGAATCTCGGCATCTGGATCTCAAACCCTTGCACATTGGAATTAAAATATTCATTTTGGAAGAAAACAAGCGGTGTCAGTTGTAATATGATCCCTTGCCTAACCACTCCCTGGGAGAGACCGTCTGTTGCACCACCTCGAGATGAACAATAACATGGGTGGAAAATTTTTTGATTTAAAGGCATCATTTAACAATCACACCCATCACATTTATTTAGAAGAGGAGTCAAAGCTTTTGGCGCCTGGAGGAGATTGAATCCTCACATGCAGGAGCTAGTTCGCATTGAAGTCCTAAAGTTGCTGCAAGCCGGTATCATTTACTTGATATGCGATAGCACTTGAGTCGCCATTGGTGGTGCCGAAGTCGAGGGTGACCACTTGTAAAATGAAAAGGGTGAGATGTGTCTACCCACCCTGCTTTGGTTGGAGGGTATGCATAGATCCTGAGGAAGCTCAATGCGGTAACGGAAAAGATCACTTCCCGCGCCTTCATTGATCGTCTTCTTAGAGTTCTGAGCATCCGTTACATTGCTTTTAGATGGTATTCGGGGTACTTTAGATAGTGATTGCACTAGAATCAGAAAATACTACCTTTACTTGTCATTTAGACTTATGCCTACAAGGATGCCTTTTGGTCTTTGTAACGCCCTACCTTCAGGAGATGTATGTAGTATATTCGGTGATATGGTGGAGAGCGCATCGTGATCATAGATGACATCCACTTTGTATACGAATTGATTTTTTGAAGAATGCGACTAATCTTGAAGGTATCTGCATAGGTGCATTGAAAAGAACACAGTGCTTAATTGGGAATGCCATTTATGGTGAACGAGGATTGTGCTGGGCATGTCATTCGATGGGAATAGAAGTTGACAACGCAAAGTTGAACTTATTTCCAAAGCGCACTCCTAACAAATGTAAAAACAATTAGGTGATTCATAGCATGAGCTTTACGGGAGATTTATCAAGGACTTTAGAAGATTGCTAAGCCCCTTTATAAATTTTATGAAAGATCTTGAAATTTTCTTGGGAAAGGAAGCATTAGAGCTTTGGCGGGGTCCCGGTGACCAACACGATAGATCTGGGCACCCAATTAGCAATTGCCTTTTGAGGTGATGTGTGATGCAAGTGATCTTGCTATTGGAAGCCGATTCTTGGTTTAAGAAGGTGGAAAACCTTATACTTGATCTATTATCACGAGCAAAACCTTGAATGAAGCACAAAGGAACTATACTCACAAAAGAAGAAGAATTGTTGGCGTGGTCTATGCCTTAGACAAATTTGAGAACATGCTTGGTTGGAGTGCGATATAGTCATTTCTGAATCATTCCGCTTTGAAATATCTCCTAACCAAGCAAAATGCCAAGGCAAGACTTATCAGATGGGTTTCTTCTACTTGAAGTCAATTTGCAAATTAAGAATGAGGGGTAGAGAATGTTGTGGCGGACCATCTTTCGGATTAACCGCAGCCTGACACTCATAACCCCAATCAACGATAATTTCTGAAGAATCTCTAATCTTGATTGGAGAATGCTCACACAGTATGCTCACATTGCCAATTTCCCAACAGCGGGAGAAATTTCGATTGATTGGAAAAACGAGAGATAGGAAGTATTTCTTAGCGAAGATCGTTCCTATTATTAGGAAAGAACCTTTCTTGTTTAAATCATGCGAGATCGAGATAATTAAGTGTGTGCACGAAGAAGAACAACAGGGAATTCTAAGCCACTACCATGAGAATGCAATGTGGTGGTCATCTATTTCCCGCAATGATGCAAATGCAGAATAAAGGTTCCGCAAATGTTTCTACTGCCTTCTTTTTAAAGAAGCTCACCAAATGTGCCGAGTTTGTGATAGATGACAAAGGCTTGGGAAATTGTCTCACCGACATATGATGCCCCTAAACCCAATTCTTAGTAGTCGAAGATTTGATGCCTGGGGCATCGATTTCCATGGGACCCTTTCCCACGCCTTACGGTCATGCATACATATTGGTGGGGGTAGACTATGTATCTAAATGGGTTGAGGCAATCCCCCGTGAAACCAATGACCACAGGTGGTGCTCACCCTTGAAAGCAACATCTTTTCCAGTTTGGGGGTACCAAAAGCCATTATTAGTAATGGGGTCTTCACACTCAGAATAAGTCTTCAAAAACCTCATGGCTAAATATGGTGTTAAATACAAATTGGCTACCCCTTACCATCCTCAAACAAGTGGTCAAGTAGAGCTTGCCAACAGGGAGATAAAGACCATTCTAATGAAGGTGGTGAATGTAAAGAATAGAAAGATTGGTCCTCAAATTGCTTGATTCACTGTAGGCCTACAAAACAGCTTTCAAAACGATTCTTGGAATGTCCCCTTATCGTTTGGTCTATGGCAAGGCATGCCATCTGATTAGTGCCCAAAAAGTGCTATTTTGAGTCCTATTTAAGATAGGTTTTGAGTGCTTTTTGCATACTAATCATATTAATTAAGCCACTGGACATGCAGGTCCATTAGTACACATCGATTGTTTCGAGGTCATGATAATTTCAGTTTTGTGAGCTTCCACCACTATTTCGTTTGCTTCAGAATGGTGCGTTGGATTTATGCTGAGTTCGTATGAATTCTCAGCTATTTCATCAAGCCTGGGATGAAGAAATGTCGAGCTGGAGGTGTAGAAATACAAGCTAATTGCAGGTGAAGCAAAGATAGAGGAACAGTTGGATTTTCGCTTATGGCATAGCCGAAAATTCGCAAGGATCAGAAAAATTCTCGCAAGGATTGCTTAAAATTCGCGTGATCCCAGCTAAAATTCTCGCCATACATACTTCTCGCCTATAATACGAAATCCGTCATCATATTTAAAATTGCCATCAGCAGCTTAAAATATCGCAGGCATAGCCGCCAAAATTCAAATTCTCACTATGCTCCTCTAATTCTCGCTATGATATTTAAAATCGCTATGATAAATAAATTCACTATGCATAGCGAAAATGTCGCCTCTTTTTGTGATCCAACAACCTGCCAGGTAATTCCCATTTTTCCCTCAATGTAATCATATTATTTTGGTATTTCACATCTTTGTAAGGCTATAGTGCTTACTATGGACAAATTGTAACCCTAACTTCTTTAAATCAACTTTCAATCCACGCAGCCTTTTCACTTTTTGTCTAGCTTTTCTCTTCTTCTCTCCTTCTTTCTTCTTCATTTTTCGGCTGCCAAACACACCCTTGAGGATGACAACTCAAAGGATGTTTGGCTAAGCCTCAAAACCTGAAGAGGAGGGTTGCTAGGTTGGTTAATGGTTTGTAGGTGTTCCTCTATTTTAAATGGAGCAGGTACTGCATTTATGTGTTTCAAACTTTCCAAACTGGGGTATTTAATGACATTTAATGCATTTTCTTTGGTCAATACTTGGCATGTTTTGTGTGGTTCAGTGTATTCTTTAATGGTAGATAATCGATATCTGCTGATGTCATTTACTTGTTTCACCGAAATTAGGTTAAATGGGTCGCACTTTGAACTCAATAAACATTGAATGTCAAGAATGCTTCTGGGTTCAAATAGGAATGTTTTTAAGGGTCGGGTTTCAAAGCTAAACAAATAGTCCATTTGCAATGACTATATGTTATTTGCCCTAATGCGAGGAAATAACTTGAGGACACCTTTATAACCTCAGTATACCAATCTAGTGACCCAAGCCTTCAAGGTCTCCCTTTCACATCTTGTTTTAAACTGTTGTCAGTTAACCTAGTGACAACAACACCCACACTTTTTAAATGCAAAATCCGAAAATCCAAATGAAAGCCTCACCATTTTGAACCATGATACAAACCATTTGTAAGATGAAAACCCATCCCCGTGTTCGAATTTATGCCGCTATACTACGTGAGCTTGACTACAAAGAGGAGGAAATTCTAGGATACAAATATTGTTGATTCCAGATTACCCTAATCGTGGCACGACCGTAATGGCGCTGTTCGGGATGGTGCCAAAACTGGCTGCATGATGAGTTGATATGTACTTGTAATCTGAACATGCGGCAGGTGTGGATCTTTAACTTTTTGAATTTCATTGTTTGGAATATCAGTTTTTTTTTACCAAAGAGTTACTACTGGTCAAGCTTATCATTATAGCCATTCTTATTATTGGCTAATACCAATCCTTTTGGCAAGTCTTTTTGTTGCTCTCTACTTTGTCTCTTTTTGTGTCACAAGTTTATGCATCACTGGGATAGAAATATATCAGGTAGACTGCAAAAGAGTTAGTGCACCAATTGAGCAAGGTCAGAAATCAAGGTGTATAGTGAGCAAATGGATCCTCTACCTCGGGAGTGGAACAACAAAGTCAACAAGGTACTCTAGTGAATCCAACAAAGATACAGCATCAACAGGACCATACACCTCCTAGAGTTAGTGCCCCCTCCTGCATCATACCACCTGCCGAGGATGTAGCAGTAAGACCCTATCTGGTGCCCCTACTCCCAACTTTTCATGGTATGGAAAATGAAAACTGCACACACACATTCGATTTTGAGGAAGTATGCATAACTTTAAGGAGGGTATAACCGATACGGATTTGCTGGCCGGCTGCACCCCGTTAACCTCAAGGACAAAGCCAAAATATGGCTCAATTCATTGAGGCCGAGAACAATTAGAAATTGGGCCGATCTTCAAGCTGAATTTTTGAAGAAATTCTTCAGTACAACTAAGACCAATAGTTTGAAGAGGCAGATCTACACTTACTCGGCCTATGATAATGAGAAGTTTTATCAGTGCTGGGAGAGGTTCATGGAGACCATCAGTGCATGTCCACACCATGGTTTTGATATGATGCTGTGTGAATCATTTCTATGATGGTATGTCTCCATCCATGAAGCAACCGCTGAAACCATGTGTAAGTGACTGGAAACAAAACCCGCATTAAGCCATGGACTTTTTAAACCATGTGGCTGAAACTCTCCAAGGCATGGGATGAACCAATCCAAGGGAAGTTGAAAGAATGAGGCCTTCACCCAATTCATAGTATTAATGACTCTTCAAGACATGTAGATGAAAGCAAACACCACTTTGACCCGAAGGTTGGAGGAGCTTGAAATGAGAAAATCAGCATGAAGTGGCAAGGAATGAGTTATCTGATCTCAACCAAATTTTTGTTTTAATTGTCACCAAATAGCTTACCTGGGAGTAATCACCCAAAAGAGTTCCTTCCAAGAAGGGACCAATGAAAGAGCATGCCTATGTCTTGGGTCAAATATGTCACCTACAAATGTCTCATATGGTAAATAATTCTATAACCCCACTGAGAAATTATCCTAACCTTTCATGGAAGCTAAAACCCTCGCGTATGCTCCCCATGAGCACAATGCCAGCTTTGGCTCCACTTCGAAGACAGCAGCTGAAATTTCCACCTTCTTCTCCCCGCGGGAGCAGCAATCGAATGAGCAAGGTTGTGGGAAATTTTGCAGAGGAGCAGAAGCCATCAATGACCGTAATTCAATCGTAAAATTGAAGCAGTTTCAGCTCACTAACAAGAAGTTAAGTGCATGCATTTTTGAGTTGCAAAGTTCCATTACCAAAGTTGTCTAACCAAAGAATGTGGTCCCGAAAAAGGAAATTCCTTCCGACATAAGAAAAACCCTGGGGGGAATACATGAGATAGGATCTCACGCTGACCCCAATGCAAGAATGGACGGCGGAAGGCTATCATCACTTGAGGAGCTGAAAGAAATTCAGCAAACTGGGCTCAAGATTGTCGAAGAAACAAAAAAGGAAAAGGAAGTCGAGCCCAGAGAATAATAATCGAGAAGAGATTCACCGGCGAAACACATGCCCCATCCATTTCCTCAAGCACTAAGAGGCAAGAAAGAAATCACTAACCGCCAAATTGGGAGGTGCTAAGGCAAGTGAAGGAAATATCCTAATCGCTGACATGATTAAGCAGTCCCAACATATGCCACCATGACTTGTGACCCACAAGAGGGTCAAGTATCAAAGAAAGCTCTACTGTAACGTCACACATTCAAAAGCAAGACTTTGAAACATAAGGATCCAGATCCCACAATATCACTAACATCGAGGAACTTGCATAGATAAAGCACTATCGACTTGGGGGCCAAGTGTAAACCTCATCGCCATATTCAAGATATATAAACAAATGGGTTTGGGGGAGCTTAAACTCACTAACATCATTTATCATTAGTCGAGCAGATCGGTAAAAATTCTAAGGGAATATTGAGATGTTGGTAAAGGTGACAAATTTACTACCATGGGACTTTGTAGTGCTCGATAATCAACCAGACCGCAAGCTGGCTCTATGTTCCAATTATCCTGGGAAGACCATTTTTACCTAATGCGATAATCACTGTTTAATGGGAGTCATGCGTACCACATTCGCAACATGACACTGAGCTCAACATTTTTCACTGAGCAACAAGCACAAGCCGTTGTAAGACGAGAGTATGAATTTGATGAAGTCTCGCTTCACCGGGTCCAAGTGTGGAAACCTAATGCTCAAATACCCAGAAGAAATGGTGAAGAAAAGTTACAAGAAGGGGGAATTGATCAGATCAATCGCTCTTGCAGAGCCAATGATTCCCCCAGCACCACCAAGTGAAAAGAAACTCAACACAAAGGGGCTGAGCATGAAGGCCAACGCAAAGACACAAGACGGAGTACAAGGAAGGAGCTCCTCCTCCCGGATCCTCCATGAATGGAACCAGGCGTATGAGCTAGTTCGTCTCCATCGAGACCAAACTACAGCCTTAAAAAAATTTTGTTGATTTTAGTATAATTTGACTAATTTTTAGCTTATTTTATTTTTAGTAATTTTCTTTATTTTAATTTAATTGAATATAAATTTTAATTTTTAGTAATTTTATCTTTACTTTTATTTTTAGTTTTAGTTTTATTTTATTTTATTTTAATTTATCTAAATTAAAATTTTTTTGTTATTCTGCAGATGGAAGTTGGTGCAGGCATGAATTTCGCAGTCATAGCGAAAATTTGTCCTCCACGGCCTCGTCTGTGGGACCTTTCAACTCCGGGCTAAACTATTTTATAGCAAGCGGGGGCACCCCTTATTGTCATTCCATTTCCACTCCAGCCGCCCTACCGAGAGCCCCTCTCGTGCCTCCCCGAGCTCGTCTCTCGCACCGCGGCCGCACAACCACGCTGCCACCGCCGCCCCCCGCCCTCGCCCGAGCCCCGTGTCCAGCCGCGCACAAGCAGCCCACCGCGCCGCCCCGGTTCGCGCTCGCAAGACAGCCTCCACCGGCACGACGCCCCTGCGCGGGCACCGCCCCCGCGCACCTACGAGCCCCGCCCGCCCTCGCCGCACGACCGACCACACCCATGGTCTGCACTCCGTGGTGGTCATCACATGTGCCCGTGGTCCAACGCATCTCTTTGAGAGAGACGGCAAGGCACTTCCAGATCGCATGCTCACTCTCCCACTGCCACAGACACCACCTACATTTCCCGGGCCGCATCGAGGAGGCTCTCGCTTCCGAGCCCCACCGAGGCGCACATCGTACCGTAGCGGACCCTGGCCCTTTCTCCAAGACATCCGCGACCACACGGAGGGCCCCGCGCCCAAGCGGCCCGAACATCGCCCGGGTGAGTCATCATGGCCTAGGCTCGAGTCGCCGCTCCAAATTCGATCGTATCTGCCGCCTGCTTATCACACCTCGAGATCAGCGCCTCTATGTTCACCAAGAATCCGATCCCAGTGGAACGAGATCTTCATGCCGTGGATTTCCATACGGAGTCATATTATGATATACCCAAGATTGACCGCGACCGATTCGTAGACCTCGATGAGGTTGATCCCAAGCAAAGATTCATTGCTCCCATTCATGACACCGAGGCAGTTCTTCTATCCTTGGGTGGTGCTTGAGTTTTACCACACTATGACATCCCGGGGAGTGCCTAGTCCGTTGGAGATCCGGTTCACATCGACACCACCCCGTACTCCGAGCCACGGATAATACAAATGCATTAGGCCTCGCGCAGTTCTCCGCGACTCCACGTATTATAGGCGTGGCCTAAGCCATCACGTAGAGAGATGGTTCATTGCCTCGCCGAGATACCAACTCGGGCCTATTCCCTTCCGCCGACAAACCTTCCTCCACAAATGCCCTCGGGACCACGTGCTCCCGACCATCCTATTTCCGCCCAAGACTATGTGCAATGTAGGGGGGAGCCATACTCGAGGCTCCGCACAGATATCCGGGCGGATTCCTTGCCTGGCCCCTCCGAGCTCGTCATGACCTCATTGCTACATTTTGAGGAGAAGGTCCACCGCAAGGACCTGGCTCGAGCGGAGACTTTTCCATTGTTGATACCGAGGTTGCTGAGCCAGGTCCTAGAGCATCTGGGGTTCCCTGAGGAGCCACGCATTGAGCGGCGGATCAGTTGTACTCAGGTCTTATCCACCGAGCGATCTTTATATATGCCACTCTCCATTATTCTCCAGCAGCAGCAGGAGGCGGCAGATGATATTGCAGAGGACCCACCGAGGGGAGAGCATCCCTGTCTGCAGGGGTGGAGGGAGGAGGTGGAGTGGAGAGGACCCCGCCCAGAGATTCATCCTCCGCCACCTCCTATCGCCCGCCTCCTACCGACACGGCCGGCCCATCCATACAAAGACAAGGGGCCACTGCAGAGCATATCCATGTCAATTCCAGGGAGTTAGCTGTTGTGATGGACGCTGTCTGCACACTTTCTACTACCAAAGGTCGCTGGGACGAGCCTGATGGCCCGAGCCGAGGTCACTCGTAATCACGCCATGCTTCTTTGATCATGAGCCACCCTGGCCTCCCGCCGCCGCGTGATAGGAGCTCACACAAACCCACTACTCGAGAGCAAATCGTCAGATTCATAGTCGCAGCCTCCTCGGGGATATGTCAAGTAAATACGGCAAAGCAGCCTCGCATCCACTCCAGATCTACACCACCACAAGAGTGAGGTGGTCGCACTCCCTTCTCTAGCTTTCCGATCCCTACCCAGTGGAGACATGTTTATACTTTGGTTGGGGGGAAAAGTTAGAGTTGGAAGTGTCTGCTATCATATTTTGTCCTATTTTTTTGCTTTATTAACTGCCTACTTATTTTGTATAGGATGCATGTATTAGCCGATAGTAGGCAGTGATACTTTTGTTGTGTTTAGCTATGTTAAGCTTGTATTAGTCACTTTGGTTATATCAAAAGCTTTATAGCAATATTTACATTTTTCTACATTTTTTACAAATCATTTTTTTTTGTGCTTATATTTTTATGTTTCGTTTACTCGAAGGAAAATCAAGCACCGTATGCCACCATAATGCTAGAACAAGCATGCATGATTAAGTTTTTGGTCGCATTGAAGTTCCAACGTATTCAAATTCTATTACATCCGCCTTTAGATAATCACACACAAGGTACACGCTTATCAATAGATTAAGAAGCTATATACCTTTACTTTGGTAAAATCGCTTTAGATTAATTGACGACGATAATAGGTTTTGTTACCCACAAAGAAGACCAATGAAGTCTCCCAATGAAAAGAAAGCAAAAGAAAAAGAAAGAAGAAAAAGAGAATGGAAAGCCGCACATTCGCTTTGAAACCCGAACACGGTCCGAGGGGTATATGGAGAAAGCCTTGAAAGCCCGGTGCACTAAACCTTTACTGGTTGGGAGTCACCGACTTTGTGTTCGCTACACGGGTGAATGGGTAGAGTTTAGCGAGTTGTAGGTGCTTAATTCTCTAAATCATTCGAAGTCCGGGGTGAAGCCTGAAGAGTTTGTGGTCTAGAGATCCTTTGACTTGGATGCCCTAAACTCGACCGGTCAGGGGAGTCATCCAGGGACCAAGCATACGACTTTAGTGAAGTCGAGATTTTGGCATTGCACCCTACAATACAATCAAAGTAAAAAATAAGAGTGTAACCGAATCTATTTAGGTTGGTCATCAATTTAAGGCCTTGGCGGTAGCTTGGTTGGGGGGAGGGAATAGCTTTGCAATTTATTGGTTCAAACTGATTACCTAAAAACACTTAGATTTTGATGGAAGTTCATGTTGACTGCCTTGGAATTGATGCTGCCCTGAAACTTGTTCCTATATGGCATTTGTTCTCTCATGATGGTTTTTGTATAGAGTCTAAATTGTTCATACTGAAGGTAAAGCCTCACTTCAGACACACACTTTTGAACAAAGATACTTTTTGCAAAAGCGCAAATTTCGCATACCCTTTATTATTTTTAGCATTGCTAAGGGACTAGCAACGTGTCGGTTGGGGGGTGTGATTAGTGCCCAAAAAGTGCTATTTTGAGTCCTATTTAAGATAGGTTTTGAGTACTTTTTGTGTACTAATCATATTAATTAAGCCAATTGACATGTGCAGGTCCATTAGTACTACTCGATTTGTTTCGAGGTTGTTTCGATAGCTCAAGGTGCTCTCAGGAGACTCCACTATCATTTCAAGCTTGGCTTCGTAATGGTGCTGATTTATGTCGAGTTCGTATGAATTCTCGACGATTTCATCAAGCCGGATGAAGAAATGTCGAGATGGAGGTGAAGAAATACGTTGGATTGGTGCAGAAGGAAGATAGGAACAGTTGATTTTCTGCTATGGCATAGCGAATTTCACAAGGATTGCTTAAAATTTTCGCAATGGTAGCGAAAAATTCTCAAGTAGCCCTAGCGAAAATCTCATGAATGCCATATTTTCGCTATGATAGCGAAATTTCGCTATCATAGCGAAAATTACTGTGCATAGCGAAAATTCAAATTTTCACTATGCCTGCAATTTTCGCTATGATAGCGAAATTCACTATGCATAGCGAAAATGCTGCCCCTCTTTTTTTGTGATCTAAACGACCCTGTTTTGTGTAATTCCCATTTTTCCCTCAATGTAATCATATTATTTTGGTATTTTTGGTATTTCACATCTTTTGTAAGGCTATATAAGCCACTTTATGGACAAATTGTAACCCTAACCTTTAATCAACTTTCAATCCACACAGCTTTTCACTTTTTGTTCCGGTTTTCTCTCTTCTCTCTCCTATTTCTCTCATTTTCTTGGCTGCCAAACACACCCCTTTGAGGATGACAACTCAAAGGATGTTTGGCTCAAGGTCAAAACCTTGAAGAGGAGGGTTGCTAAGTTGGTTAATGGTGGTTTGCAGGTGTTCCAATGTTTTAAATGGAGTAGGTACTGCATTTTTGTGTTTCAAACTTTTCAAACTTTCCAAACTAGGGTTTAATGCTATTTAATGTATTTTCTTTGGTCAATACTTGGCATGCTTTAGGGTTCAGTGTATTCTTAATGGTAGATACACTGACATTCATTAGATGTCATTTACGAGCCACTGAAATTAGGTTAAATGCTGCACTTTGAACTGTTAAAACATTAAATGCTCAGTAAATGTTTTGGTTCAAATAGGAATGTTTTTAAGGGTTGGTTTTTATAGCTAAACAAAGATCCGGTTTTGGCAATGACTATATGTCATTTGCCCTAATGCGAGGAAATAACCCGAGGACACCTTTATAACCTCAGTATACCAATCTAGTGACCCAAGCCTTCAAGGTCTCCCTTTCACATCTTGTTTTAAACTGCTGTCAGTTAACCTAGTGACAACAACACCCACACTTTTTAAATGCAAAATCCGAAAATCCAAATGAAAACCTCACCATTTTGAACCATGATATAAATCATTTGTAAGATGAAAACCCATCCCTGTGTTCAACCCTAGAGCCGCTATACTCGGCAGTTAGCCACTACGATGCGCTAGAGGAAATTTAGGATACAAATATTGTTGATTCCGTATCACCCTACTGTGGCACGAATCACCATCTTCCAGTGGAAATCGAGTACAAAGCATGGTGGGCAATCAAGAAACTGAACATGGATTTAAGTGGCCTGCCAAAAGATTCCTCGATCTCAATGAGTCAGAGGAACTAATAAATGATGCCTACTAACCTAAGATTGCAAAGGAAAGATCAAAAAAATGGCATGATCAGATGATAACCTGCAAGAATTTCAAAAAGGGGGACCCAAGTCCTCCCCCGTATGATTCCAAACCCTTTTCCGAGCAAACTTAAACTGTAATGGATCGACCATTCATCATTCATCAGGCATACCCCAATGGCTCGGTAGATTTGCTCAACCCAAAGGATAATAGAGTGTTCAAGGTCAATGGGCAGAGAGTGAAGGTCCTATGCCGCACGTAAAGACATTGTAAACGAGGAGGATTCTCCTCGATCCTCCATGACAGACAATCCCAACCACTGAGTTGGTTTGGTCTCCACTGAGACCAAACTGCAGCTCAAAATTTTGGTTTTCTTATTGGTCAATTTTTAGTTTATTTTATTTTTAGTATTTTTTTTTATTTATTATTTTAGTTTTTAATTAAAACCTTTTTTATTAGAATGTTCGCCTTATATTTTAGTTTTTTTTTATTTATTATGTCAAGGGCGCACCATCTTTCTAAATTAACCATAGCCCACATCACTCATAGCCCCCCCATCAACGATGAATTTCTTGAAGAATCTCTAATGCAGTTGGAGAATGCTCCCTGGTATGCTCACATTGCCAATTTCCTAAAGAATCTGAGAAATTTCACTTGATTTGAAAGAACAAGATAGGAAGTATTTCTTAGCTAAGATCCATTCCTATTATTGGGAAGAACCTTCGTTTAAATACCGTGCGCACGTATACTAGGAAGTGTGTGCCCCAAAGAAGAACAACAAAATTCTGGGTTACCACCATGAGAATGCCTGGTGGTGGTCACTTTGTTCTAAGACAAAGAATGAAGGTGTCATAGCCTGTTTCTACTGGCCTTCTATTTTTAGAGAAGCTCACTAAATGTGCCGAGTATGTGATAGATGCCAAAGGCTCGGGAAATTGTCTCGCCGACATATGATGCCCCTAAACCCAATTTTAGTAGTCGAGCTATTTGATGTTTGGGGCATCGATTTACGGACCTTTCCTACGTCCTTGTGGGGCATGCATACATATTGGGCGGGTAGACTATGTATCTAGTCGGGTCAGGCAATCCCCCTGGTAAACCAATGACCACTGTGGTGGTGCTCAAATTCTTGAAAGCAAACATCTTTCCAGTTTGGGTACCAAAGCCATTATTAGTAATGCAGGGTTCACACTTTTGTAACAAGTCTTTCAAAACCTCATGCTAAATATGGTGTTAAACACAAATCGCTACCCCTACTATCCTCAAACAAGGGTCAAGGTATTTGCCAACAGGAGATAAAGACCATTCTAATGAAGGTGGTGAACAAAGAATAGAAAAGATCGGGTCCTCAAATCGCTTCGATTCACCGTAGCCTGGCTGCACGCCTTTCAAAACGCATTCTCGAATGTCCCTTATCGCTTCGTCTATGGCAAGGCATGCCATCTTCCAATGGAAATCGAGTACAAAGCATGGTGGGCAATCAAGAAACTGAACATGGATTTAAGTAGGGCCGGCTCAAAAGATTCCTTGATCTCAATGAGTTGGAGGAACTACGAAATGATGCCTACTTGAACTCGAAGATTGCAAAGGAAAGATCGAAAAAATGGCATGATCAGATGATAACCTGCAAGAATTTCAAAAAGGGGGACCAAGTCCTCCTGTATGATTCCAAACTCCACCTTTTTCCGGGCAAACTTAAATCCAGATGGATTGGACCATTCATCATTCATCAGGCATACCTCAATGGCTCTGCTTGATTTGCTTCAACCCAAAGGATGATAGAACCGTCTTGACAGTTTATCGCGAGATGTTTTCCCATGTCGCACATTACTGTGTGCTGAGATTCCCTCTCGATCCTCCATGATAGACAATCCTAACCACCGAGTTGGTTCGTCTCCACCGAGACCAAATCGCAAACAAAATTTTGGTTTTCTTATTGGTCAATTTTAAATTATTTTATTTTTAGTATTTTTTTTTATTTATTATTTTAGTTTTTAATTAAAACCTTTTTTTTATTATTAGAATGTTCAATTTTATATTTTAGTTTTTTTTTTAATTATTTTATTTTTGTTTTTTTTTTAATTTGCGTGCTACAGGTTTAAATTTCGCTATAATAGCTAAATTTTTGCCCCGCGACTCTTCGCCGCCCCAAGCCCACAAAAGCCCACCCCTTCCCCGCACGTGCGCCTGAGCCTCCCTCGAGCCTCCCATACCGAGCCCCGCCCGCCCACCCGACAGCGCTCCGCTGGCCCCCATCTCCACCCCCCACTACCGCGCGCCTCCACTCCACCGCCCGCCCCGAGCCGCCTGCAGCCGAGCCCCCCGCTGCCGAGCCGCCGACAGCCTCCGCCCCCGCCCGTCGGGGCCCCGCGTGGCCACGCACCCCATTCGCTGTCGCCCGCTCCCGTCGAACACCGAGTCTGGCTACCATGAGTCCCACCGGAGGCCATCGTTAAGTCTGGGGTGGTCCAAACTGCACTCCCGCGTAGATGGCACTGCACATCTGTGGCCGCAGCCAGGCCAGATACTGCAGGCACCTCCCCGCACGACTCGATGCACTCGTGATTCGAGTTCGGCCCCGCCGCTATTTCGTGAGGAGCCTCGTGGTTCCGAGCCCCCACCTGGTGCGATACTGGGACCGTGGGACCCGCCCTCTCCTGTGCATCCGTGACCACCCCGGAGGGCCTCGCCTTCCAAGCGGGCCCGGACATCTGGCCTGGGGGAGTCTTCGCGATCTAGGCCCGAGCCTTCGCCTCCTCCAGCTGATCAGAGTTCATCGCCCTAGTTATCCCTATATTCAAGGATCACGCGTCCAATGTTTAGTTGTGATCCGATCCCAGGGAACATGATTTGTCATGCCAGGGACTTCCACAGGGAGTCATACTATGATATGCCAACATTGGCAGCGGGACCCGATTCGTAGATTCGATGCGCGCTGGTCCGCAGGTACTATCATCGCTGGTCCGTGACTCCGAGGTAGTTTTTCATCCCCAGTGGTACTTCGAAGTTTTATCATACTATGACATCCAGAGCATCCGATCGCACGTGCATCCGGCTCGTTGTCGATATCGCCCTGTAGTTCGTGAGTCGCCGATATCACTTCTCGCTTTAGGGCCTCGTCGCAGTCTCCGAAAAACTCACAGAGTATCGGCAGTGGCCTCAGCCATCGCCTAGAGAGATGGTTCGCTCTCTCTCTCGGGATACCACAACCGGATCTGTACTTTTTCGCCGGCAGCTTCCTCCGCATGCCCTCACGCACCACGTACCGCCGGATTCCAACTGCTCCCACCGCAAAGACATTTACAAACAAGCAGAGGCGCTATTCTCGAGGCTCTGTACCGGATATCGGAGGGGTTCTGGTTCAGCCCCGCCGAGCTTGTCATGACCGCTTTGCTACATTTCGAGGAGAAGGTCCACCGTAAGGACCTGGCTCGGGCAGAGGCTATTCCCCTGTTGATGCCGAGGTTGCTATGCCAGGTCTTAGAGCATCTGGGGTTCCCCGAGGAGCCACGATGTAGCGCTTCAGAAGTCATTCTCATATCTTATCTCGTGAGCGGACCCCCGTTTATGCCACTCTCATTTCTTTTTACAATCTACAGGGAGGAGGTAGAGGATGATTTTGCGGAGGACCTACCTAGGGGTGAGCAAATGGGGCCCATGGTGGAAGTGGGAGGACTTCGCTCCTGATTCATCCCCTTCGCCTCCACCTCCCACGTCCCAACCTCCCGAGACTCAGCCCATCCTCCACATCGTAGGAGCCACCAGAGCACATCCCCTGTACTCCAGGATTTCTTGGTCAAGCTGATGCGATCACGCATTGATTCAGCGGGGATGGTCCAGCCGAGGTCACCTCGCAGACCGGCTTCATACTTCTTCAGATTCAGAGCCACCTCGGTCTCCCACCAGTTATAGTGACCGAGCCTATACAGCCCACTACTCATGACTCCACAACAAGCTCGATTCAAGAGTCTCTGATGTGCCGCGATCGTCGCAGCTGTTCCAGATCCACTAAAGATCTACACCACCCGGGCCGAAAGGAGGTGGTCACACTTCCTTCATAGCTTTCTTTCCCTAACCCGTATGACACGCTTATACTTCGTCGAGGGGAGAATTAGCTATCTAAGTGGCATTTATCTTACATTTGTTTTACTTTATACTTGTTTTAGTTTTATCAACTACCTACTTGTCTTGTATAGGACTGTTTTGTATATATGTATTAGCCAATAGTAGGCAATTGTTTATAGTGTTCAGCTATGATAAGCTTCAGACTAGCCTCTTTGCTATATCAAAAGCTTTATAAAGAAGATTCGCATTGTCTATTTTTGTGCCTATTTTTTTTTATTTATTTATTTTTATTATTAACTTTTGTATATGCATAATGTTTAGCCAGCAAGTGTGATGAACCCAAGCCTTTCCTAATGGTGTCGACGTTAGAAGGGTCCTCACTGAAGGTTATGGATGACTAGTCAAACTCGTCGTATTTAACCGCCTCTTCCACCTTTAGCTATCCACACACCGAGCACGTTAGGTCTCATTGATAGGCTAAGAACAAAGACAAACTCCCTACGCTGCAAATCCTAACCTAGTGTTGTTTACTCCCTCAATAGATTATGATCCAGCATAGAAGGCCAATGTGTCCTCCAAAAAAAAAAAAAAAAAGGAAGAAAAAGCAAAAAGAAAAGAAAATAATAGAATCGCATTGCTTTGCCTTGAAGCTCGAGCACGGTCCGAGGGGTATATGGCGAAAGCCTTTAAAGCCCGGTGCCCTAAACCTTCACTGGTTGGGAGTCGCCGACTTAGTGTTCGCTACACGGGTGGATGGGTGGAGTTTTCTATGAGTTGTAAAGCCGGAGGCTCAAATCATTCGTGAGTCGTGGGTGAAACCTATAGAGTTTGTGGTCGAAAGATCCTCACATATGGCTTGATGCCCTAACCTTCACTCATTGAGTCGTCTATTAACTCGCTTACACCCACTTTGGTGAAGTCGAACCTTCGCATTACACCCTACAACGCAAAAGAATTAAAATAAGGGCAGGTCCCGATCTATAGGTTGTTAGCACACAAGGTTATGGCATTAGCTCGCTGGGAGGGGGGTGGGGAGAATGTACAAGTCAGAGTTTATGATCGAGACCGATCAAACAAACTCGTAGCTTTTGTAGAAGAGCCTGCCCATGCCTCGAGGAGAGCTTGTCAGTCGCTTAACGAGGTATAGTTTCTCATTCTTTCGAGATGGGTATTAGTTCGTGCTTCGTGATTCTCATCATAAGTAGCTAAGTGCATTACCAAGTATAAACCTTAACCTCACATATTTTGCTTCGCTTGTTATTTATTTCAGATTGTTAATGACTAGCAATGTGTCGGCTGGGGTGTGATTACATCTAAAAGTGCTATTTGAGCCCTATTTAAGATAGGTTTTGAGTGCTTTTGTGTACTAATCATATTAATTAAGCCACTGACACGTGTAGGTCCTTTCGTACTAATGATCAGAGTTTCGAGGTCATGTGGTAGTTTTTGCGTGCTCTCATAAACCTATCCCACCATATCAAGCTGGGCATATCTAAGTCGAAATGATTTACACCGAAGTTCTAATGATTTATATTCGATTGCATCAAGCCGGATGAAGAAATAGAAACAAGTCGATACAGCCGATGATGCAGATGCAAGTAGAGAAGATATGAAATTTCGCTAGCATAGAGAAATTTTCGCAATTATAGAGAAATTTTTGCAATGTAGTGTAATTTCGCTACATAGAGAAATTTCGCTATGATAGCGAAAATTTCGCTATATAGCGAAATTTTTTGCTATAGCGAAATTGTTCTGCTTCATGTTTTTGGGTTCAAACGACCCCGTTTTGGTTTTTTCCATTTCTACCCTCACTGTAATGATACTATTTGAGATGGATTTTAGTTTTTCACCAGAAGGCTATATAAGCCATCTTATAAACATTTTGTAACCTAACTTTCATTGAAAGCATTTTCGATTGCGGCCCCTATTCTTGGCCCCCATTTGCTCTCTTCTCTCTCCTCTTTCTCTCACTTTCTAGGCTGCCAAACACACCCTTTAAGGATGAAAACTCAAAGGATGTTTGGCTAAGGCCTCTAAACCTTGAAGAGGAGGGTTGGGTTAGCTAGGTTGATGGTCTGCTAGGGTTCCTCCGCTTTTCAAGACGCAGTACTACAAGACTAAGTGTTCCAAACTTTCAAAACTAGGTTTAAAAGCTATTTGATGTATTTTCCTTGGTCAATAATACTTGGCATGCTTTTTCGTTCGTATTCTTAATGGTAGATAAACTGACATCCATTAGATGTCATTTATGAGCCATCGAGGGTAGGTTAAATACTGGATTTCAACTGCAAGAACATTAAATGCTCAGTAAATGCCATAGTTCAAAGAGGAATGTTACTAAGGGTTGGTTTTTAAAGTTAAACAAAGATCCGGTTTTGGAGATGACTATATGTCATTTGCTCTAATGCGAGGAAATAACCCGAGGATACCTTTGCAACCATATCATACCAAACTGGCGGCCCGAAACTTCAAGGTCTTTACATTTTCGAATTTCCCTCAATTAACATGTTGACAACAACCAATCGCTTTTGTACAAATCCGAACCAAACAAAAGCCCTCACCATTTTGAATCATTATACAAATCATTTGTAAGACTCTAAAATCCATCCCAAAGGGTTCGATCCTAGAGCCACTATAATCAAGCAAAGAGTCATGCTACCAAGAATATCGTAGTTTGTGTATAAATTTTGTTAATTCATAACACCAAGCAGTATGCAAATCGTGAACTCCATCCATCTCACAAGGCCTCATATTGAGGTCCCTCCGGCGTGAAAATATACTCGACTTTTGTGGTTTGAGTACAACTCGAACTCCTCGCCTATATAAGTAAGTGGGCGCCAATCTTCAAGGCGAAGACTACTACCGCTAACTCCATGTCGTGTGCGTAATTTCGCTCATGATTCTTCAACCGTCTGGAACCATAGTTACTAACCTCCCACTACATCAAAACACATCCCACCCGCCCCCTCGGCATCACAATACACTATGTACCCTATCCCCGTCCGTAGACTATCAAGTTAGGAGCAAAGTAGCAGAAGCTTCCTCTTCAACTCGAATGCCTCCTCACACGGCCATCCTAATCAAAATCGACCCTTCCGGTCAATCTCATAGGTGCTTCACTCTGAGAAATCCTCAATGAATCGTAGTACCAAATTAATCCCAAGAAACTACGCATCTCAAAGACCGACTTCCTACTTCCCAACTCATCACGCCGACCTTCCCAGTCCACTGACATGCCTAATGCTAACAACACGTGTCACAAAAATCTCACCTCAGTAAGCCAAACCTCGCACTTACTGAACTTGGCGTATAACTGATGATCTCTTAGCAACTATAAAAAAATCCTCATATGATACTCATGCTCCCACTCTGACTGGGAGTAGATCAAAATGTTATCCACGAAGACTACGACAAACTGATCTAGATAGGGTTGGAATACCTTATGCATAAGGTCCATGAATGCGCATTCGTCAATCCAAAGGGCATCACCGTAAACTCAAAGTGCCCATAACGAGTCCTAAACGTTGTCTTAGGGATATCTGTCTCCCTAACCTCGCTGCAACCGCAAAGGTCTATCTCGAGTAGACTCGTTCCTCTCAACCGATCAAACAAGTCATCAATCCTCTAAGAATACCGATTCTCGATCGCAACCCGTTCAACTCGGCTCGTAGTCAATGCACTTGAAGGGTCTTATTCTTCTTCTTCTCAAACAGAACTGGAGCGTCCCATGGTGAAGTGCTCGATCTGATGAACCCCTGGTCTGGCAAGAGGGCCTCGTAGCCTGGGCCTCGAGTTCCTACAACTCAACTGGTGCCATCCTATGCGGAGTCATAGAGATGGGCGAAGTACCAGGGTGTAACTCGATACCGAAATCTACAACCCTCTGCGAACATCCTCATACTTGCAGACTACTCGAGGTAGATCTAAGTCTGGTGTCACCTCGTCCTCTAGGATAAGGCTTGCTAACCAACCCGCCAACTGTCCCTGACATGTGGACTCGTACACTGTCTGGGGCAAAATATCATGCTTGTCCCCCTTAAATACAACACGAGTACCGTCCTGCGTGTAGGCGGTAACCCTCCTATGTTCACAATCGATGACGACTATGTGTTACTATCGCCATCCATCCTGGGTGGATGACGTCGAATCCTCGACATACGCGCTCCATGACCCTCAAACCAATCGTGAGAATCTCGAGATCCTAACTCGCAACCACGACATATCATCCCTATCCTCGCCCTAATCCCAGGGAGAACTCACACATAAGGGCTCCTCCAAGGCCCCAACCTCTAAGCCCAACTCTATCATAACTCGATGCAAAGATCTCTAAGGTGTAAACACAGCCTCGAGACACTTTTCACATACCGAAAATTTTATACACTATGTCCATGCATTCATAGGTAATGCAAGACAATAATTTCATATTTTAAATCATATGCAACAAAAATATTTTATTTTATTTTATTTTATTTTATTTTATTTATTTATTTATTTATTTTTGAAAACCTCGTGAACAAAGGGGACTTAACAAAGGACTCCTTCGTAATGCTGTCCTCAGTCAAAACTCGGGTCGTGCACAAGATGCACACCCAAGGGGCCCAGTCGCGCGCACATAGCCAGCCCCGAGCACGGCGCCGTGTTGTATGCCACGTCGCATCGCGGCCCCTCTCCCGGCCGTGTCGCAGCATGTCTCTATCAGAAAATACACAAGACGAGCACGTCAGAAGGCCGTGTCACAAGCCTCTGGCCACGATACAATTTTGTATCGCGACCCACTCTCGTCAACCCACGCGCTCGTCGGCCGCATGCTCAGGCGGGCCGCAAACTGCGGTCGTGGCCTCCCCTAGCCGACAAGAGCATCCCGGTCGCGCGCCACTCGCTGCGGTCGCGCCTGTGCCGGGGCCTTACCTGCAATTTCAGGTCAAGATACAATTCCTCAGATCACACTCCAAAGATTGCAGTGTATCGGGCGCAGCCATCCGCACTCTCGCACCTTTGTTGTTGTTTTTTTTTTTCACATCATTATTTTTTTTATTTGTTCACTCTGATCGAAGACCAAAAAAAAATATTTATTATATTTTTTTTTTCATTTTCCAAGAGAAACCAAAAAATACTTATTTTAAATTTTTTTTTCCTGTTTTACATACTGTAAAATCCCAGAAAAATTTTCCTAAACACATTTTTTTTTTCATCTCCATTAGCCTCCTTGCTACTTCTAAAGATGAAGTAGCTTGAACACTGCAATTTACCCACTTCAAAATTTTCAAGAGTTTAATTACAAACTCTTTTTCTTGTGCAAAAACTGGAAAATTTTTCCAGGATTTCACAAACACAATCTGTTTTTGTTCAAAAACTGGAGCAACTGTCCAGAAAATATATATATTTTTTCATTCAATTCTGAACCATTTTTCCAAAATATTCTCGAACACCTAAGGTTATATATCCGAATTTAGTGTTAAACGTGCTTTTCCTATGCTACTTCACTACATACAAATCACAATTCATACAACACATGATCACACATCACTCATGTTATACACACCAATCACATATACAACACACAATCCAATCACACATCACATTTAGTTCATCAAATGCACAAGGATGCATGATATATGAAAGACCCGAGAAATTCCAATTTCTGGAAAAATGGCAAAATCGTAATTTCGGTTACAAAATTGTAATTTCGGTTAAAAATTATAATTTCGGTTAAAAATCCGTAATTTATTCTCTAAATCTCGGATGACCAAATCCGATTTTCACCATTGAATCGCTCTCACAAATCTAGCTAGCACGCCGATCTCTAGTCGAATTCGAGATACTAATTTACACGCTTTTTTGAGGCATCGCTAAGCCAAAAGCCGTAAAACGATTTTCTATGCGACGAAAGTCACATATAACACGTAATCATGTGCCATAAGTGGCATGAGTAGAGAAATGATGAAAATGGATGGCCGAGTTAGTGCCGAATGTCAAAACTGGGAAAAGAAGGGACATAGATGTCATTAATAGAAAAGTTTAAATGATACTATGCCAAAATTGTAAATAGTGTCTTCTTCTTTAAAATGAGAAGACCAAAAACGTGAGGGAAAAACCAGCAAAAAGGTCCAGTAGCCGATTTTTCCATTTCTAGAGAGAAAATGACCTCCTTCTCTCTAAAATCGTGGGAGACCCTCGACCGGCCTACAGCTTCTCGGACAAGAAGGAAAGCCGTCGACGCGGGAGAGGGCTTCGTGGGTACGAATTTGAGAGTTTTGACAAACTCCGTGGAGGTAGGGTTTCTCCCTACTTAGGTTTTATTCTTTATTTATACTTTGTTAATGTTTGAGTTGAATGAGGCCGTGAGGGGTCATGGTTGATCGGTCCCAAAACTCAATCGAATTGTTAGAATTTTTTTGAGATTTTGTCACCAGGATACCGTAAATTTAGTGGCCTGCTTGTGCTGGAAATTATGCATTAAAATGTATGTTTGATATGAAAAAGGCCAGAATGTCGGAAATTCGTTCACAAAGTGAACCAATATTAAGTGATTTTTCTGAATCAGAATCCGAGGGTTTTACTATTCCCGAGAATAGTGTTCACAAAATAATTTTTGTGAAATAGCGGTCGAAAGCAATTCAAATCGAATTGCTCGTTGATCATTAGCCCATGTGAGCTAATTTTTGATGTGTGATGAAATGCGAATTACATAACATGATTGTGTGATTGAATTTTATGTGAATATATGCATGTTTATATATTTACATATGACATAGACTGTAATGGAATTGGCATCATGCATTCCATATGCACTGGGAGCACCCTAGGATGATATGAGTGAGTGCATGAGGTGAGTCTAGAGAAAATGGTTTCGGAGGGTTGTCTAAAACTAAATATGATCGGAGGGTAGTCCATACTAAAGAAAAATATCAATCGTCGGAGACTACCAACTGATATACACACTCCAGGGTAGTCCACAACACATCAATCGGCTCTGAGACGGTCCAATTGATATATACACACTCTGAGGGTTGTCCACAAACAAATAAATATAATTCTCATACGAGGCTTAGGCGAGCGTGAGGGAGTCTACGAGGACTCGGGGTACGAGATGATCGCTAGGACATTCAAGTAGATCATGCATTTACTTGAATGTGTGTTTATTTTTGAGCATTACATTGCACTTAGGTGGAGAGTAGCCCACTTAGGTGATTCCACTATCAGCATTAGCTCAATTGCCGAGGATACTATTTTACAGTAATGTGGAGCGTATGAGGGGATGGCTCGCCCTAGAGATCGAGGTTTAGGAAGAAAGTTTGGACAGGGCTTCTTGGGGTTATGAAGTATTACATGTATTAGAATTGTTTTAATTTTAATATATGTCAGATAAGAGTAAATTTTGAACTCTTTGAACTATGGTCGGATTAGTTGGATATATATACATTGTTATTAATATCACATAGCCCAAGTGGCGCTTAACATACACCGTTATATTGACTATTCGGGGATGTGTTTTAGTGTGTTTTGTATTTGGGTAGATCTCCCCGTACAAAGGAGACTCCCCGCCCGATTGCGGAAAATGTCGCCCCGACATTCAAGAGTATTCCGCGGCCGGGACGGTAGTCAACCCGACCCTAAGCTGGGGGCTCATCGCTTAGTATCGAGCTTAGTATACGGTCACCTAGGCTGTTTGGTATCCATCACCACTGGGTGGTTTGATGTGTAGCATAGGTATATGAAAACCTAGAGAATGAGGGTCCGGGCTTAGGCCATTTAGCAAGAACATCACCACTGGGTGGTTTGATGTCTCTACTAGGTATGAGATTACTTAGGAAAATCACGGACAAAAATCCAGGGACACCGCATGCATGTGTTTGATGTGATCAGGTGATTTGATGAATTGCCAGAAAATATGCATGGCGAATGATGTGTGATCATGTGTTGTGTTGGATTGTGTGCTTATAAGGGACAGCACTTAAGACAAATAAACTAAAATGTTGAAACACTGTGGTTAGTGTGGAGAACTAGCTGGTTGGAGAAAATTTTGCATGATGGTCCGTAAAAGTCCGACATCAAGTTAAAAAAAAACTGACAGCAAATTAGCTGACAAGAACAGAGTGGGTTTTGTGGAAAACTAGAAAATTATTCCAGTTTTTGCACAACAAAAATAACTAAAATTTCACAATTAAAATTTTCTTGGAGTGGTATGAAGTGTAGAGGTAGCAAGGAGCCAATGAAAAATGAGAAAAAAAGAGGAATAGAATAAAATTTATAATTTATTCGTGTACCGAAAAATGAAAAAAATAATAATAATAATAATAAATAAATAAAAATATTATATATATATATATATATATATATATATATATATATATATATATATATATTGGTGATTTAAAGAGGTGAAAAAATGAAATGAATGAAAAAAGTGTGAAAATGAAAAAAAGGTGCGTAACCCGAATGGGCACGCCTATCGAGCATGAGGCAGGCGCGCAGCGCCGTAGGCGTATAGGCGTGCCGGGTGCGCAGTACTGGCGTGCCGGGCGCCAGTGCGCAGCCGGGCGCGAGGCGCGCCAAGGCCAAGGGCGCGCACGCCGCAGGGGCGCAGGATCGGCGCAGGCGCAGTCACTGACACGCATCGGGCTCGCGAGGCGCGGCGCCGGGGCGTCAACAGGACAGCGCAGCGCTACGGGTGACGGCGCACGCAGGCGCGGCGGTGGTAGGTGTCGCGCCGCGGTAGTGAGCGCGCCGGGCGCCGCGCGCCGGGCGTGCCGTTGGTCGGTGGCCGCACTCGTGCCCCACCGTTTGATCTGGCTGACTCGCACGCTCTCAGTCAATTTTTGACATTGTTCGTGAACCCTGCTCATGAACACTGCTCATCACAAAAATTTTTGAAAAAAATTTTTTTATTAAATTAAAAAAAATCAAATAAAATTAGACAAAATTTTAAAATAAAAATTTTCAAAATGAAATTTTTTAAAATAAAATTTTTGTTGAAAAACAATATTTTAATGCAAATTGATTGTCTTCAGACACTGTGAATGCAAGGACAATGTGTATACACGATTTATGTGCAGGATTAAGTGTCTCGGCCGTGTTTATGCCTTTTGTAGATATCAGACAGATTTAACCGCCATGTTAATTGTGTAATGGCCAGGTGGAGACGAGGACTGTGCAGAGGGACGCCCACTGGCATCGGGTCGCACCACCCCATTCACCAACCACCGCATTTGATCACAGACCTTGTAGAGGCTGTAGTATTACGGCTGGGCCGCTATCGCACAGCTAGCATAAATAGGTAAATGGGGAGGTCCCAGTAACCTCCGTAGTTTGGGTGTGGCGCATCATCCTCCGACATTCAGCTGTGGGGAGGAGATTCGATGGTGGCACCATCGGGTTCATATAGAATGAGAAGGTGTTAGAGGTTATGGAAATTGATACTACCAGATTAGACTAGCTGCGTTGTTCTAGCTAGAGAGGAGGCCCAACATGGTGGAAAGGGCAAGGACCTCTAGAGACCGTAGAGGAGCCACAGCCTGTGAGTTCTCCCTAGGGATTAGGCGAATGAAAATATATGTCGAGGTTGCGAGCCATAGATCTCGTGGACTCTACCACGCCGGATTTGAGGAACATGGACATGCTCGAGTTCGATGTCATCCCGAGGATGATCACGGACAACATGTGGTCGTAATCGACAGAGCGTAGGAGGCTATCGCCACACGTGCCAGGATCTGCACTCGTGGTATTTCGTGGGACAAGAATGAGATTTGCCTGTGCAAGATACGAGTCCAAGTGTCGTGACAATTTATGCTGGCTAGCGAGCCTTACCCAGAGGACTACAGAGACCGACTTGCATCTACCTCGAGCACCTGAGAGTATGTGGATGTTTTTCCGTATGAGTTGACCGGATCGCCTCCCACCGAGGGTAGTGACTTCGGGCATCAGTTACACTCCCGTACTTCACGTGATCTCTATGACTCCGCATAGGATGGCACCGCTTGAGTTGTAGGAACTGGTCCGCTTACAAGAGCTTACTGGACAAGGTTTATCGTATCGAAAGCACTTCACCATGGGGCGCTTCGGTTTTGTTTGCGAAGAAGAAGGACAAGATCTTTCGACTGTGCATTGATTACCGACAGTTGAACAGGGTTATGATCAAGAATCGGTACCCATTACCGAGGATTGATGATTTGTTTGATCAGTTGAGAGGAGCGCGAATCTACTCCAAGATTCACCTTCAACCGGCCTACCATCACGCTGAGAGTTGGGTGAGACGATATCCCTAAGACAAATAGACGCTGCTATGGGCACTTTTGAGTGTACAGGATGCCTGATCGACGAATGCACCAAAGAAGATTCATGGTCTCATGCATAGGATATTCCAACCCTATTTAGATCGGGCCGTTTGTCATAATCTTCGATGACATTTTTGATCTACTCCCCAATGAGCGGAGCATGAGTATCAATTATATCATGTTACGCTTGCCGGTTATCGCTGTACGCCAAGTTCGGGGTGAAATGCGAAGCTGGGCTTACCGAGGTGAGATTTTTGGGGACACGCGGGTGTCAAGACGTGAGTGTCACTTAATCTGCAGAAGGTCGAGCCGTAATGAGTCGGGAGAGACCAATGTCAATCTTCGTAGATAATGAGTTTCGGGTCAATTTCGCATTAAGGTGAGATTCGGAACGTACTAAAGTTGTCCATTCGGCAGGATCGTAGGACTTCGCGACATGGACTCCATGGTCACCCACTCGACCATGGGAGAGAGAGATCGAGATGCCCTGAGCACTCCTGGATGCTGCATAGTAGCAAGAGGGAGGATCAACCTTCTTCTAGTTCGGGGAAGAGGCAGAAGATTTTTGCTTCACAAGAGTTTCAGGACTGTGGCCGTGATCATATGCGAGACTCGGATCATCTGCAGAAAGGGGATCCTGAAGGCTTTCTGGGACAATGCAATTCCAATTAGCCGCAGAATAGAGAGCATACTTGCCCATTCCTCCACACCCTAGTACGGTCGAGAACCAGCTTCAGCTCGGATGTCGCATACACTTCCACGATAAAGCCGAGGGGCCGAGGTAGTCAAGTCGTGGACAGACGAGTTGGGCAAGCAGCCTAAGCGCAGACCTTAGGTGGTAGACCTATTGGTTGTTGACGTCAAGCTTAACATGGATGAGTTGGATGTACCATCTAAGTTGTCTCAGATCAGACCTTAGTCGGTCAGTATACCCGACACGGCCTTGGATTCGGGGCTTTCAGAGGTTAAGGCCTTTGTGAGAAGCCGTGATATAGATGTTCTTCCCCAGATGTGTGGTGAGAGTTGATCCGATAGGTCGGATTATGAGTGAGAGATCTCCGAGATTCTGCTCATGGTGGACCCCCGGATTGGTGTGTCATAAGATGGCATTATCAAGGCTCGCAAGGCACCCAACATCACGCGAGCCTCCGCGGGTGCACCTGCACGGCCATTCACCACTACGAGTGTGGGTTGAGTTTGTCTTTAGGACTACGTCCAATGAAGACTCATAGTTCGATTCAATAGATGAAGAATAATTAAAGTGTGTTGGGCAAAGCAATAAGGGGGTCGTTAATCCCCTCATGTGAGAATCCTGGAGTTAGGGTGTAAGAGACCCGGGGAGATATCCCGAATTTCTATGTGAATGTAAGAGGCTCGAAGTGTGAGCTGAAGAGTTATGTTAATCGAGATGAAAACACATTGTCAAGTTATCACATGGACTTAGAGTTGAGTGATAGGAGTCGGGAGTGACTCGAGATGAAAACACACGGAAATGGTTATCACGTAGACTTAGAGTTGGGTGATGTGAGTCGAGCCACCGAGATCGATAACCCTTCGAAATTGCATCGCGTTAATGGTGCCGCCAGGACTCTAGATGGATGTCATACATGACATGGACTAGGCTGACGATTCATTGATTGTTCACATTGTGACCTGGGAAGGTCATTACACACAAAGTAAGTGGTTAGGTAGGTTACACGTCAGCGGATTATATACAGGTGTTAAAGGACACACTGCGAGCATACGTCCTAGGTCATAAGGGTGGAGGAGCATTTCCCCTTAGTGGAATTCGCCTACAATAATAGTTATCAGGCGAGTATATAAATGGCACCCCATGAGGCATTGTATGGGAAGCCATGTAAATTACCGTTATGATTGGACCGAGATGGAAGAGAGCTCCATCACGGGTCCTGATCTGATTAGAGACACCTCTGAGAAGGTGAGCTTGATGCGACAACATCTTCTCACGGCTCAAAGCCGGCAGAAGAGCTATACAGATGTGCGACGTCGACCCTTAGAGTTCGAGGTTGGGGATCACGTCTTCTTGAAGGTGATGCCTAAGAGAGAGTGGCAGTCTCATAAGCTTAAGTGAAGCTATCGCCGAGGTTTACTGGGCCTCGAGATACTCGAGAGGATAGGCACCGCTGCGCATCGGCTGGTGTTACCGCCCAAAGATGTCGTGTCCACGAGGTATTTCACGTCTCCATGCTCCTAAGTATAATACCCAGATCTAGCTCATGTGGTGGATCAGACAACAGGTCGAGACCGACGGGAACCTTGGAGGAGGACTAAGATTTTGATAACAGATCGTCTTGCGACGCAAGACCGTGAGGCTAGCGAGGCTACATACAAGAGACTACGTGAGCGAGTCAACGCTGAGCGCGAGGACATGATGCGCCACATATCCCTCTTGTTTGTGGGATGAAAGACGAGTTTACTGCTTAATAATTAAATGATGAGTTACATGCATGGTAGAGTGCACACATGCATGCATGAGTAATAGTGATTGGTCCGCACTCGACTAAAATTCCTTTTAAGAAGGAGAATGTAACTAGAAATTCCAATTCTTGGAAAAAATCGTAATTTCTGCATAAATTGTACTGCTAAAAACTGCACTTATTCTAAATCTTGGATAACAAAATGGATTTCACCATTGGAATCGTCAAATCTAGCTAGCACGTCGACTTCACGACTTCGAGATAGGCCTGACCACGTTTTTCGAGGCATCAAGCCGGTGTCAAAAACGATTCGATGCGACGAAAGTCACATATAACACGTACTCATGTGCCATAAGTGGCATGAGTAGAGAAATGATGAAAATGGACGGCCGAGATAGTGCCGAATGTCAAAATTGGGAAAAGAAGGGACATAGATGTCATTAATAGAAAAGTTTAAATGATAATATGCCGTGTCTTCTTCTTTAAAATGAGAAGACCAAAAAACGTGAGGGAAAACCAGCAAAAAGGTCCAGTAGCCGATTTTTCCATTTCTAGAGAGAGAAGGACTTTCTCTAGAACTGGGAGATCCACCGTACTTTCTGACAAGAAGAAAGCTACTCTCTACGCAGAGATGGCTTCGCGTGGTACTAAATTGGAGGAGTTTCGACAAACTCCGCGAGGTAGGGCTCTCCCTACTGGCTTATTCTTTATTTGGCAATTTTGTTAATGTTTGAGCGGAATGAGGTCAGGCCGCTTTCTGATCGGGTCCTCTAAACTTGGGACCGAATTGTTGAAATTTTTTTTGAGATTTTTTTAATCGTCTGTGATACCCGTAAATTTGGGGCTGCTTGTGTTGAAATTATGCATTAAATGGCGTTATAGAAAAAGGCCGGGAATGGCTTGAAATTCGTTCACAAAGTGAACCGACGACAGTGATTTTGAATAGTAATCAGGTTTTACCACTTTGAGAATGTTCACAAAATACCGAAATAATGTAAAGGTCGAAAGCAATTCAAATCGAATTGCTCGTGTTTGATCATTAGCCCATGCGAAATTTAATTTTGACGCGATGAAATGCGTAATTACATAACATGATTGTGTGATTGAATTTATGTGAATATATGCATGTTTATATATTTACATGTGACATGTGATCAGAATGGAATTGGCATCATGTGCATTCCATATGCACCGGGAACACCCTAGATGATAGAGGAGCATGAGGTGAGTCTAGAGAAATGGTTTCCTGAGGGTTGTCTAAAACTAAATATGATCTGAGGGTAGTCCATACTTCAAAGAAAATATCAATCAGTCTGAGACGCCCAATTGATATACACGGAGGGTAAAGTCCACAACAATATCAATCATCTGAGACCATCCAATTGATATATACATCGAGGGTTGTCCACAACAAATAAATATAATAATTCTCATATGAGGGCTTAAAGTAGTGAGAGTTCATGAGGACACGAGATGATCGCTAGGACATTTCAAGCAGATCATGCATTTGCTTGAATGTGTTTATTTCAAACATTGCATTGCACTTTAGGCGTGAGAGTAGCCCACTTAGGTGATTCCACTAATGAAAGATTAGCTCACCTGCTGAGGATACTATTTTTTACGTATAGGGAGCGTAAGGAGGGACGGCTCGTCCTAGAGACCGAGGTTTAGAAGAAAGCCGAATTGTGGCTTTGGGTTATGAAGTATTACATGTATTAGAATTGTTTTAATTTACATATGTTGTATAAGAGTAAAATTAACTCTCGAACTATGGTCGATAGTCGATATATATACGCTAAGCGGCGAATATTCGCGATGGGCCCAAGTAATGCTTTTAATCATAGATCGTTATATTGGACTGATAAATGTGTTTTATGTGTTTTGTATTCGGGTAGAGCTCCCCATACAAAGGAGACTCTGGCCGATTTTCGTGAAAAATGTCGGGTCGCTCGACATTCACTAGTATTCCGCGGGTTGACGGGTAGTCAACGGACCCCCGGGTTTTGGGGCGTCACAATCTAACCCGTTTCCCATCGAGTCCTTGGTAAACCGTATACCTAACTTACCGATACTAAGCTATAACCCTAGTATCCAACATCGAGCTATATCAACCTACGATGCTCTTACACCTTATGACCATGACCTAAGCCTGTCCTCAAGCCCCAGTAGTCGATACCTATGCTCGATACTAAGTTGTGACGCCCGATCCCGACCCATCGACAACCCGTCAACCCGCATCAGCCTTGTGGATGCTCGTAACCCGACACCACTCACGGTAATCTGCATAGTCTCCTTTTCAGACGGAGCTCTACCCAAGGTACAAAACCCGTCTCAACAATTAACAACGACCACACCGGTCCATGTACGAGTAAAATGGCCACTGGGGCCCATGCATCAATACTACAAAATTACACAACTATATACCAATAGTTCAAGAGTTATTACAATATACTTTAACCAAAAAACATATATCAAAATTTAAAGTTTTAATACATGTTCTACAAAACGAATACCAAAGCCACAACCCGGCTTTCTTCTAGAACGCAGCCTCTCATGAGCGCCGTCCTCCTGTACACTCCCTATACCTAAAATAATAATCCCTCGACAGGGTGATCAATGCCCAGTAGATATAATTTCCTACATGGGTTACTCCCCACCTAAGTGCACATGTCATGGCAAACAATCACACTCAAGTAAATACATTATCCTACTTGAATGTCTACATGTCCAATCCCATGTCTCGAAGCTCACTCGACTCCTCACATGCTCAAGCCAAGTAGAAAATATTGGGGCTAAACAAAAGTTTTTATTCTAGAAAACTTACTAATGATTCCTAAGAATATATATTAGACTACCCTCCAAGGGGAGAATCCATTGGTTGGCCAACCCTCCGAAACCATTCATACCCCTCCCAACATGAATTATCGACACTTCCTAACACAATTCTCCGGAAAATCTTCCCTCGAAATTCCTTTCACAATATTTTCCTTTTTATTTTCTTTCATGTCATGCACTCACTCCTAATATTCTAGGGTGCCCTAGTGCATATGAAATGCATTATGCCAATCCCAACAACTCATGCTAATATAAAATACATAAATTATATTAACATAATTAATTCATTACTAATCTACGCATAAATTCACATCAATAACACCAAAATTAGCTTCACTTGTGCTAATTAAAAATATACAATTCATTTTTGAATCACCAACAACACAAAATACACTGTAATCACGTGAACAAAGGAAACCTCGTTGGCACTCACTACGCCACACAATTAAGGATTGCTTCACTTCTAGCTCAAGTTTCTTTGAGATCGCATAACACCCACTTTCTGTGCCTCAACAAATCCTCATCCATAAACGACTTCAAATTAAAGAATAAACCAAGAGGAAAATATCCTTAATTCTTTGAGTCATTTCACCCACCAAATCGACGTCTCACGCGCACTCAAGCACCGCTAATCAACTTTACTCGCCCGGCGAACCGATGATCCGAACGAAATCTAGGAAAGAAGGCACTCTCTCTAAAATCTCAAACAAGCCTCACCGCCACTTCTGCCTTGCATGTTTTCTTCTTCAATTTGAAGAAGAAAACTATATCTGTTTTATTCTCATTAACTTTTCATTAATTCCACTTGTCCCCTACTTCGACTCTTGAGACTTGGCTAACTGGTCACACCTCCATCCTTCTCTAATCAACATGTGTCACATAAGATTTCAGAGGTGTGACTTTATCACACATCCATTTTCACGAGGCCGCTTTATCGTCAATCTCAACACGTGCACTTCTCAAAATCTTGAAATTTCAATATCTCTAACTCACAGAAATCACATGGTAGCTAGGTTTAACATTTAACATTATCAATAGTACCGACTTGGAATCAACACTATTCTATTATTTTTTCAAAATTTTAAATTTTTCTGTTTACATCATACAAAGGTGTCATATATGAATGCAGAGTTTTCGTTTCAGGCTGCAATCACTGTAAGTTATTTCTTTATAAACTTTCTAGTGACCATATTTTTACTTATTATTAACTTTGGTTTTTTATAATTGATTTATCTTACAATTTGATATTTTTAAAGATTATATTAATATTTTATCTTATTAAAATGTATATATATATTATTTATCAAATTAATTTTAATAAAGATATTTTTTTAGCATTTTTATACATTAAAAATATTAATCTGAAAAAATAAAAAAAATAAAGTGATAGTAAGAAAGTCATCAATGAAATAAACAAAATATTCAATATTAAAAATCTAATCTAATTAAGTTGAATTTGTTGAATAATGTAAAATAAATTATGGAATATAATATTTTTATGATTTTTTTAAAAATTTAATAAATTTAAATTATATACAAACGATATAAGTAATTTCCATATTAATCAGTTTAATGCTTAAGTGACACATCAGTCATTTCCTAAAAAATTATGACATAAATTAAGCATGCAGCAGTGTCAGCTCCAACGTCACCTCCAACGACGGCAACACCTTTGACGCGATAGGTTTTTCGCTTTTTTTCTTTCTTTTTTTTTTTCATTCCAATTCTTCTCATTTTTCTTCTACTCGTAATTTTCCATCAATTTCGACGAAATACTAAAAATCCACATCATTTTTGTTTTGATCCTGTATAAATTTTTAATGAAATGTTGAAAATCTCTTATCTCGACTTCTACTAAAGCATAGTTTCATACACGCATTGTCATCAATATATAAGGTAGAATAAATTACAAACAATAATATGCATATCACATCAGATATTGGTCACAGATATCACTAATATAAACACAAGATTAATCATGTTCCAGATTATGACTGGGGATCTTTAAGATATCGACTTCAAGAATAGAAACTATTACAATAGATATATAAAATGAAAGTCGCAAAATTTATAAAACACTATATAAATTATTAGAAAATAGATGTAATTCAATAAATTCAAAGATTAATAAAACAAAGTTATTTTATATAAATAGTATTTAAATATATAAACGAAAAGAATTGTAAAATTATAATATAATTATTATAAATATGTGTATTATAAAATTAATTAATTTTATTTAACAAAAATGGCATATAAAAAGAATTCTAATTATTAGAATACATCCCAATATTAATATTTGTAAAAATATAAATTATTTTAGTTGTTGATATTAAAAAATTAATATTTAATGTTAAGTTAGATATAAAAGTAACTTGATCTTTTAACTTCAAATTTATTTTTAAATAAAAATGATTTTTTTGTTAATATTCTTTTGATTAAATAATATTTTCATATCATATGCTAAATATAATTTATATCAATATTATAATTAACTATAAAATTTACCAATGATTTAATCTAATACCATGGACACTTGCTAACCATTCTCTTATTTTGGCAAATTTCTCCCAATCCTCTCCCTTTGTTCTGAACGCCTTCCCCTTCGTTTTCATCGCCCTTTCCCTACACGCAGTCTAGCACCTTTGTCGCACCATTCCTACTGTTTTAGTCTCTACATGCATCCCGAACCACTTCCACCATCAACATCCTAGATCGTGGTAAGGCATTGAAAAAGTATTGATTTTTGGTTCGTTTGAAGAGGGATCTCATATTTCTGTAGTTCTTGAAGAGGGATCTCATATTTCTGTAGTTCTTTTATGGTTCTTTTCAAAGAGTCTCAGATTTATTTGGTCAGCTTGTCACCCTTTTGGAGGAACTTTCAAAATTCTCTTAAAAAAATTCATTTTTTTTAAGGATGGGGAATTGTAATTTTTTCCTCTATAACTCGACCAATCCACCGAATTAACTCGAAATCTCAGTCAAATCATCCGAGTTTTGATGATTCCTTATTGAGTTTGTGATGGTATGGTATCTACACGTAATATCAGACTTAACATGGCTACCTTCGATGCGATTACGACTCAATGGTCGTACTAGGATCAATCGATTTTTTCGAACCCTACTTGGAGGCTAGGGCTGTGACGCCACAAATCCCGGGGTGTCCCGTTGACAACCCGTCAACCTGCGGAATACCTTTGTCTCATATCAAGAGACCCATACATAAGTGAAAATGGTCATATTGGCCTACACATCATACTCATCAAAATACATCAAACTATATTGCAATAGTTTCAAGAGTTATTACATTACTCTTAATCAAAACATATATCAAAATTAAGGGTTCTAATACATGTTTTACAAAAAAAATATCCACCAAAGCCACAATCCGGCTTTCTTCTTAAAAGCGGCCTCTAGTGACTGTTGTCTTCCCGAACACTCCCTGTACCTGAAATAATGGTCCCTCGACAGGGTGAGCAATGCCTAGTAGTGGAATTATCCTACATGGGTTACTCCCCACCTAAGTGCACATGCAATGATTCAACATACCATGGATAATTATAATTGATACATATAATTCTCCTCCATGCACAACCCATGTTAATACATCATACAACATACATTAACATGTCATATTCACACTGCATGTTATTCATACAAGCAATAACACACAACAAGGTCACAATCTTGGACCCATCCAACAAAATTCCTTCGCTAATTTCTTCACAATCATGAACTAGTTTAACTCCAACTATCCATACAACCTCAAATTAACACAAACCTAGAAACTTTAAGTTTCCAGCCGTTATCCCTTACATACAACAACCTACAACAGCCTCACAACATGCCATGCAACGGTCATGTTAAAACCTGCCTATTCACTTTGACACAAACTACAACCCGCGAATGACCTGCAAAAAACATCAATTACAGCAAGGTTATGATCACCCACTGCCCTCCACAGGCACCTATCTGGAATCTTGACTCAATGGGATTTTCATAGAGTCCAAGAACACCCGAATCGAAATTCGGACGAGGAATTTATAACCTTCTCGGTTGAGGTCACATGACTAGACACTTTACTTCGACCAGCCTACCCAACTGGCAAGACTAACCTGGGATGGCACTCACCTACTGACGCTTCATAATGTCCTCCATAGAAGCATGGATGAAATCTTGACTCGATGGGCTTTCCATAAAGTCTAATAACACCCGAATCGGAATTCAGACGAGGAAGTTATGACCTTCCGAAGTTGGAGGTCACACATGACTAGCAGCCCTACCCGGCTAGCCTACCTAACCAGCACTAACCGGCCAAACCGTCTGATTCCCACGCCTCCACAGAACATGGCCACCCGACTAATGGGGATTTACAGAGTCTAAGAACACCCAAATTGAATTCGGACGATGGGTTATGAGCTTGCCGGGAGGCCACACACGACCAGTAAAATTTCTACCCTGGCCAAATTACCAAACTAGCACTAACCGCCGCACTAACTTGCTCGATTGCCCAATGTCCTCCACAAAAATATGGATGCAATCTTGACTCAATGGGCTTTCCATAGAGTCTAAGAACACCCAAATTAGAATTCGGACTAGGAAGTTATGACCTTCCGAAGTTGGAGGTCACACATGACTAGGGCAAAGACCACCCCGCCAGCCTACCCAACTAAAGACTAACTCGTCTAAGCACTCCAACCGGCCCGATCGCCAATGTCCTCCATAGAAAATGTGGCTGCAATATTAACTCAACTGACTTATAGAGTCTAAGAACACCCGAATCGGAATTCTGACAAGGAAGCAGGACCTTCGAAGTCGAGGTCACACATGACTAGGCGTACCCCACCCGCCAGCCTCCACCCAACCAAAGACTAACCGACTCCAAGACTAATCTGGCCCACCGTCTAATGTCCTCCACAAGAACATGGCTGCAATCTTGACTCAATGGGATTTCCATAGAGTCTAAAAACACCCGAATCGAAATTCGGACGAGGAAGTTATGACCTTCCGAAGTTAGAGGTCACACATGACTAGGCAGCCCTACCCGGCTAGCCTACCCAACCAGCACTAACCGGATGGCACTAACCGGACTGATTGCCCAATGTCCTCCACAGAAATATGGCTGCAATCTTGACTCAATGGGCTTTCCATAGAGTCCAAGAACACCCGAATCAAAATTCGAACGAGGAAGTTATGACCTTCCGAAGTTGGAGGTCACACATGACTAGGCAGCCCTACCCGGCTAGCCTACCCAACCAGCACTAACCAGCCGGAACTAACAGGCCTGATTGCCCAATGTCCTCCAAAGGAACATGGCTGCAATATTAACTCAATGGGATTTCCATAGAGTCCAAGAACACCCGAATCGGAGTTCGGACGAAGAAGTTATGGCCTTTCAAGTCGAGGTCATGCATGAACTACCACGACCACTGGTGACTCCACCACCCGACGTCTAACCTAGCCAAGAATTCCTTCCATTTAGGTTGTTCTCACTGTAAACGATACCCATAACTCGAGCTATGTAGGTCTGAATGAGAAATTCAAAAGCCTAACATCAAGTTCACTAATTTGGCTACAATTTACCTGAAGGACGCACCACAAAATTCCATTTATTTCCTACCCAAAAACCAGTTCTAAAGTCCGGTTAATGTGTATATCCACAATATGGCAGCTTCCCATGGTTCAAAACACAACCAAACATTTCCCTTAGAGCAAGACAACCAACACCATTATTTAGTTTAAGCCTAACACATAAAAATGCACACAAGGACAATTATTTAGTCCAAAAAATCAAGCCCCCGAACTCGTCCGTAAACAATCCTGCATCCCAAAGACACCGTCCTGTAAAGCTGAACGGCTCACACGGCCACACACAACCCATGCCATTTGAATTGACCCTAAACAAGGATTAAATCCGGCAGTGAGAAAAACCCTACCTCTTGAAGTTTTTGTCAGAACTTCAACCTGCCTCATAAGCCCTTTGTCGTGAGGTTGAATTTCTTCCTCTTGCTCACCTAAACCGCCTGGTCCGATCGTTTCTGGAATAAAGAGGTATGAGCCCTCTATAAAACCTCTCTTTTCCTCTTCTTTCTTTCTTCTGTTCTTTCTTTCTCCCATCCCACTCAAGGTTTCTCGTCCAAGATGGGCTAAGAGCCGTTTCACTTCAATACATGTCCAATTCCTTTCATCGCTCTGCGATTTTCCTATCCTCTCATCCATCTACCTCACTGATTTCCTCCAACACATACACACACCATACCATAAACCATACTCGTTCTCTCATGGTTTCACTTTCACATCTTGACAATGCGTCTCATCTCGAGCCACTAAATGCGCCTCAAGAGTCCCCGCACTACTTCTATGTCATACCAATCCGACCGCCTCTAATTCGACTTCCAAATTCGACGGGTACTGGGTTTCATAATTCCAACTATGAAGTCCGTTTCATTATCCGAGATCTTAAAATTCCTGATTTTAACCGAATTTTACCTGTTTCACCATTTAAACTGGATTTTCCTGTCACAAGGCTAAGCTTGGTAAGGAGACGAGGATAATTGATAAGATGAGTTTGATATAAAATGTCCACCATAAAATCCTTTATAAATATAGAAACAAAAATTGACCAAATATTCAGACAAAAAATAAAATAAAATATATTGTTCAAGAAATAATGAAAATAATTAACACTTGAGCCACTAAAATAATACTTATTGGGCCCTATTTGATTGTTTTTATTGGAGGAGCTTAGCTGATTCACCTCCAATAAGTTCTTATAGGCTGATTGGTAAAAACTCATGACCAACTACTAATATCTAATTAGGGTTACAAACAACTCCTGATGGGAAAAAAAAATTACAAATTAAATCTTTTTTTGATCCGCTCTTATTAAACCTTTTTTCATTTTCTCTCCTTCCTTACATAATTTTAGGATTTATTTTTATAAATTTTATGAAATAATATGAATTTTTTTATGGTTATGAAGTTATTTCATATTATATTCAAAATGAATGAGAAAAGTATAATCATAAATCATTTTATGTTTAGCTTGCAAAGAATATTATTTATTGTTAAATTTTTTTAAAATTTTTTATGAAATAATATTATAAATTATCATAATTATAATAATATGTATAAAATTTATAACCATAAATCATTTTTTTATGAAATAATATTATTTATTGTTAAATTTTACTTGCTACATTTTTTATGAAATAATATATAAATTTATTCATAAATTATAAATAATAAGGAAATATTGCAATTATAAAAATGATATATGAAAAATAATGTTTTTTTATGGTTATAAAATATTGTTTCTTATTCATGGTTATAACTATAGATAAATAATAAATTTCATTTACGAAATCATAAATAACCATAATAATATAAAATTTATTATGTTAAGAATACAAAAAATAACCATAAAATTTCATAAATTATTAATCCATAAATTATTTATTTATGAAATAATATTATTTATGGTTAAATAAAATTTTATTTCAAAATATTTTATTTGTGGTTATAAATTCTTATAATTTCATTTTTTTCGTCTCTTTTTTCTACATATACATGCATTGTTTTTTTTTTTTGTTTCTCCATCATGTTTATATATGTAAATTAACCTTTAATCAGCTACTTTATCAAGTAATAGGCCTTGTTTGGTTTAGTTGATATTTGCAGTTGATAATGAAAGTTGTTATCAGAATGATAAATGAAGTTGATGTTGTGAATGGGTAATGGGATGTCACAGATGACATAATTACATCACAAAAAAAAAAAAAAAAAAATAGAAAGAGGTTGATAGTTGATCATGTAAATTTACCTATATAGACATGATAGAAAGATATGTGCCAAGAATGCATTATTATATAATATGAGATAGTTATGCTGATAAATAAATGTCACAGATCGACTTAATAAGATATAGAATGGTTAATATAATAAAATGCAAAGATTCACTCAAAACCACAACAATAGTATCAAAAGTAATATTTCTCACTGTTAAAAGAACTTAAGATTCATGATCCACATAGTCAAAAGAATTTTTCTTCAATGCTAACTCCTTTATTCACTAAAATTTAATAAGAACTGTATAATAACACGAATGTTATTTAATAACATGATCTATATTATTTATATAATTATTATTATTATTTATATCATATTGTATTATTATAATGTTTATAATAATATTATATAATATATTATTATTATTTGATTTATATATTATTATTATAATTATTATATAATTATTATATTATAATATTATTATTATTATTATTATTTATTATTATTATATATATATATATAATAATAATAATAATTATAATATTATTATTATTATTATTATTATTATTATAATAATTATAATTATTATTATTATTATTATTATTATTATTATAATTATTATTATTATTATTATTATTACATATTATTATTATTATTATTATTATTATTATTATTATTATTATTATTATTATTATTATTATTATTATTATTATTATTATTATTATTATTATTATTATTATTATTATTCACTATCATTACTATCGGCCACGACACACACACACACACACACACACACACACACATTACCATTCACACACACACACACTACACATTACTACACATTAGCCACATTACGGCCACGGCCACACACACACATTGGTCATCATCACACTACTACACACACACACACACACACACATTAACACACTACTTGACACACATTACTACACATTACACACATTACATTAATAATACACATTAGTCACTACATTGTTTACCATTAATACACAATATCATTATTATTTATTATTGATATTATTATTATCACATTATTATTATTATTATTATTATTATTATTTACACATTATTATTGACACACATATTATTACACATACTATTATTATTATTATTTATTGGTATTCACACATAATACGTATTATTTATTATTATTATTACACACATATTATTATTATTATTATTATTATTATTATTATTATTATTATATATATTATTATATTATTATTATTATTATTATTATTATTATTATTATTATTATTATTATTATTATTATTATTATTATTATTATTATTATTATTATTATTATTTATTATTATTATTATTATTATTATTATTATTATGTTATTATTATTATTATTATTATTATTATTATATTATTATTATTATTATTATTATTACATATTATTATTATTATTATTATTATTATTATTATTATTATTATTATTATTATTATTATTATTATTATTATTATTATTATTATTATTATTATTATTATTATTATTATTTATTATTATTATTAATATTATTATTATTATTATTATTATTATTATTATTATTACACATTACTACTACACATTACATTAACACACATTGGTACATTATTTACTACTTACTATTATTGTCACGACACACACATTATTACATTAATATTACCATTACACATTATCATTATTATTGCCATTATCACATTAATATTATTATTATTATTTATCATTAATATTAATATTATTACTATTATTATTATATCATTATTATTATTATCATTATTACATATTATTACTATTATTAATATTATTACTATTATTATTATTATTATTATTGCACACATATTATTATTATTTGCATTATTATTATTTATTATTATTATTATTATTATTATTATTATTATTATTATTCATTATTAATATTTATTAATATTATTATTATTATTATTATTATTATTATTATTATTATTATTATTATTTAATATTATTATTATTATTATTATTATTATTATTATTATTATTATTATTCACCACACACACACACACACACACACACACACACACACACACACATTACCACTACACACACACACACACACACACACATTACGGCCACACGACAATAATACACATCATTGACACACACACACACACATTGGCTGGTCACATTCACACACTGATTACTGGTTTACTGATTGGCTGGTCGCACACACACGACACACACACACACACACATTACAGACACACACACACACATTACATTATCACATTATTATTACACATTATTATTCATTATTTATTATTACTACATTATTATTGTACACTGATATCTCACTACCAAGTCATAGTGGTTGATTAGCTCTGATACAGTGGAAAGATTAAACTCATACACATTTCACAGTCAACATCCCCTCGCTTCGACAGCAACATCGCCACACACTCTCTTCATTTCTCACATGATCTGCTGTGGATATTTTCATTTCTGAAATACTCTTTCGCTCAACTTTTTAAGATTATTCTCATTACTTTCTTGAGCTCTTCTTATTGCACTTGCAACTATTAACATACTCTCTTCGATTATCTTCAGTTCTCCACCTTTATACTTACGCCTATGATTACTTCTGTTCTCGTTTCTCTCAAAACTGATTTTCTGTCACCTTGTTTCATTATAGTTCTGTAGTCATAAAAGCTCTGATTCTTTGCCTCACGATCAGCCATTTCTGTACATTTTCTACGCGAGTATTCCTTATTTTGGGAAAATAATGCTTATGCAAATTCCTACATTCTATTAATATTATTAGGTGTGCCCCCATGAGCATGTATTTAATAGATGCGAAAGAATTTTTGATTTGATTAAAGAATATGATAATGATAGGTTTTTGGTAAAGCTCCACATAGAACCAGCTTTTGTTAGGGAATAATGAGATTAATAACAAAGTTCGCGCATGGTTGTCGGGTTCACCAAATGATAATACGCATATTTAACTTCTCATCAGTCGTTGAGTCATTGATTCATAAAACTAGAAATCAGACATATTCTACTCTGATTAAATCAGGATTTATCATTTAAGATGATCAGGAATGAACTCCCAATCCCATTTAGTACTCGTGTGCCATGAATGGAATGCTCTTACTCTTGACAAATGCCAGTTCTTTTTCGTAGAAAATGGGACAAGAAGATTATGATTTTATCTTGATGCTTATGCTGATGATAGTGTTATCTTCTTTTCAAAAACAAGAACAAAGATTAAAGCATTTGGACAGATTTTTATAGATTTATTTAAACACATGTGGTATCGATTGCTCAAAGAAATCTATAATTGGAACAAAGACTGAATCTTTAGATTAATGACGACATGATGGAATAATTATTGCATCATAGCTTCCAGAAAAGACAAGGATTTTCCCAGAAGTTAACTGATGTAGAAAACACTGCGCAGATTTTTAGAACTATGCCTGAGCGATTGCACCTTGCTTCCATTTTCGGCAGTGACTATTGCCAGGCTCAACAGATTTCCAAAGCTTCAAAAGCAAACATAGCCAGCTCCGCATTGTGATTTATAAAATCTCACGTATTGACATTAAAGTTGTGGTCTTCACTGAGTACGATGATTTAACATAAATGAGCTCACAGTTTATATACATGGGTTTAGCATGGTGCGATCTGTAGTATTACTCAAGAGATTATGTGTGCATATTTGTGACATTGCTAGCTATTTTAAGAAGTCATAAACGAAAAAGAATTTTTGCATGATTGCATTTAAAGATCTTAGCTTTATCACTTCAAAAGAGCCTCACTAAACGTATGTCACCTATAAAAGAATTAATTTTCAAAAATTTAATACAGTTTACTGACAGATGCAGTTCATTGCTCATATACTTTTGTTGAGAGACTTCCAAAAGATTGTTTATTTTTGCCTCAGATGAGGAAACATCAAAGATCGATGAAATAGAGTTTATTTGTAAATGTTCAAAATCTTTGTTCACTCATAGCTGATCATTGTTCATCATTTGAAGTCAATCACTTTCTTATTTCACAAAACAAGACTTAAAAATATTTGTTGATTTATTTCTGTAACTGTTAAAATACTATCTAAAATGTGTAAGATTTGTCTCCCATTTGAAAGGAAGCACTATCTCTTCAAAAATAACATAGCCATAGGATTTCTATGTCAGCAGCAATTAGTATGAGACTCTCAACGATTGCGACCCTCGTAGTAGTCCATTTGAAACTAGGGAGATGCAGTCTCTAGGGAATCATCAACAGATTTCATATATAAAAGAGCGGCTTTCTTATCTGATACATAGCTATGATTATTGATAAATGTAAGAATTCATCTCACTTTATTATATGATAAGATCTAGTGATATCTCCATTTGTGAATATCAAAGATTCGCACTATTTTGTTTTAAACACACCGTATTCCTAAATATACTCATCGGTTAAAGAGGGAGTTGATTACTCTGAAATAACTCCTTATAGTTTATTAAGATAAAGGTTAGTATTTCTGATTTTTCAAGGTAGTCTCAGTATTTTTGAGACAAACTGTTATTTTTCTGTTTATACCTCACGGTCATAAAGTATCCAAGAAAGTGAAGAGATTGGGTCATAAAAAGATGCCAAGCCTTTACGAGTTAAAACATTCTTCGGCGTATTCCTCGACGATCGCCGTAAAACTGACGTGAGCGAGCAGCAGCAGCGCCACCGTGCCATATAAAGTCGCATCGACGCCTTATTGCGACAGCACGTGGTCATTCTGTTGCTATGGTTTCGTCAAAAAAGACAAACATGACGAAGCGTATATCGTTCTTCATCGCCGCCATTGTATTGTGTCAAAAGAAGATGTCGATTTAGCGTCAGCAAAGAGGCTTTGCCGTGAACGACATCACCGTAGGTATTTGCCAGCATATGCATGTGTAGAATAAGTATCTCGACAGCATTGTTTGGAGCGTCATTTTGCGCATCGCATTTGACGATCTCGACGGCGAGACGATCGAGCATCGCCATCACGATCAACATTTGCACCAATGTCAGAACGCGCATCGTCATTCGATCGTTCGAAATCGCGGTTAGCGCACACGATGCGCGCGTTCGCCCCGACCACAAAGACGTGGATTCTCGTGACGTTCGATCGCCATTCGCTCAATCGCAATGGGCCATGAGGTACAGATTAACTGGCCCAGTGTTGCGTAATAACAGTGTTTTGTTTAAATATCGCATTGTCATCATCGTTGCATTTATCACTCATAGGAATATTATCGGTCTTAGCCCACACAGTGGTGCAGTCGTCGTAGCAGGCACGAGATGTCGTCCCGGGCTGCTAACAAAACAGTGAATGACACGGTGCATGATTCAACGCGTTATTTTCTCGAACAGTCAATAATTTGATTTAGTTACGAAGGGCTTAGACATATCATCACGATTTGTTGTTACGCTATTACTGTCGCAGCCAGACACCGTGACATATCGACAGCTTGATTTTGATTCATCGATCCTGGCGCCGCACCGGTTCAGACACCAGATCACAAGAGAATCAATCAACCAAACAACTGACATAATAATCACAATTAATCTAACACAAAGAATTAAGTTAATAGTAACCAAAGAGCAAACAAATCATGATGATTATGTCTAAGCCCTTCATATTATGTTTTAAATAAAATTATTATTTGTTCAGAAAATAAGCACGATTATGGGTCCACTACGCTTCCATTATCATTCCTTTTTATCGTTCGACCGAATAATATTCGAAGACGTAGCGCCCAGATTCTCGTTAATCCCACTTCGCATCGCACGCGTGACTCGCTCTTGCTTACCTTCACCGTGTGGGGACACCTTCAAATATTACTCTCACTCACTCTAATTCGTTTCCTACCTTAGGGCGTAGGCAGTAAATAAAGAATTTTAACGAATTTAATGGACCAATAATCACAAATATTTTCTAAATAAAACACAATTTTATTTCTACATAATACTAAGGCTTAGATTAAATCTAGCCTTTCATTACAAGCTTTAACATTTTTTACGTATAAAATAAAAGAAATGTAAAATCAAACTTTACACCCATATTTGAAGAAAGTAGTCCTTTTCCACACGCTTACCTGTTTAATCGCACCAAGAGAGAAAACTAAGATTCTTCACACTTCTCATCTGCATTCTTTTCAAGCAATATCATTTACAGGAGTTTTGACTTGAATCCAGCCTGGCTTCTATTTGAAGAGAACATAGTCATCTCTCAATAATGAGCAACAACATCAAGATAATCTCTTCTCTCCCTTTTTATTTTACTTCATGGACTCCTTCCCCCTCCCTCTTCTAGGCTCATTAATCACACGTGTAAAAATTATATAACCCGCCTTTCTGCCAATTATTTTATTGAGCCATCTTATCGTCGCATTATTTTACGCTGTCACCCTTCTTGATATCCACAATTCTCATCAGAACATATCTCACTGTTACTTCAATCAATGCAGGTTTGGTAAGAGGCATAATGATACTCGCCTTCAATCGCGCCATCTTTTGGACGAAATTTTTGTTTGAAATTTCAACATCTCACACCGGAACACAGATAATTTGCACTGATGAAACACATGGTCTGATTTGTCCCATTTATTTACATCAGAACATAGACCAAGAAAAAGTCTTTCATATTCAATGAAATATTACTCATCTTCCGCGGTTAGTAATCGCTTCGATTCTTTCTATTCAACAGGCAACTTTCGCATGGAGAAAAAAACCCTTTGAAGAGATTTAAAACTTGAATTCTTCGCATCGTAAAGTTCCCGCGTTTCTTATTGATGACGATCGGTATTTTTTTTATAAAAAGCTGGGAGAAGCTGCCTTCTCGTGCAATTATCCTTCATCTTTATTCTAAACTCTGTCTGAATATCTCGTAAATTACAAAGGTAAGGTAGATGAGCAACAGCGTCATCAAAACAACGAACACCAATCCACATCCATCTTCAGAGAAAACAAATCGAGGATTAGACCTGATTATCAGTTGAATCAACGAACCCCGGTAGATTTACAGAACCGACATCCATAATGGAGATAGAATGAGAGTTCTTCAGATCACTAACGAAGAACACATAGTCGATCCCCCCAACAGAACCAAATCAAGATCTTTCGGTCTTTACTAATGTGTAACCCAAGATTATTTAATGCAACCGCGTTCTTCTCGGAAGAAGATTTGAATATCACTTCAAGATTCTTCCACATCTTCTTCTTCGTATTTCTTCGCAACCCATGTCCGTCCAACTACTAATAACGGAGATTTGATTTGGTATGTCAATAATGACTAACAATAACTAATAAATTTGTGTTGATCGTTGATTTATTTATTAAGATAGTTATCATCCTTTTCGATTCAACAACCTGATTATCGATTTATCCAACCAACGAGCATTCACTATGCAATCTGAAAACATCTGCACTTCGCTTTTAACAATCCCAACTGACCGCCCAAAGAACCAAATATTAACATAACATTTCATTTCTTTCAACCCTCGCCGCTCCATCCCTCAAAACACTTGCATCCAAATAAAACTGAGGCTGAAATCCATAAACCCTCCATGAACCATGAAAATTTTCCTTCGAATTCCTTATTTTCTGATATTTTCTCTTCCAGGGAATGTTGATGTTCCTGTTATCATAACTAGATAACTCTGCACACAGAATTCCTCTTTCCAGAACTCTAGCATCATTTATTAACACCCATGCTGAATTCCGTTTCAAGTATTAAATCATCATTATCATGGAAAGTTTTTAACTTGGTAAGTCAATACATCGATTTTATAAATCTAATCCGTTTCCTTCATGTTCTTAGTAAACACAATCATTCTTTCACTTGTTAATTTTCTTAATGGTTTTCTCAAATCAAGAAGGTTTTTAATAAATCCTTCAGATAGCTTAAAATTCCTAAAATCTTCGCAATTGTTTTCATCCGTTAACTCCCAAAGAAACTCAACTTTCAGAATACATTTCCTGCAATCCTTATCCAATCAATTCAATTATTGGTCCTAAAAATTCAATCTTTTGTTCTCCAATTATAGATTTCTTTTTGGATAATCCAATACCATGTGTTTTACATAAATCTATAAAAATGTCCAAATGCTTTAAATGTTGTTCCTTTGTTTTTGAAGAGATTAGCATATCATCAACATAAACATGGATAAAATCATAATCTTTAAATATATTGTCCATTTTTCTCTGGAAAATTTGAGGGGCGTTTTTTAATCCAAAAGGTAGAACATTCCATTCATAGTGTCCTTTGAGGGAGTACCAAATGCAAGAGGCTAGACCTCCAGTCCGATCACCCTGAGAATTTGACATAGAACTAAAATTTTTCAGACGCCTGGCGCACCAGCAGCCTCTCACAGCAAAGAATCAGAATGAAGCTCCTTATCGGCAGGTGTAAAAGAAGTCCAAACAAATATTTATTTACCGCCAACTGAAGTCAACATGAGATGTCACACGGTCTGGTTCAACCTTACTTATTCTAACGCAGCAAATGGACCACTTCGAATGAATGTCAATCGTGAGGTTTTAAACGAAACTTAACGGTTCCTAAAATTCCTTCACATTCAACATCCAGGCATATCCCCAGTAATAACCCATTAATCATCGATTTTCGAACTGAAGGAAGCTGAAGCGTCTACTTATTTCAACAAAGATTTAACTGAGTCGCGCATCAACGCTATTAATTCGATCAAAACCGCGGCTTATAAAACCCAATCTTAACGGCATAAAAGCCAAAAATCCGAAAACAGGAGCGGCATCAGAGAATCGCGCCCACACCGGTCATGGATGCCACATGGCGGAGTCCAAACTTAATAAAGGCGATCGCCCAGTAACCGAGGGTAGAAATCCGGCCAGTCGCGCAAGAGTCCGAAGACTCATATAATGTTAAGCTATTATTTTGATAATAATCTTAAAAGCCTACAGAAAATTATTTTGGCAAGATCAAACAAGATTACGAAGGAGCAGAACTGAACACGTCAGAAACAAACAGGCAGGTGAGTTGATATCCCGGTACATTTGACACAGAAATATCTTCCCCGACAGAGGACCGATATTTCGCGAAAGCGACCTAAAGATAAAATCCTGGTCCAGAATCATAGCAGCGTGGTCCACCAGAATCGTGGATAGGTCAAACCAAAACCCAAGATATTATACGATATTAAGTGCCGACCCGTCACGAAGTGCGCTTAATAATCCGACTTTATTAACCAAAATCACGTTCCTTCATTTGCACTCACCAAGCCTCGCCAAACACGTCTTCGCTTCGTTCCATTCCCAGATGGTGATTATTATCTTCTGGTTTACTATCACGGTAATTTTAATTTCGATACGACCGACCACACGAATGCACCTTCCTGCACATGGGCGCCAATTGCTAAACACAGTAGAACCCACAGTAGGCCCATAGAACAAGTCGAAGTTGCAACAAGAACTTATGCGTGTTTCAAAGAGCTCTTCGCACAAACAGATATTGACAATTTCACTTCACCACGCTTCACTTTAACTGAGCAAACCGCTAGGAACTTGAGTTGGTCAAATGTTTAATATTCTGGTTTTTAATAAATCATTTGTAAGCTGCTTAAAACTGGTGAACAAGATTGTTCAGAATCTAAACATTTAGGCCTTATCACCCAGGGTAATCTAAAATCATCTTGAAATCGGGATACTAGACGTTTCGTGATAGACTTGTCCTATTATCATGAATAAAAGTGGTGGAAACCACAGCCAGTCCCTTCTCCCAGCCAAATACTAATGTGATGAGTGTTTTGATAAAGTATATGCATCCATAGAGTCATGCAGTTGAGGCAGCGATACCTCCCATGAACTGGTCCTTTGAAAACCCTCAACTGGAACCTTCACAGTCCTCATCAAAACCTCATCCACATCTATATACATCAAAGAAAACCAAATGCAGTAAATGTGACTTCCACACCTCTGCGCAACTTTGTTCATTTACATCGATGATCTAGTTAGGGCGAATTCTATAGAGTATCACACTTCCTGGGTTGAGACTCGAATGATTTGAAATCGCCTTGGATCCGAAGGAAACCAACCAATCTAAGACGATCTTCATTAATCTTGAATCCTTTCAATTAACTCCTTCATCACGAATTCCCATCCATTCAAGAAGCTCCACTCAATATCTTGTTTCTTTCCTTGGTACCAAAGGCTGAGCATTACATTTTATTTTCTCTAAACCAAATTCTTCCATGTTTCGCCAACCAGTATTTGGCAGATATCATAACTGCGCTTCAATCTGAATGCTCTGATCACAACAGAATATCCTTTTATGAAAATCTCCAGCGTTTCCTCAATCCGTCCCGAACAACAACACCTTCACTCATCTTCTTCTCGTAATAATCTAAATCTTCGATCATCATAACTGCTTCGTAACTGTTTACAACCTAATCACCCCGATTGTAATCATCTAAGTCTTCTATTTTTCTAACTTGAATAAAAACTTTCTTCGACTAATCATTTTTTCAATATCATCATCTATCTCGATTTTCTCTTTCTCCTCAAGCTGAATTTATTCTGACATTCAATATTCGCATAAGGTTCATCTCTTCTTCATTACATAACATCTGTCATCTTTTCATTCAGTACTAGGTTCTTTCCTATAAACCTGCCTCTCGTCTAACTGGATTATTATTCCACTCCCTTTCTCCTAAAATATCCCCTTGTCCTCTTTCCTGCTGGGTAACCTTCTTCTTCCAAATCTATTTTCAATCTATTCGTCTTCTAATGGGAAATTGCTGTGTTTTTTGTTCATACGGGAATCTTTTCTTTTGCTTTGAACATATGGTTTTTTCAAATCTCCTATACGTACCAAATCTATTTCCTCTTCAAGTAAATAGAGGACATTTTCTTTTTTCTAATCATTTTAGTTCTCTCTTTCTTAATCAAATAAGCTTGATGACACTATTCACTTAATCAGCTTTCAGAAAAATGAAATTCTTCTCCTACTGGGATCGAATTCTATAAAAGGATAATTCGAATTAGTGCGCATCCCCATGGATCCGTGAATCCTGAGTAAAACATGTTTAAGGTCACAAACAGTATATCCCAGTTATCAACTCTGAGATAATAAGAAGAGAAGAACAACTGGGAGCACATGTCTTATCATCTTAAAAGACTCCATACTCATTGACCTAATTTAACAAAGATGAGAACATATTCTTCTCCCACGCACCACAGCACTCTATCATAACCCAACATCCTTCTCCGATAGAACCAACCCAACGCGTATTTAATTTCTACTTACAATGTCATTCATGCGTTATCTCCAATAAAGCCTCGCTTTTTTATTGACAGCTCACTTTTGCCAAATGAACTAGCATCATGTCCAGGCTCCACATCCAGGAGAGACTCTGTCATCCTCCACATTCTTATCACCAGCAAAGCTTAATCGGAAGATGTTCCAACTGATGCCTAAGGTAGAAGAGATATCCATTGGTTTGAACCAAATCTAAATATATTCCAAATCTGGGTTTATTGCAACCTCCCGTCCCTCTGTGAGTCCATCCACACCAAATCCCTCATGCTTTTTACGTAGATTCATTTGACACAGTCAACCTCTAAAGATTTGGTGTTCTAGCATACCCGGTGTCTAATTCATGCTGGATGATTCCCGTTGAATATCCACGCTTGTTTCTACAGTGGTTGGTTGCAAAGCCAATCATTGATTTTCTTCCATTTTTAAATGTTTAGTGGATGTTTAATCTTTCAAAGGTTTTACTAAAAATCTCTATAGGTCACTATCCGCTATATGTTAAATCCATCAGACTATCTCTCCTTTCAAATCCGCATTCTCGATCCGAATAATAATTGTCTCGCTTCCATCGTTCATAATCATATTCTTTCGTAACAATCTTCTGGATAATCTATTTCCTCAAGTATTTCTCAAAGATGCGATAGATAAAATATATCAAGGTGTCCAATCTACATTTTCCTCTGCAAATCTAAATCAGAGCAGATCAATAATCATAATATAGACCTAATCTGAAGCCACTATAAATATTATTGTCATTTTTTCTTAAAAATCCTATTGATGTCTTCTTTGGAAAATCCTTTTCCTTGTTCAAAGGTAGAATAAGGTTCTTCTAATTCCAACATTTTTTTCTTCAAATCTTCCAAACTGAATCCATTCTCCTTAATCATGGACCTGTTGAACATCAATACACTTCATAACTAGAGTTTAACAGGTCCACACATAAATGTAAATCTTCATAAGGTATGAATTATTTCTCTGGTTCACCTTCTCCATATCCTCACGATCATTCATTAAATGATCAGAGCTATAGATCCAGGGCATATAACCAAATTGAGTTTAGAACCTCCTCATGTGTTTGCTGAGTCAGAATCAACACCCAGCTCAAAGCAATAACCACAGTCCAAAACAATTTGATTTAGAAACATTTCAAATCCTTCTTTGAGCCTCAATCTTATGTTTTCTTTCTAAAGTTGAATACCGTGGTCTCGTTAATCTCTTCTCAACACTGTGACTCTCTGCTGTTTGACAACTATCAAATCCTCTCATCTTCTGCATTCTAAATCGGCCTCATACCACCAGCACACCTCAAAGATCACAGAAGAATCAAATCAATCAAATAATTGATTAGATAATAATCAGTACAACTTACATTAATCTAAATACGTGCCACCGTATAATAGTAAATCAAGAGTTAAACAAATCATGATGATTATGTTCTTAAGCCTTCATATTATGTTTTAAATAAAACTATTAGTTTGTTCGTAAAATGTACATCGACATATCCACCACGCTCCATTCATCATTCCTTAATCAAACAATCACAATAATCACACCAATCCAACATGGATCTAGCACAGTAACATGCCTGGGTCCATTACTGATGTCTCAGTAAGCCTTCCATTGAGCGAATACACTGATATTGATTGTTCCAAGAACACATACCGATATGGGTCCACTCATGTTCACCCACATTTCTCCTCTTAATATGCCATCCTGGCCATCTTCGCAGCGCGCTCCCAGATCCCGATCCTAGCTTCTGCAATCGGCGTGAATGATCGCCTTTCGCACCTCGTCGCTGATTTCTTCAATATTAAATGTGTTTCCAGTTCTCTAATTCTGCTTCTCACCCAGAGAAAAGATGTAGAAATGTAAGAATTTTTAACGAATTTAATGACCAATCAATCACAAAATACTTGGGTCAAAACACACTTTATTTCTGAAGACACAATTAAGGCTTAGATTAAATCTAATTATTGGCTGCGCCTCTTAACATTTTACAAAAGATGAAAATGCAAGACAAAAACATATATGAACCCAAACTCATTAATCCATTTTTTCTTCAATAATTTCTCTATCTTACATTCGTTACATATTTATAGGTGAGCTTTCGCACTTGAAATCCTAACTCAATCCTGTTTCGGTTAACCTTCGCACGCTTCCTCGTATTTGAATACTATGGCTGAAATATTGTGGCGTCGCGCTTCTTCAATCACCTCCTTATCTGCCGTAGAATCTTTGCCAAATCTTTCTTTCGTTTTCGATCTTGTCAAAATGAATCATTTTTCGTAAACCATCTTTACTCTATTTCCAAGAATCTTTACCGCTCTACATCATGATCTTGTCACCGTAGAAGACCCAGAAATTCCAATTTGAGAATTAAGTAAGAAAACTATACCTTCAGTCCATCATGCCAGTTTTTAAATCCATTGTTCTCTGATTTATTATCAAGTTTATCAATCGCATAACTGTTTCTGAGTCCTGTTAGCACACATAGTGCTGAGGCTTTCCCACAACATGAGAAATGTCCTGAGGCCCATACAAGCTGATACACTTTGTTAAATGGGCGCCAGAAACATCGTTCCATGTTACTGCACAGATAAAAATAGAAAGACAAATATCATATAAGAGGTACTCAGCAGCCACAGCAGATAGAACAATAAACACGCTTGAGATAGCTGGGACATCAAATCTGGAGAAAGAGGGACATACGGGTAGTATCTATGGAATCGATTTAGTCACCAGACGACAAAATCAGTAAACAGCCTTCCCAATCTTTGTAGTTAACTAAAAGTTCCGCATCCAGTTCTTCAAAGCGCTAGCTTAGAATGCCTTAGAGAGAACCCTCAGAAACACTACAACTGGAGAACCCATGAAGCAAAAACATCTGTCCCAGAGAATGTCCATCTACTAAGAACAGCACATGGACTCAGCTTCAGCACAGTTTTGATAATCAGATGGGGAGATTCTCCTCCCAAACATTATCAGTGCGCCAGATTCTTGGCCATGCTTTTTTAATGTCAGCTAGTCTGAGTTCCTGAGGTCTGATGATCATCCCTAAACGATGATCTGAACAAAGTAACTTTCGTGATTTTCTTTAATGTCCGTGATCATGTTCCAAATGTTAGAGTTCGTTCTTTTTTGAATCAGAACCCCCAGAAGTTTAATCGATTTGTATGGGAACGCTGAACTGAGGTCAGATTTGCAAATCCCAAAAATATTTGGTAAGAACCGACTCACAGTGAAAATATTTTCTGTAAATGTTCTGGATGCCTCCAAAGAAATAAATCTTCCTAAACTATGTGGCTGTCTGAAGGAATTGAGCAAAGTGACAACCAGCCTGGGTGAAAGAGGGAGTAGCTGAGTCAAAGAAACCTGTCAGCATGGGTAAACTGAGGTCACGTGCGGTTGCTCGCCGAGTTAGTTTTGCACCACTTGGGAAACTCCAAAGGCAGTGATTTAAAATGGGCCTCCTGTTCAGGTGAAAACAGCCAAAGCCAGCCCGCGTGCTCGGCACTCAGGAAATCAAAAGAACTGAAACGGGCTCGGCATGCGTAGAAATTAATTTGGAGAGTTGGCTCGATCAAAGAATTTTATTAGGTTAAATGCCCGATGTTAATAATGGGACAATTATATAGAATTAAACGGTTGTGTTACAAGATAACGATATTGAATTATACGTAGTTTGTCAGAATGGTATACAAGATGGAGAGTCGATTATTACGGTCGAGATGGCATCGGTTTCCTTCAAAACCCATTATTAACGATTTCCTCCATACGCAGACTTCAGAAAATCTAAACTGTTGCCGTGAAAGCAATGATACGATTCAAAACGGACAGCCATAAAGAATTCTCCTTCACAGATGATATTCGAGAATCGGTCAAGAGACACAATAGACTCAGTTTCTATTGAGTGACCAAGACCGTTCTAAAGCTCACCAACCAATTCACCTGATAGGCAGTCCCATACTAAAATCAATACCAAGAAGATATTTCAAGAAACAATGTTTTGTTTTGAAATGATTATTTTTCTTAAGTACACCACGCAAAAGTGCAAAGTGACGAGTCGCAAGTGATGTGATCCACAGTGACATAGGTGATCATGTAGATATCTGCGAAAGGATCACGCACTACTTCGATGCGCCACGCTCACTCCCAGAGCATTGGCACTCCGCACTTAGGTGGTGAGAGAGCTTCTCCACTTAGTATTTACCTCCCACTCCAGCCCAGTCATCCCACGTGACCCCCATACCCGGCAAGACAGTAACGCCCTGCATTGCACTACCTTCGAGTGTCAGATCACAGCTTTCATTAGTGCTTCCAGATCATATTTCTTTGGACATACACATGTATTAGAATTGTAGATTTTATTACATGTTTCAGTATAAATAGTGGTAATCAACCATCGAATTATCGGGAGATAGTAATCGTAAGAATAGTTAAGATAATTCGATTTTTATGTGAGTATTGGCTTAAGAGCTCCAAGAGGCATTTTTAATTGCTGTCGTGACATATATTTCCCCATATATCGATCGCTTGGGACAAGTTATGCAGTTGGTATTCTGGTAGAGCTCCCCGCGGTCAAAGTAGACTCGCTCTCTCGATTCTAGCGGCGCTTCGTAACCCTTAATTCTCCACCTCAGGATTCCACGGTTGACGGTAGTCAACGGACCCTTCCACGTCATGTTCTCCTGGTATCGAGCTTAAGGTATAATGGGATTCCGTAGCGTGGTCGGGCCTAGTGGCAGGCGTGCACCAGGTGTAGTGCCTCAATATCACTCCATCAACTCACACCAGTCTCACACTTGGCATCACAGCTAAGGCAAAACGACACACCTCGGGAGTCCTCCGCCACAGCTTGAGGTCATTATCCCGACACAAGCTTCACAAATCTTTAAACACCCAGCTAGGTTTAAAATTTCTGTCCAGAGCTTTAGTATTTATAAGCTGAAGAACATCATCACTCAAAGCCTTGCACCTGGTCAGGCCACTGTCTCAGAATGTTTTAATCTAGGTAGGTGAAACCCAGGATGGAAGATTTTAGCTAGGCCATAGTCTTTATGAGATATACAAACATCACATCAGCAACAAAATCCAGACACTGGGATGTACTGTGTGCCATGATCATGAATTGTTTGAACTGCCTGTATCATGCAATGATATTTAATTGTCATGATAATAGGTAGATCGATGAGGCATGTTGGAAACAAACTGGTATTTAATAAACACCAATAATATAAAAATAAAATGAAATCTACAACTATTCGGCTCTGTCAACAAAAAACAATAATGATAATGAAACAAATTTTTAACAAATTGTTTAAAAATTTATACTTAGTTGAAAATGAATAAATGTTATTTTCTTTTAGTACCTTCCACTCAAAGAAATGAAAGTATAGTTGTACAGTAATATGATGAGAGAAAAACTCGGCCAATGCGCCCAGGCTTGACGATACGTCTCCGTAATTCTTCATAAGGAGGAGGTCCGAAGGCGGCCGCCTGATTATCCAGTAGACGGAGAGAAAGCTTATGCTGATTATGCCTCCACTTATCTGATATTGGGACTAGTCAGAAACAGTTGTATAGTCGAGTCACAAAATACGATGGAAAATTTTTCCTAGAATGCAGTGTAGAGATATTTGACTTTTTCAGGTCGAACAGGCAAATATAAGCGTGGTGGACCTGGTGGTGGCAAGACATACCGGGTTGTTGATGTCAAGCCTGACATGGATGAGATGACAAAACCACCCGTTATCGCAATCGTGGGATCTTAGTTTGTCATCATACCCGATACGGCCTTGGAGTTAGATAAGGTTACATATGCACATGGTCGATAAGTGCATGCGTAGAATTTTTGAGATCGAAATTCCTTTAAGCGAGGGGAGAATGTAAAACCCGAGAAATTCCACTTTCAAATAAGGGCAAATCGTAATTTTGATTATAAATTGTAGTCATCACAAAATCCCATCAATTTCTTCTAGATCTCTGGAGTGATGAAACTGATTTTTCGTCTAATTGCCTTTCATAAATCAAGGCAAGACTTAAATTCTCGTTATTTTCCAGACAAATAGCTCTATCGCTTATGAGGTATCGCTGCGCCGGGAACGGCTTTCACAATAAAGATTAGTCAAGACAAGACTACATACTCATATACCATAAATTATTATGAGTAGAAATGATGAAAATTGACGGCTGAGATAGTCTGAGATATCAAATCGAGAAGGGACATAATGGGTATTGTAGATTTGATTTTAGTCAGGCCGACAAGGTGTAAATGGTTCTCTCCCAATTTTAAAGACCCAACGTGAAGAACCAGAATTCTTCTTTTAATGGCCATTTTGAGAGAGCTCTTTAGAGGAAGCTTCTCTCTAAAAATACGGTGAATCAAATGAGTCGGTCGACCAGACAGAAGGAAAACGTTCTACGCGGACGGGCTGCAGCGTGGACCTAGTTTGCGAGTTTTGATAACTCCAAGAGGTAGGATTTTCTCCTACTTGCGTTTTATTCCCCATTTTTAAGGGTTTTTGATGTTTGGTTGGTTTGAGGCCGTGAGGGCGTTGATCGGTCCCAAAACATGGGGCTTAGAATTGTTAAATTTCTTAGAGGATTTTCTCACCATCGTGGCCCTTGAATTAGGAAATTGCATTTGGGTCTTTTAATTCAAATTTTTTGCTTTAAATCATGTATTTGTATGGAAAATCACAGGGAATGGGTTTGTAGATCGGTCCCAAAACATGGGACAGTGTAAATATTACTGGACATTTGGGACGGTCAGTGAATGTGACTGATGTGGAGCTGTTCTATGGGAATTTATGCATTAAATTCTATTTTGGTGAGTAGGAGGCAGAGAAAATGGGTAGAAGTCGGTTCAAAGGTGAAAGCAGAGGTTGAATGATGGAAATTTGCCGTGGACAGCCCATAGCTGAGACCAGGAAGGTTAAAGCAGATCCGGGTTTGTGTGAAATAGCCATAAAGGCCCATGTGTTTTAACTCATTGAAATGTGTGAATTAGATGGCAGTATGTGTAGAAATTAATTTGGAGAGTTGTGGTCGATCAAAGAATTATTAGGTTAATGCTTGAGGTGTTAACACAAGGACACAATTATATAGAATTAAATTGTGTTGTAAGCCATGGGTGATGATTGATGTATTGAATTACATGTGTGTAATTTTATTTGATTGAAAATATGCATATTGACATATTGTATGAATGGTTTTGAAAATGACATAACGCATTTTCATATGCACTGGGTAACCTAGAAGTTAGGTGTGAGTGCATGACATGGATTTTTGTAAAAACGGGAATGTTTGCGAAAGGAATTTCACAGGATGATATTCCGGAGAATGGGGTTGGGAGATGGGCAGTCACATTTCGGATGAGGACCATGGCTGATTTAGAGCTCATAACCAATTCACCTCGGAGGTAGTCCCATATTTATGCAGAATACTTCGGTAGTATATTTTCAAGAACAACGAGTTTTAACGAAAGTAGTTATTTTCTCATACATGGCTTAGGCAAGTGTGAGTGAGTCGGTGAGGACTCGTGACATGGGGTGATGTGCGAACATTCAAGTAGGATCATGTAATTACTTAGTGTGTGTTTACTGGAGCATTGCTTTGCACTTGGTGGTGAAGTAGCCCATAGGGCGATTCTCTGCGAACTTTGGCTCGTCGTGGGACCCCCTTTATATTTCAGTGCGGAAGAGCGCTCGAGAGCCGGCTCATTTGAAGGTTGATTTTGAAGAAGCGGTTTGTGGCTTGATGGTTTTGGACATAACATGTATTAGAATTGTAGATTTTAATATGTTGTATAAAATAAAGTCGTAATCAGCTATCGAATTATTGGGGAGATGGTGAAGAATAGTTAAGATAATTGATTTTATGAGTGATTGGTTTATGAGCCCGAGGCATTTTACTCATGTTGGATATATATTGCATATATTGGATTGTTTGGGACGGGTTATCACGAGTTATGTATTTGGGTAAGAGCTCCGTACAAGGAGACTACACTTGGAATTTTCTAAAGACTAGCGTCGGGTAACTTGGGCACCAGCCCCCAACATTCGGGTTAGCGGGTAGTCAACGGACCCCCGGGTTTTGGGGCGTCACATCGGCCATCAATCTTTTTCCTCTTTGACTATTCTTGTCCGTTCCTGCCGACGGAATCTTTGCGGGTATTCTTCATCAGCTAATCTTCTTTCGACATAATCTAATGCGTATTGGGGAAGAGACGATTCTCTGCTTGATCATGTTTGTCTTTTTGACAAAATCTCTTTCTTTGAGTCGGGGGTGGCCTGTCTCACGAAATCATAATAGAACCCAATCGATCTGGCTTGCCATAGCTTCTGAATGGCCGCTTTAATGCACTCTCCATTTGCCGTTTTACGACAATCAATCCAAGTCCCCTTCTATAATGAATGTTTTCTTCATTAAAGGGCTTGAAAATCTTTTTTGTATTTGAAATCATATTCCTTTCCTGGATCACTTTTCGCATTCGAATGAAGTGCCAGACAGGAAATCTTTGGTTGTATTCAAAATGCGGACTAGAAAAAATCAAGTGCTATTGTATCATTAGTCGATATAAGGGAGTTATTTTCAAAATTGTCCTTTACTCCCTCTTTAATCCAAACCGGTAAATTATGAATTTCCGGGAAATCTGGTGTGGTAAGGTAGATAGTGGCGATGCTGCCAAAATCGTACCAATCACGAATCTCTTCAGGATCTGCTCCTTGTAGAAAATAAATTCTAGGATAGATTCCTGATTTATCAATAATCATATTCTTGGTATCGGATAAACCGAATAATCTTTCCATCATGTCAGAATGTAATTTGATGAGTTCCCTTTCGGGATTCATCTCACTAGTTTCAAAAATCGGTTTGCTTTCACGGAAGTTTGAATTAAGTAATGAAATCGTTTGTGATTCTCCTTTTTCAAATTTCTTTTTGCTCGACGGAATCCTGCAGGAAATATTTATTTTTGAAAAATCGATGCTTCCTTTCAAATAGGAAGTTAAAATCTTTTCATTTTCAGTGAATGTTTTTAACCACACGATTTTGAAATCATTAACAAATCTTACGTCTTGTTTTACATTAATTAAAAGTGGATTCGACTCAGCAGAAATGATCAAGACAATCGATCAAACTTATAAGTTGATCAGATTTTAGACATTTCGATAAGCTTTCTGACTTCATCAATCTTTGGTGTTCCTCCCATCTACGGATTTAGAAATGCTGCGACCAATATTTACTGTCGAGCAGATATATCAATATCAAAAATATTGAACAATAAGTTTGCCCATCCAATCAATACGGCTTGTATTCGGGTTTGAGTAAATTATTTTTATAAAGCCTTAACACAGTATTATCACCATTCTAAGTAAGAATCTTTTAGGTAATACAAAAATATGAGAATTTCTTTAATCCTTTGATAAGCGCGAAAATTCTTTTTCATTTATATGATATCTTTCTTAGTAGGGGTAAATGTTCAGTATACACACATAATTCTTCGGTGTTATTTTGAATCCTTTTTAGTGCTGACCCATGTGCTATCGAGGATAGATAGGTTTCAAGTATTAAATCATCATTATCAAAGTGGAAGTTTTGCTTTGGTAAGTCGATACATTGGGATTTTATAAATCTAATCTGTTCTTCATGTTCTTTAGTAAACACAAGTCTATTCTTTTCACTTGTTAATTTTCTTAATGGTTTTCTCAAATCAGCAAGGTTTTTAATAAATCCTTCGGCATAGTTTAAAATTCCTAAAAATCTACTTGGTGTTTTCTGTCAGATTTAGCTTCTCGAGGAAAATGTAATACTTTTCTAAGAATATGATTACGCCAATTCTATTCCATCATAATCAATCATTAATCCTAAAAATTCAATCTTTTGTTCTCCAATTATAGATTTCTTTTTGGATAATCCAATACCATGTGTTTTACATAAATCTATAAAAATGTCGAATACTTTTAAATGTTGTTCCTTTGTTTTTGAAGAGATTAGCATATCATCAACATAAACATGGATAAAATCATAATCTTTAAATATATTGTCCATTTTTCTCTGGAAAATTTGAGGGGCGTTTTTTAATCCAAAAGGTAGAACATTCCATTCATAGTGTCCCTGAGGAGTACTAAATGCGGTTAAGGGTTTAGATTCCTCAGTCATCTTAATCTGATAAAATCCTGATTTACAATCAAATTTCGAATGCCAATTACAATTTCTAGTTTTATGAATCAATGTTTCTTTATTTGGTAGGAAATAACCATCAAATACGGTATTATCATTTAATTGTTTATAGTTGACAACCATACGGGCTTTGTTCCTATTAATCTCATTTCTATTCCTAACCATAAAGGCTGGACTACTATGTGGGCTTTTTGAAGGCCTAATCAGATTTAAATCACATAATTCTTTTAATTGAATCTGAAATTCTTTCACATCTAATTCATTATGTCTCATAGGTTTTACCCTAATAATCTTATCGGGATCTTTCAATTCAAGGGTTGCATAAATCTTATTATTTTCCCAAAATTGTAAAGGATTTTCAACGTAAAGTGTTTCAAGTCTGGTTTTAATCTGTGAACAAAAATCAAGGCTTTTTAGTAATCTGAATTCTAATCGAAGTAAGGGTGTTGAAAAATCAGTTTTTGGTATAGGAAGTGGAATAGGGTATCCACCTATTTGGCTGCCAGTATAAAGGTGGAAATTTTCGAATAAGCATGTTTCAATCGGTGTAATCCAATGGTTGCAAGGTGTTTTTAATCCGAAGAATAGGAAATATTATTTTGAATAATAATCTTAAAGTTGAAGAAAATTATTTCCAAGTAAAATATCACAACCCGGTATTATATAAGAAAGTAAGTAATTTAACAATGTATTTGCTAATCAAAATCTGAGGGTGTTTGATACCCTTTATGAAATAATATTTTGATTTGAAATATCTTTTCCACAATATTGCGAATGCATCGATATAGTGTGCTTGGGAAAACGAGCGGATTTGGAAGACAAATGCGATCGGAATCGATATATGTAGCAAGGATTCGGCTTGTAATCGGGATAGAGTTAAACCAATCGATATATATATAGAAAAGGGTAGTCATTTTAAGGTATGACAATGCGATTTTATTAATTGTAATCATTAAGTTTTCGGATGTAATGCCTTAGAAGCTTGCATTTTTCAAGGAAAGTCATTCCTAGCATTATGCTAATTATATCATTTTTCCCTTCATCTTCTACCATTAATGGTAATTTAATCTCTTGATTATTTAATCGAATCAATGTATATGAGGAATTTGTGAGCACAAATTTTCACCGATAAAATGATGTATGTAATCGGTTCTTCTAAATCGTTTAAGTCTAACATAAATGTTAAACTTTTGATATAAATTTAGAAAGATACTCAGTATCAATCAAGATATCAATCTTTTATGATCTTGTCATCAAAGTATTCTCCCTTAATCTTATAATTTGTAATCTTTTTTGTTGGTTCAAGTGCTTTGAAAGTTATTCTTGGATGAATTAAATCATTTGTAAGTTAAGCCCAGAGACAAGATGGTCTAGAATCTAAATATTTAGGCTTATCACCTATATCCGAGTAAAAATCATCTTGGCCCGATACTATGACGTTTGGTGGATGGCTAGGTAGATATCGTGAAATAAAGTGAACAAATCTATATATAGTCATGCAGGCAAAATACTCAATGTGATGAGTGTTTGATAAAGCATATGCAATCTTATAGGTTATAGAGTAAGGTTTATTGCCTTCTCTCATGAAATCTTGTCTCTTAAAATCTTGAATCAAACTTAAGGTTCTGTCAAAATCTTTATCTGCAAGATTATAGGATATTTTTGGGTAAATATTAAAAATCAATTTTTGGTACTTAAGATTTCCTCTAATAATTCCTAAAATTGCTTCCTTTTTATTTATAATCCTATTATCTAATAGTGCTAAATCTATAGGAGTATCAATACCTTCCCTAAATGTTGCACTTATAATCATTTGTATAGATCCTATATAAATCCATCCAATCTTACATCGATCTTTTCATTAATCTTTTTGAAACTTTGAATTAACTCCTTTTTTCTTAACAAGGGAATTTCAATCTTACGGAGGTTACCTCAATATTTAAAGTTTCTTTCTTTTAGGCTTTAGGGCCATAATACATTATATTTTTTCTAATCCAAATTTTCCATAGTTTCTATTAAACTCGAGTATTCGCTATAATTAATCAGCTTTTAATCTTTTTAAACAGTTGACTGTCAAATAGAATATCCTGCGAAAAATCTCCTAGGTTTTCAATCTAATTGATATCAATTTCACTCATCTTCTTCAGACACCCAAATCTTCAAGACACTACACTGCTTCTTAACTGCCATAAACTCAATCACCTGATCAGAATCATCTAAGTTTCTAGTTTTCTAACTTGAATAAAATCTTCTTGACTAATCATTTTTCACACATCTATCTCGATTTTCTTCTCTCGTTGAATTTATTCGACATTCATTCAGATAAGGTTCAGCCTCACATGTGCATAACATCTACATTCTTGCCTGCTTTTAGGTTCTTTCCTTACAATCTGCTTCTTCAATAATCGATTATTATTCCAATTTCTCCTAAAATATCCTGGTCTTCTTCTTACAAAACATCTTCTTCTTCCAAATCTATTTGGGAATCTATTTGGTCTTCTATTGGGAAATCTATTTGGTGGTCTATATGGGAATCTTTTCTTTGTTTTTGGAACATATGGTTTTTTCAAATCTCCTATAACAGTAATCAAATTATTTCCTCTGCAGCAGAGGACATTTTCTTTTCTAATCATTTTAGCTTTCTTAATCAACAGTTTGATGTGACAATTCATTCACTTAATCGTTTTAAAAATGAAATTCTTCTTCCTAATGTATCAGAATTTACAAAAGGATAATCTCGAATTAGTGCGCATCCTCATGGATCTCGAATCTTGAGTAAAACATGTTTAAGTACATGCATCTGTACTCAATCTTTCCCGTATATATGGTAATACACCTTAACACACAAATGTATTTGTCTAAAAGACAGATATCATTTAATTCTAATTTTAACAAGGCATGAACATATTTTCCGCTGTGATGCGGGTATCTCTATCAATGTATCCTTCTCCGAGAATTCAATCCTAACAGTGTATGACTCTTTGGTTAATGTCATTTATGTTGTCTCCAAATAAAAGCCGCTTCTTTGTTGATGCTCTAAATTTTACACATCGAAGCGCATTAATCACGTTTATCTTTACATCTTTTCCATCTTCAAGTGACATTCTATTTACACTTAGTGCTAATCGAAGTGATGTTTCCCACCTATCTAAGGTAGAAGAGATATCTGGATTACAATCCAAATCTAAATATATTCCAAACGGGTTTATACCTTCTGGTCTCAATCTATCCATTGGTGAATCAAATTCCTGTTTTACAGATTCATGGACATAAGCTGTCCCTCTAGCATTTGGTGTTCTAGCATACCTAGTCTAAATTCACAAGGCTGGATGATTCGAATATCCATTGCCGCAGCTTGCTGTGGTTATCAGAAACTTCAATCATTGATTTTCTTCCATTTTTAAATTATATTTAGGATGTTTAATCTTTCAAAGGTTTTACTAAAAATCTCTAGGTCACTATCCAAGCATATGTTAAATCCATCTAATCATCTCCTTCAAACCAAAAAGATTCCCGACCGACACAATTGTCTATTTCATTGGTTCATAATCATATTCTTCAACAATCTTCCTGATAATCTATTTCCCAAGATTTCAAGACAAAGATATAAAATATATCAAGTCCAATCTACATTTTCTCTAAGTAAATCTAAATCAGATAGATCAGAATCATAATATAGACCTAACTGGAAGCCGACTATAAATATTATTTGTCATTTTTCTTAAAAATCCTATTGATGTCTTCTTTGAAAATCCTTTCCTTGTTCAAAGGTAGAATAAGGTTCTTTCTAATTCCAACATTTTTTTCTTTCTAAATTTCCAAACTAACTGTGATTTCCCTAATCATGGACCCATAATATTTTACAAGAGTTCAGAGTAATCTTGCTTTTTAATAATCTCATTATTACCACAGTAAATCTTCATAAGGTAGAATTATATTTCCGTCTAATCTTCATCTTCTATGATCATTCATTAAATGATTTATTCATGTAGCAATCACCAAAGTTTGAGTTAGAATTCTCAAAGTGTTTTGATTGTATTCCTATTAATCTTATTTAAGTATAAATCCATTCTACTAATAAAATTCTTGATTTAGAAACATTTCTAAATTTCTTTTGTTTCAATCTTATAGCTTTCTAAAAGCTGATCGTGTCTTAAAGAATCTCTTCGCACTAATCTTCTACAAAGTTTGACAACTATCAAACTCGGTCTTGCATTCTAAACTGCTCGATACTCAATTCTTTGTACACCTGTGATCAGCGCATTAATAAACAGGTTAAGCAATTTATTAAATATATAATTTTTAATAAATAAAAGCAATTGTAATATTTAAGTTTTCCATCTTCGTTTTTTTATTTGTTTTTTATTTCTATATCAATATATTTATAAATCATGTCATAAAAAATTCATTTATTATAAAATTTCATTTCTTAAGTATAGTTTATTTCTGAGTTATGATTTTTCATATTAAATTAATCAAAATAAAATTAAAAAATTAATATCAAATTAAAATGAATTTTGAATTCAGATAATTATCACAAATAAATTAATCAAATTTTTATTTAAAATATTTATATATATAAAATAATTAAGGGATAAAATTTCAATTTAAAAAAGATAAACGAATAAAATTATTGAATTAAATGCATCTCAAATATAAAATGATTAGGTAACGTAAATAATTTATAAAAATAAAAGTTTGTTGAGAATTTAAAAGATTTATGTAAATAAGGAGAAAAGGATAAAAGTAGAAAATGTAACATTTTTATAGGAGCATTTTAGAAAAAGCTACAATTTCTAACTTTTTCCTTTTGGGAGCTATTTAGTGCTAATCAATTATTAGGAGCTGATTAAGTGTCTTTATCAAGCATCATATAAGAGTAGATTGGAGGTGAATCGATTATCAACTTTTGATTGCTCCTCCAATCAACTCAACCAAGCAAACCACTTATAACCCGCCTACTCAAGCATCGCTTACTCGAACCGCCTACCACCATCGCCCATCACCGAACGAAATGCTCCTTAAAGTGCTATAACAACACAATTCACCTGGATTGGTGATACATTTCAGGTATGTGAAGAAAAAAAAACCCTTCCCAACATCCTACAACCCTGAAAAGGTAGCAAACAAGCAATTATCATCTCATACTTTCATCTTAACTTATCTTGATGATTCTACAATGTTGGAACATTGGAACAACAATGTAACATAAAATATGAAATTTCAATGAGTTTTCATCTACATATGGAGACTATGCATGCAGAATCAAAATGGTGTTCTCCTAAAAGAAAATTTAAAATTCCATAAATTTGTGAAGGCTTCTCTACCTTGCCCCCTGATAAAACCGATGCTTGAAAGAAAATTCCATTAGAATCACTTATTAATATTATTAGCCTCAAGCTCGACCTCTTTTTTTCTCCATTCCAGAAAGGGATAAGCCTTAAGGCTTTGTTTGGAATTTGGAAAGTACCAAGGAAAGAAAGTAAAATACTAAGGAAAATAATTTCCTCATATTTAGTTTTATGGTAGAAAATACAAAAGAAAATAAAATATAATCAAAATTTCTCAAGATTTTACATATTTTTAAATTTCTTAGTTCTTATATACTATGAAAAACAAATAAAATGAGTTTGAATAAACGTATAAAATTAATTTATTGGGTTTAAACCTATTTTATTTTCTACCAAATTTTCTTTCCTTCCATTTTTCCTCTCTATTTTCTTTCGTTAGTACTTTTCGACTGCTAAATGGAGCCTATATATAAGGGGAATTCCCTTACCTAATAAATAAAGGGAATTTCCTTGAGGCCTAACTTAAATGATAAATGAATGAGAAGGGTTTACGTGAGTTTCTGTTGTGGTAGACTTAGTCTTTCTTTGTTAAAGTTGTGGTAGACTTAGTCTTTTCTTTAGTTAAATAGCTCCTATTGTTTAGGAAGTTGACCCGTTATTTTGCTTTACTAGTAGGATGCACTATTTTAGCTTTCTGTTAGGAGTACTTTAGGTTATTTTTTCTTAATGCAAAACATAGCATAATCTACCATTTTGAAGCTAACTAAGCACTCCTTTTAGTTGTTTTCATATCTAACCCCCTAAATGTGTGTATTTTGTAGAAATGAAGAAAAGAAGACAAGAAGCAAGCAAAATGGTGAAGAAATAAGGGAGATTTGCTAAAAAGAGACTCATGGTCGTGACCTGAAACACTCACGGTCGCAATCGCAAAATACTAAAGTCGCGACCGCAAACAGTCATGGTCACGACCGTGCATATGAAAGAGCCACCATGTGCAAAAGACTCTCGGCAAGGTCGCGACCCAGGTCGCGATCGCAGGACTATCTTGACTTTATCTCTCGGTGAGGTCGTGACTGTGAAGCATCCTGCTACAAATTGTGGAAGCCATTTCTTGGTGAGGTCACGACCGTAAGCACTCATGGTCGCGACCATGTGATGCAACCCAACTTTATTTTTGATTTTTTGGCCCATTTTAGCCCAGTTTTTGAGGTGTATATATATGACATTCTTCTTTTGGATTTAGGGTTCGAAAATTGACAGAGAGAGACTATCCTTTAGGGTTCCTCCTCTCTTAAGAGTTTTGTTCCTTCTTTAGGTTTAGTTTTCTAGTTTTTGTTGATTCGGGCTTTGTTTGTGAGATTTTTCAAGCTTAATTGAAGACTATGAAATACAATCTTGTAGATCAAGTATTTCAACTTGGAGTTGGGATTTGCAATCATTCAAGGCTTATTGCTCTATTTTGTATTTTTAATCCTTCTCTCTTCTTTAATTTATGCATTTTTATGTTTATCCTAGATATGAATTTGTGGATTTTACTGTCTGAAATGTCAGGCTAAACATCTATAGGGTTGATTATCAAATGTGGTGTTAATGTTTGTCTAATCTTTAATTGATTGGTTGGTATATGCTTGATTTGTTGTATTTAGTGTTAGATCTATGGATGATTATTGTTTTAATTGATTAAATCTTGAGAATTGACTCGATCCTTTACAAGGGTATTCCTGTGACGCTGGAACTAAGCTCTAACTGCCTTAATTTCTTAAGGTGAGATTTAATCACTTGGAATGCTAAATAACCTAATTAAAGAGACCTAGGGAATTAGAAAAGTCTAGTACTAGGTGGATTTCACTAGGAGGGGGCATTAAGTACAATAAGCAAGGATTGTAAGAACGTAATAGTGACCAATCCGAGCTTAGTCCGGGCTGCTCTATTACAAGAACGTAACGGTGACTAATAGAGTGCCTTAGGAAAAATGCCGTTGAAAAGTATCGTATTAGCGACTTAGAAGGACGTAACTATGAATATGAAGCTAATACGAGAAAACACGAGGAACACGAAAGTAGGATCCTTGTACTAATTCCTAGGACCAATTCGAGTCATAGATCAATCAATCCGAGCTTTAAAAATACAGTACATGAAACACCATAGATGGTAATCAACCCTAATTCTCTACAAATCGTTTTTCTAGTATCTTAGTTGCTTGTTGAGATTCTCATAGGACATTAATTGTTTTTGTTTAGTTTTATTTTGGATTAGTTTGGTAATTTCACAATCAAATCATTTAGAAGCTCAAATAGTGAATTAATCAAGTAGTCGCAGGTACTAATCCCTCTCTGAAAAACCTATAATCCTCGTGGAGAACGTATAACTTACTCATAATTGAAAAACCACTTTACATTGAGGCACGTGCACTTACGGGTTTAGGCTGTTTTAATTTTATAACATTTTTGAAAACCATCAAGCTTTTGGCACAAGCTGAAAAATGGCCTAACACTTTCCGTTACTGTAAGGCTATATATAGCCACTTTTACATTCAATAAAATATGAGCTTTCCCTCACTTTGCTTTGCATAAATCATACCAATGTCAACATCTGATTTGAGTGAAAACTCTTCCCACTTTGCAGCTACAACTCAAAATGGCCACTGAAACTAGTTTTATTTGGCCTGCTATTCCTCGTTTTGATGGTCACTATTACCAAACAAATGGTACATGGATTGCCCCAATTGAAGAAGTCCAATTTGTTTTGTGAAGTTTGGATGATGTGTAAGCAACATAGAAGTCTGTTTCCTCAAAAAAGTACATGGGGAGCATCTCAAATCCTATAGCTTAGTCATGCCGATATCTGTGGGCCTATATCCCTTATTTCAAACAACAACAAAAGGTATCTTCTAACATTTATCGATGATTTAAGTCGCAAAATCTAGGTGTTTTTCTTGGCAGAAAAATCAATGGCCTTTGAGTGTTTCAATATTTTCAACGTAAAGGTAGAAAAAGAATTTGGGTACTAGCATTTGTGGTTTACGCATAGAGAGGGGCGGTGAGTTTACGTCCCAAGAATTGCATATGTTTTGCTAAACCAATGGGAATCGACGACAACTTACCATGGCCTATACTCCTTAACAAAACGAAGTGGTAGAGCGAAAAAATGGCACAATCTTGAACATGGTTCATAGTATATTGACTTGCAAACAAGTGTTAGAATTTCTGGCCCGAAGCGGTTAATTGGGCAGTGCACATCTTAAATCGAAGTCCAACGCTTGTTATGTGCACTAAGTCACCCGAGGAAGCATGAAGTGGCATTAAACCTTCAGTTGATCATTTGCGGGTATTTGGATGCCTCGCCTATGTCCCTGACAACAATTGGACAAAATTAGATGACAAGAGCTTGAAGTGTGTACTACTAGGAGTTAGTGAAGAATCCAAGGCATATCGACTATATAATCCTTTGTCAAACAAAATTGTGATTAGTCATGATGTTACTTTTAATAAAAATGATCGTTGGCCTTGGAATTCAACCCATGCTGATACTATTGATATTTCTCTGGATTGGGGTGATCAACAAGACACCGACCCTCTTGATCACAATCACAATGATCAGCCTACAATTCAATTGCTGGAGATCAAGTTCCTGAAGCCTTTTTTGGTGTTGATGATACTGTAGCACAAGAAAACAGTGGTGAAGATTCACTTGAGGAAACTAATGATCCAGCACAATCCCAAACTTCTAATCTTTCAGAAAACGCATTCGACATCCACCAATTTAGATTCGTGATTATGAGAGTGGTGAAGGGCTCTCTAACACTAATAATCAAGGTAGCTTTGCTATGTATGTAGATGATGACCCTCTAACTTTTTCTGGTGTAGTACACAACAGAAAATGACGCTTGGCTATGGACTTTGAAATTGCTACAATTCGAAAAATTAATACCTACGAATTGACTGACTTGCCAAAAGATGGAAAATCAATTGGAGTTAAATGGGTATACAAGACAAACTCAACGAACATGGTGAAATTGACAAGTATAAGGCCCGACTTGTTGCAAAGGGATACACTCAGCAACATGGAGTTGACTACTTAGAATTTTTTGCTCTTGTTCCCCGCCTGGATACTATTCGACTTGTTCTTACTGTTGTAGCTCAAAAGGCATGGCCCTTGTATACCAATTGGACGTTAAATCAACATTTCTTCATAGATATGTTAATGAGGAAGTATACGTTGCATAACCACCTAGTTATGAGATCAAAGGGACCGAACATAAAATGTATCGACTTCAAAAGACAATATACAAATCAAAGCAAGCTCCTCGAGCTTGGTATAGCCGAATCGAAGCTTATTTCATGAGAGAAGGCTTCAAGAAGTGTCCTTATGAACCCACTTTATTTCTCAAGCACTCCTCTACCGGTAAGATCTTGATTGTGTTTCTATATGTGGATGATCTTATTTTTACCAGGAATGATGAATCTCTGTCCACTTCTTTTAAACACTCTAGGATGCAAGAATTTGAAATGACTGATTTGGGAAAGATGATGTATTTTCTTGGATTAGAAATCTTGCAACAAGACAATGGAATTTTTCTCTAACAACAAAAATACGCTCATGATATTCTAGAGAGATTTCAAATGGTTGATTGCAATTTAGTGCACAATCTCATTGTTCTAGGAACAAAGTTGATGAAAGATCCCATGGGAGAGCCAATGGATGATACTCTTTACAAACAACTAGTGGGCAGTTTAATTTATTTAACCTCTACTAGACCAGATTTAATGTTTGTGGCCAGTCTTCTTAGTCGGTACATGGCTCATCCTACTACACTTCATCTCCATCTTGCTAAATGTGTGTTAAGGTATGTCAAAGGCACTCTTGTATTTGTTGTGTTTTATTGTCAAGAAGCGAACCACCAGCTTGTGGGATTTTCCAATAGTGATTATGTAGGAGATGTAGAAGATTGCAAGAGCACTTCCGACTTTGTATTTTTATTTAGTTCAGGAGTTGTGTCTTGGTCCTCTTGCAAGCAACTTGTTGTCAACCTATCCACTATAGAAGCAGAATTTGTTGCTGCAGCTTCTTGTGCTTGCCAAGTTGTATGGTTACGAAGGATATTAGAGCGGCTTGATCAATCTCAAAGTGACACTACTATAATTTATTGCGACAATTACTCAATAATCAAGCTTTCTTGAAATCTTGTTATGCATGGTCGAAGCAAACACATCAATGTTCAGTTCCATTTTCTTAGAGATCTTACACAAGATGGGATAATCAAATTGGATTATTGTCGAACTAAAGACCAGCTTGCAGATCTTATGATTAAGCCATTAAATCTAGATACTTTTGAGAGGTTGCGAGCACTGATAGGAGTTTTTCAAAATCTATGCATCAATTGATATGATATTATTTTAAGGGAGGGGATACTGTAGTAGGCTTAGTCTTTCTTCTGTTAAATTTGTGGTAGACTGTCTTTTCTTCTACTAAATAATTCCTATTGTTTATTAAGTTGACCCATTTTTTTGCTTTATTAGTAGGATGGACTATTTTAGCTTTTTGTAACTGTAAGACTATATATAGCCACTTTTATATTCAATCATATATGAGCTTTCCCTCACTTTGCCTTGCATAAGTAATACCAGTGTCAACAGTTTCCAAATTTAAGTACCAATGGAGAAAAAATTTACCTGAAATAATAGAAGCAAAATGAAGGATCAAAGGTGGAAAAGAAACTTCATCATGAACTCCAGCCAACAAATTAAGGGCTATCTATCAAAACCCAAAAAACATAAGTTCCCCTCCTATAGCAACATTGACCACTAAAAAAATGGCCATGGAGAAAAGGAAAAAAAAATGAAGTTTTTGTTTTTGTTTTTTTTTCAAGTTTTTTGTTTCTTGTGTGTTTTTTTTAGATACGGGATAGGGGGGTCACCCCATACAGCAAAAGGACTAGAAGTTCAGTACCAACCTTGGCCATTTATAACACATTTTATCTCGCTGCATTGCTTCCTCCACAAGGGCTTGCAAGGTTAGCCACTCCACATGGAACCCAATATGCCGACGACGACCAAAATGAGATAAACCATCAGCCACTTGGTTGGCTTCCTTCATCACATGCAATAACTCAACCCTCCACTCTCGGCTAAGAAGTTCTCTACATACGGAGAGCAAGTTGTAATTTATCGAGGTCGTCTCCTCATGCAACATTAACCATTGGAAAACCAACAGAAAATCCACCTCGGTAATTAATTTTTTTATACCCTTAGCCCAAGCAAAACTAAGACCCAACTGCAATCCCCACAATTTAGCTTCCTCAGAAGTACAAACACCAAGATGGTCACCATTCCAATCTATCACTACTCCGCCTACTCCCGTGAATAATGATTCAATATGGCAACTACCATCAGTATTAAGTTTATACCACCCGTGGAGTGGGGTCTACCAACTCACAAGTCTAATTGAGGTCGTGGGCGTGAAGCTAGTCACATAGGTACCAGTGGAAGGAACACGTGAAAGTTCATGCATATGGCACTTAATCATCCAAATTTTGGTGTTAACAGGGGCCTCCTTATTATTGAAAATTATTGCATTCCGCCATTGCCAACTTAGCCAAGTGGTCACTACAAAGAGCTCTGGCCAAGGATCCTCCACAAAATGTAGGGAGGTGGTCGTAAGGTTCTAAATGCACCAGTCTTCGAAATTATGTGTTGAGTCCCATGGCCTCACATCACAAAGCTTGGGCTAGAGAACCCTGATTTTGGAACAATATCTAAAAACGTGGTTGAGATCCTCTACGATTCCCAGACAGTAGTAACATAATGGGTTTTGAGTGAAACCTCTACGCAAACGTTCAACGTTAGTAAGGATCTTCCCATGGAGGAATTGCCAAATAAAAAGCTTGACCTGAGGGGTAACTTTTAGCTTCCAAATCTTATGCCATGGCCGCCGGTCCGAAAGGTTGGCCTCAGCAACCACCAAATCATACACTGACTTGACAGTGAATTTTCGTTTTACCCCAACACAATCTCGTCCTTCGAACCATCTTCAAGAATGAAATGAGAGGCAAGTTTGGTAATAATCTGGTTAGGTAGCAGATCAGAGAGGGTATCATAATCCCAACCCTTATCAGAGTCCTAGCAATCCCTGACTGTCCGATAAGATTCAACAAGAGTTAGATCATTTAAAACATCCTAACGAAGAGGGTGATCCTCTAGCCAGTGATCCATCCAAAAAATTGTTTTCCTCCCGTTCTACACCTCCATCTCATGCCCACATTTAATGATCTTTGAAGCTATAGTAATGCCCCTCCAGATATTCGAGGAATGCCCCTTCTTTTCCTTTTTCGACACATCAGGTTCCCCCCGTATATACTTTCTCCATAAGACAGTAGCCCATAAGCTGTCCTTCTCCTTTTACCAACCGCCAATTTTCTCGTTTGTGTTTTAACAAATGCTTGTTTGCAACACAAACATTTTAAAATAGATAGGTCCGTATGATGAGAGTAACAAATTTTCCATTAGAAATTTTCTTAACTTCTCCTATCCAAAATTGAAGAACATAGTGGCATTCATAGAATCTAAAGTGTATCTTATTAATATTGCTGAGGCAAAAGATTTATTGTTGATTAAATGAATATCATATATTTAATATGAAATTGTAAATATCAGGTCAAAGAACAAAATCACAGAAGAATTAATCCTCCTTTCTTCTCTCACCCTTTGTCCTATGTACCATCCCTCTCTAGCTTCTTTCTTTTTTTTGGTCTTTCTTCCTAAATAAGACAAAAAAAAATACCTTCCCTTTTATTATTATTATTTTGATATTTATTCACTTTAGATCATTATAGTATCATGTTTCTCACAATTTGAACCTTGGGTCCACCCTAACCCTTAACCACTTGAGTTAAGCCTTATTAGCAAACCTTCTCTTTTATATATACCTCATCCAAAAGATAAAATCCAAAAATGGAATGGAGGGTGAGTTGACTGCCATATAGTAGCCATCTGGGTGGGACTGTATGTTTTCTTTGGTTAGTGACATAGGTGTTTTCCTCAAAAAAAAAAAAAAAAACTTGATTAATAAATTATTTATTTATTAATTTCATTAGATTTAGAAAATAACATTTTAATAATCTATTAACCAAGATCTCAAAATTTTCTCCTCAACCCTCCGTAGGCATACCCAAACAAGCAGAAAATTTAGCAAATTAAGCTTCCCTCCAAACATAAGCTAGATTAATTCCAATGGGGGTAATCAAAGCACAAATCATTTAAATAGTTTAATGACAATTAAATTTTATGTTGAAGTAAAGTATATGAGTCCAAATCCTAATGTAAACAATTTTTTCCCAAATTTTAAAGTGGACATTTGCATTACTGACCGCCGTTGGATGCATGCAACCGCAATGAAGAGAGTAAAAGACTCTGGAGGAATTATAGTTGGGAAGACAAATTTCAAATTTGGATGAATTTGGTAAGTGAAGTACTACGGATCGGAAGGCTCTGCTTTTCAGGTTAGTTAGCTTTGGTTTATCTCTTTCACAGTTTCATTTTGAATATCGTTATACACGCGCTTTTCTATTTGATTGAAAAAATGGAGTCATCACTACTTCTGTTTTGAAAAGTGGAAACTACTTAATGAAGAGCCAAGAAAAAAAAATGAATTGGATATGGGAAAATTCGGCTGGAGATTAAGGTGACAACCATTTGGTTTACTAAGACCTTTATATTACTTTTCATGACTAGATGCCAATAAGGTTGCGTTGATCGATGCCTCTATATAACTTTTTGTCAGATTTTTTTCCTTTTTTGATAGGTTGAAGTTTCAATTAACGGATTTAATCCTCTAATTTCCAATAGTTTTCTCTAAATAATCTTGTTTCTGACTACATCTCCATGGCTTTTTGAGGTGAGAAAAACTATGAACTGAAATGAATATCATTTTATCAAGAGCCATTTGACCTGAGCCATTGAACTTGCTTCGCGAAGAAAACATATTGAAGTCCATCAGCATTTTGTTTGTGAAAAGTGCTAAATCAAGAAATTGAATTATAATGAATTCCTACTTGCGATCAAGCAACGGATGTATTTACAAATGCTTTGGCGAAATCAAATTTTGAGAACTTTAGAGCTACACTTGGAATTTTTTTTATCATAAGTGCATGCATGCGCAAAGGGGGAATGTTACAAACTAGTGCATCCTACTAAGTCAAATTTCTGTTTCTATTTCTTTGGTAAACTAATATGAATTGTTAAATAAATGGTAGAATTTTATGCTAATTAAGTACTAATATTCTTTTCAGGAAAGTTTGTTATGCTTAATTTTATAAATTTCAATAATCTAATATAATTTTATCATGCTTCAATAAAATATTGAGTTTATTCTTGAAATATCAGTATCTTCTTTGATCAATTGGTTTTTTTTTTTTTTGACAAAATCTTCTTTAATCAATTGTTGCTCCTTATCGTGTCATAATAAAATAAATATTTTTAAAAGATATTTCAATTTTTTAAGAATTTTTTTTTAATTTTTTGGTTGGGAATATAATTTAATTTTTAATTAACAAATAAACAATGTTTAAGAATCGACCAAAGGATTAGAAAAGTTATCAGTTCACAATTAATTATTGATCCAACCGATGATCTAATCGTAGTAATAAATATATAATTTATATATTATTAAAATTAAAATACTTTAAAATCAAACATATAAAATAAATTACAATTGTATGACATTGATTATATTTATTATTTGATATTATTTAATATAAGTAAGAATATAGTAATATTTTAAATTTTATAAATAAAATAAATTTAGCATTTAAACCTAAAATATCTAAAAGAAGTGAAATTAATTATTTAATTTTAACTATTGTTGATATTATATAACATTTGGCAAAAAGGTACTATAAGTTTAATGTAGCCTAGTGGTAAAGGCTATTTAAAAGGAGTCCCACATGGATTCCTATAACAAAACTAATATCTTTATGACTTCAATAATGGTTGTCATTCATTCATCAAACGCGTGGATAGGAAGGTGGTTCATTGTGGATGGCCGTTAGTTGGGTCTGGATGTGTTTTTCTAGGAAATAGATGGGCCCCATTGTATGTTTTGGGTCATTTCTAACCAATGAAGTTGGAAACATTTGAACGGTCGATTTATCCCAGACCGTCCTATTCGGGTTGTTCATCGATCGAATCGTCGGTTTAAGTGGCTTAAAGACGGTTTAAACATCATCCGATTATATGCAAGACCTGGCTTATGATAAAAAGGTAGGATGAACATTCTGGAGAACATAATATTGTAAGAATAAAGTATTATAATATAAGATATAAAATAGATATAAATAACAATATATATCTTGAGATATGTTTACATAACATTTTTATTTAATTATTTATTTTTCTACCCATCAGCCCAATAAGTCAAGACATTGAATGAAGTGGGGTAGAAAACATTAATGGTGTTTAATGTGTTAGAGAATTCCAAGAACGTGTTGCTGCTAGCCTGCCGCTCGTTTTTGCGACCACCTTGTTTACTTTGACTCGTTGAGTAAAGTTTTTCACGTAGGACTTGGTTGCACCTTGTTATATTGATTTTCTTTTTCGATTTCACAATTGAAAAATATAAAGATATATGTAAATATAATTAATATTTATTAAAAACTTGAAACTTTTTAAATTATACGAAAATATATAAAATACTAATATTAATTTAAAAATTTATAAAAATGGATTAACAAAACCTAACAAAATTCATTATCTGAAAAACAGGGTAAGTTTTAGTAACGATTAGCAGGGAAAGATTAGCAATAAACACAAAAGCTCCTTGCTTTAATATGCCACTATTTATTTATTTTATTATTGTTTCTTTTTTAAGTTTTACAGTCGGGACACATGATCCTAAGCATTTTTTCACATGCTTTCCACTTAAAAGACGAAACTCATTTTGTATTTTTGGCAAACCATTTTAAAAAGGCTACGCTATTTATTTTTTGGCTTTTATCAGAAATCTGGAAACAAAATAAGAAATAAAACCCTAAACGCGACTCCTTAGCTGAAAAGTGCGCTTTTGGAAAATTTCTGTGATCCAGCCAAAGCATTTTATCTAAAAGGTATCAGAAGAAAGTCGTAAAGATCCCTCCGGTTCCTAAAATTAAGTCACTACTAAACAAACTAAGAAAAATATTAGTTTTGACTAATCAACTAATAATACTGAGAATGCAACAATAATAACACGATGGCATATTGTAAAACCCTAGAAAATTCTAATTTTCTGAAGAAAAAAAAAATAAAACGGTAATTTCGATCAAAATCCTAATTTTCTATATCTCGTATTTATCTAAACTGACTTTATAATAATCGCCTCGCTAAATCTAAATTTATTACGCCGAATTTCGTCAATTCAAAGACAATCTAATTTCACGCTTCGAGACATCGAGGTGAATAGCAGACACTGACACATTTGGTTACCAAGACGGCATAATGCGGTCGCTGGCAGTTGTGAGCCAAACAATGAAATTAAATTAGACCTATGCGACATTGCAGAACCCATGAAAGGAAAGAATCCACTATTAAAGATAAGGCTGGAGGCGGTGAAACTGGGCGAGCCTACTAAAAGCGCGACATGTATAAAGTCGTATGACACTTTCAAACCCACTCACCTAATCAGTTTTGGGGAGGAAAATGGTAAAAGAAAGAGAGATAAAGAACGGCAGAGTTTTAGAGAAATAATTTTATCTTTGGGGATTTTCTCCACGATCATCCGTCGAATCCTACAGCACAAGAGGTGCCGATTCCCAATCAAGAATCCACGTGGGTACTAGTATCAGGAGTTTCGGCACAACCCACTTAAGTGCAGCGGCTTTCACATTGCTTTTTATTCTCACAAGAGCTATCTGAACGTGGAAGTATGTTCTGAGGCCCGAATAGACTCGTGGTATTTCACCAAAGATTGGGACTGAGTGTGAAACCCAGAGTAGCCATGACGCTTTGAGACCTAGGTCAGACCACCACGTGACCTAGTGTGCCGCTTGTGTCATCGGGTAGTTCGAGACCTAATCGCCTAAATTGTTGATTAGCACGCGCGTTATTTCACTATATCACATGAATTTATCAACACGTTGGTTACAGCTAGAATTCTTGTTAATATATGCACGCTTAATATATTAATACTTAATTATCACAACGACATATCAGATTTCCTCATACGCATCAAGACCCTGTAACAACAGGTGTATGCACGACATGCTTTCTATATTGACTTTACACCTAAGCATCTGAGTATGTCCAACAAACGAATGAAAATACGGCGATTGTCAAAAGAAAATTATATCTGAAAGTCATCTCAAGAATTGCTTTTAAAGGTGTCTAACAATTCAAGTCGGCTACGTCCAATGGATCAGTTTCGAGAGTCATTCAACACCACTCGGGCGATCAGTCTAAACGTATTTATTCGGCGGGTCATTCAACAAAATTTTATCGAAAATTGAATGTGTTTTCAAGAACAAACCTTGTTTTGAAGATAGTGTTTCAACTGCATATGCACGCATGGGCGGAGTCAATGAGGCTCGTAGATGCTGAAACGCGAAAGTCACATTCTCATCCATAACATATGCATTCAGCAGAACATTACATGTTTTACTTGAACGTTTACGCCATCGCACGAAGACTTCTAAAATGAGAACTCCACGAGTGGGTAAATTCAACTACTGCACGCTTCACCCGTCGCGATCCCCCTTTCGTGCATGAGTATTCAGAAGACGACGCCACTAGAGGTCGCAGGCGAAAAGCCGATACGTAACTTTCGATTATATATTTTGTAAAACATGTATAAAACATTCGATTGATACATACTATATGGTTGGTAATTAACCCCAAACAATCAGAATATACGGTTATATTTTCAAGGAAGATGAATGATTGCCCGACAGACCATTTTACTTATGTTCGAGTCTCGAGTGTGAGAGACACTCATTTTGTGGTATCAGACACTCCAATGGCTTACATGTATTCCATCGTTGATGATTACAATGTATCCCCTGCTCGAAAGGCCACACATACTCAACACATAATAAATAAATAATATATATATATATATATATATATATATATATATATATATATATATATATATATATATATATATATATATATATATATATAAGTAAAGTCAAATTGAGGAAAATTCATACCTTAAGGGCTACTTCGAGAGTGCTATCAATTGAAACTATGTTAGTTCAATAACAAGTATAGAATATCACACAATCAAATTAGATAATGAGTTACAAAGCGGTGAATCCTTTATTGGAAGGATACAATAGATGTCGGGCCCATCCAAGCCTATTTGTCTGTAACACAAATTAACTTCATAAGATTTCATTTTATTGAATTTGTAGAATTAATTATGTGATTGAGATTTTTGAAAATTGATTTGAAATTAAAGTTTGAAATTGAAATTAAAAAATTAAGAATTTTGAAATGAATTTGAAATTTGAGAATTTTGAATTGGGATTTTGGAAAATTGGATTTTGGAATTGGGAAATTGAATTTTATAAATTTGAGATTTTAAAATTTGGAATTTGGAAATATGAAATTGGAAATTGGAAATTGGAAGGCTTAAATTTTGAAATTAAGTGATGACTTAATTTTAAAATTAGGAAATTGTAATTATGAAATTAAAAACTTGAAATTTGAAATTAGGGAATTTGAATTTAAATTCTAGACTTCACTTTAAATTGGAGTCGGAGGTTTGAAATTAGAGATTGACAGAATTTAGCCAAACAAAGGGTACACTCTGATATTCGAAAAATGAAATTGAAAATTGGGGGACTTGAATTTTTAAATTGAGAATTTGGGATTTGAAATTGGGCATTTTGAATTTGGTTTTAGAAATTAGGTATTTGAATTTTAAGGAATTGGGAAATTAATTTTGAAATAGAGCCATTGAATTTTGAAATTGAGGATTTTAATTTTAGAAATTGAACATTTGAATTTTTCGAAAATGAGAATTTTAATTTTGGAAATTTAGAACTTGAATCTTTGAAATTGAGAATTAGAAATTTTGAAAATTGAGAATTTGACAATTTGAAAATGGAAAGTAGAGACTTGAATTTTGAAATTGGGAATTAAGGGATTAAAATTTGAAATTGAAAATTTGAATAATTATGATGAAATTCTTATGTTTTGTGTGGTAATGGGAGCTACAAAATCAATAAGAAAAAAAAAAAGATAATGAATACAAGTATTACATGCAAATATGATAAAAAAATTATAATTATTAATAGATAATTGAGAGAGAGAAAAAATGATACGAGAGATTATATGTAAGTGCATAGTGAAGTGTAAAAAAGTTTTAATAAATAGTTGTAAGCAAGAAAATGAATGTTAAGCATGAGAGAGAATTATTATTTAATATAAATGAGATAGAAATGAAGTAATTTGCAAGAGAGATAAATAATTGTTAATAACATAAAAGAAAATGAAACAATAGTTAAAGTGATTAGTGATTATGAAGTGACCTAATGGATTGGAACTAATTGGGTTGGTTAAATAGGATTAAGAGAAGGGACCTAAGGGGTTAAGCTTAAGTGATGGGTTTTAAGGCAATGGATCAAAGAGTTGGGCTTAAGTGAATGAGTCTTAAGAGAATGGATTTAGGAGTTGGACATAAATGAATGGGCCAAGCCCTATGGTTCGTTCAAAAGCTAGTGGATTAGGGTTTGGACTTAAGTGAATGAGTTAAGCTTAATTGTGGAATCAAGGGTTAGTAAGTTGGGACTTTGGCTTAAATGAACGGGTTTGGTTTGAGTTAACTTAACAATTAATGTGTTGAGTTATCCTATGGATGTTGGGTGATTGGAATTGATAATTTTGGTCAAAAAGTGACCAAAAACTGGAATTTTTGGCTGGAAAAATACTAAATAAGGCTGAAAAACGGCTGTAAAATACAAATTAGGACCTAAAAATGTAAATAAAAAAGGAAGACAAAGCTAATCTACCCGATTAAAATGGAAATATGCTTCAAATCTAATAAAAAAATACTATGAAAATAATATGTAATAATAGAAATGGCAAAAATTTACCTTATTTCCCTCAATTTCTTTTCACTTTAAACTTTAAGGTTCTTCTCTTCCATCATTTTCTCTTATTTCTTCACTTTTCTTCCTTTAGAAAACTCCTTCCTCTCTCTCTCTCCTTCATTTTAGGTAGAGAAATTCTATTTACACCCCATTTATTTCTCTATACACCCCATATCACACACACCCCATGTTTACACCCCATCTCTCTAATGGGGTGTAGAGAGAAATGAATGGGGTGTAAATAAAATTGCTCTTTTAGGTAGCCTCCCTTTCAAGAAAAGCATCTTTTGCCTCTTATATCCAGTTTTCTTATTAAACTTTGCTTTTGAGCGAATTATGATTCAATTTGAATTTATTAAGAATATGTTTGATTCCTTGGAAAGTACTTGAGAAAAAATTATGAAGACAAATAATTTTTTTATGTTTAGTTGTTTTAAATTTTTTTAAATAAAATCGTATATAACTAAAATTAATTAAAATTTATATATTTTCATATTATTTAATCTTCATATTAATGAGTGTACCCAATGTAAATGATCGTCAACTTCGAGGAGTCTCTTCTTCCATAAAAGCAAAAGACAAGCACAAATGCAAACAAATACACCCAAAAATGCTCCAAGACTTGATCCAAATACCATTGGGGCATGTCCTGTTCTTTTCCCAGTCTTAGTCTTGTTTCCGGCAACCTCTGTTTTGTTCTGCACTTTAAGAAACAGAGATGTGCTGTAATTGGATGTTCCATCTATGTTTTTGAGTGAGAAGACTTTGGAGAGCAGGCAGCAATCCCCAACTGAAGCACTTGAATTGTACTTAAACAGAGCAGCTTTTCATGCTTGCAAATCTGTATCTGTATATTCCGAATGTCTGCCCTAAAGAAAAAGTAATCTATGTTTTGAAGCTCAAGAAGGGTGTGATATTGGGACAGGTGGCAAGATATGGGTGGAAGTATAGAGCAGCCCTGGTTTGGTTGCTTTTCGTTCATGGGCTTAAAGTAGGATGTTCCATTAGTTAATGCTGGGGGACAGAAGCACTGCCCTTGGGAGCAGATACCATATCTCCCGCATACTAATGGGTATCCACACTCGTCTATTTTTCCTTTTAGAAGATCAGCCGCCTCGATCCAGGTAGATGTAGATTCTTGCCACTGATAAACCCGTAAATGACCATCACCCCCCAACTTCATGTATTGAGCAGATACTGCGTAAGGAATATAAGTATATAACTTGTTATGGCCATCATCATTATTGAACACGATGAGGTTTCCATTATCATACCAAAAATAGGCTTCATCTGCTATAGTGTTAACAGATACAGAATCTCCACTCTTGAATTCATAATAGAGCTGCGGAGGATTGGAATCTAACTGAGCAGCAAATCCAGAAGGTGTAAACAAAATTGAAAACAAACCTTCAGTCCAATTTGAATCTGATATACTGGGTCTCTCAGCTTGCCGCACCATCCAACCATTGAATTCCACAAGCATAGAGAGTCAGTTGGGTGATTGAAAGAATTCCACACGTAAGAGTCGGTGTTGAAGAGCACAAGCTCTCCAAAATCAGTGAAGTTTAAGCCTAAAACATTCTTTCCAGGTGTGTTTGTGGACCAAACCAAAGTGCCATCAGCATCCGACAAGATCAACTTGTTAGATTAAATACACAAGAATAAACACATAGATGTGATTTTTGTTACCGCGCACTCAAATACGTAATAAACCACATAACCCTGTAATCACGCATACTAATCAAAGATCAAATAAGCTAATATTGGTAAGATATACCAATCCATCGTAATCAGACAACGCAGCAAATGTAGCCTCTCTCAAGTATGGAGGCTGTATTTGTCTTCTGATCAGAAACCTAAGCAATGATTCGTTATCTCTCAATGGGCCGCAGATAACGTAATAGGTTTAAACCTGTGGACCCCCGCCAAATATTTAATTGCCCCTTAATGTCATCAATCATCAAACAAGATATAAAAGGAAAACCACATATTCTATATTTTATAATTATATAATTATTTATAACTCTAATTCAATCCTGAATAGGATCACTAACTTTATTAAGTTAACACGCACAACACAATCATGTCCAAATTTAATTTGCCACCCCACTAAAAGGAAAATCTAACAATCTCCTACTGGGGCTAAATGTTACCGAATATGTACATGATTGAATACTAAAGTCAGCGCAAATATACACCGTCCAATCACAGAATACTTTAAACACATCCGTCCATTAATTGTACTAGAATGGGATCAAAGCCGGCCTTTATTACATTCACAGAATCTGCACCTATCTTGTCAACAAACAAAGACAATCAATGACATAGATCAAATATAGGTGTGTGGTTTGGAGATTACATAAAATGTGATCTATAGTATGCTCATCTCCAAAAGGTTCTCTTTATGACTCAAATGAGTCTAGTATCATATTTTCAAATACCATGCTAAACAAATAAGAGAAAATCATGACATCACAACGTAGTAGTCTAAACATAACATAAATAATTAAATAATCATAGCATGTACGTACATATAAAATGAAATAACTATAGCGTATCAATCACATAATTACAATATAAACCAAATGAACTCCCACTATTCTATATCAAGCCTAGGACTAGCACACCCATCCGAGCAACATGCTCATGAAACAATTTAGTGCGCTCGTGAGTGGGTCCGCAATCATGGAGTTCGCATTTCAATATGCTCAATTGACACTTGACCACTAACTCTCTTTCTTTTACAAATCCGCAAACTTAATGTCAATGTGCTTTGATTTTGATGAACCCTATTGTTTTTAGAATATAACTCGCAATTTTATTATCGCAATTAATCCTAAGTGGTTTGTTAATGCCTTCAATAATCTGAAGTCCCCAAGTGGATAAAGTTTCTCGCAGCCCATATTCCTTGATTAGATGCCTCAAGGTGCTATAATCTACTTCCATGGTTGAAGAGGCTACTAGTGTCTGTTTGACACTTTTCCATGAAATAGCCCCTCCTGCCAACATGAAGATGTAACCTGAGGTCGATTTCCTGCTATCTTGATATCCTGCAAAGTCTGCATCCGAGTACCCAATAACCTCCAGATGATTGGATCGCAGATATGTGAGCATTCGATCCTTTGTCTTCTGAAGATACCTCATCACTGCTTAAATTTACTTTCCAAAGGATCCATACCAGATTACCGGCGATATCAGCTTAACATTCCCACAATGTACGCTTATATCCGACGCTGCATACACTTGTGCATACATGCTAAGACCTCCCTATCGCAGTAATTTCCAATAAGGGTAGTTCTCCATTTCTTTTCTCTCAAGCTCAATTTTCGGGGCATCGACCGTCAATTTATCACCTTTTCGGCTACTGTGTATCACCCGTGCACAATTCCGTGACATTAAACCTTCAAGCACCTTATTGATATAGACCTTTGTGATAAGCCAAGTATACATCTCGAACGATCCCTATGGATTTGTATACCCAAACATATGATGCATCACTGGGTCTTCATTTCAAAATGACTGATAAGAACCTTTGTGTCATGCACAGACTTACATCATTACTTGCCAGCGTATCGTCATCCACATAGAGCACCAATATAACAAACTTGCTCCCACTCGAACTTAAGATATATGTGGACCGATCAACAAAGGTTCTCCTTGAAACCATATGAAGAAATCACCTTATCAAATTTCCGGGTCCCATTGACTCGGATGCCCGCGAAACCATAAATGGACTTCGGGTCTACATACTAGGTGCTTGGCTCTCAACTCAAAGTTCTCTGCTGCAATCCATATAGTTTCATCAATGTTCCATTGAGGAAAGCCGTTTCGACAGTCCATTTCGTAGCTCAGATCACAATGAGCTACAAGTGCCATTATAATTCTGAATGAGTCTTTCGTCGAAACTGGCGAAAAGGTCTCCTTATAATCTATGCCTTCCTTTCTTGGGTAAGCCCTCGCGACTAGGGCGTGCCTTATATTCTCGACATTGCCTAATCCCGCTTGGTTTTCAATATCCATTTACAACCAATTGGTTTATACCTTTAGGCAATTTGACGAGATCCCAAACGCCATTATCTTTCATGGACTTCATTTCTCGCATACCGCAATCCACTTTTCTCAATCAAGATCAAGCCGCTTGACACGTGACGTAGATTCGCCTCCAATCCTCAGACAAACTCATGCTCCTAAAGAAAGACTACATACTATCCGGAATCGCTTTCTCCTTTCTCTAGTGACCGCCTTAATGGCACTTCAAGCGAGGTCGAGGTTCTTCCACTACTGATGGTTCCTCAAATCTAGTGGGTGGAGCCTCCAATTTGTATTGAAGTTGCACAGAATGTCATCATTTACCACAACACTTGGCACAATAGGAACTTCACAGGTTGTGGTCGGAGCATTTACATACTCCTCCTCAAAAATGACCTTAACTTGAGTGCTCCCACTATCCTCAATAAACTGGCATTACTCCGTCCCAAAGAAGGACTCCGCTCATGGTCATAAAACTTAGACCCTTAGACCTCATGTGGTATCCCACAAAATAACAGCCTAACATTCTTGGAGTCCGCTTTTCATCGCCTATAAGGCCTTGCTTCAAATTCGACAACCCCAGATGCAAGTGCATGTCTAATAGGCTTCTTACCCGCCCATAACTCATTCGGGGGTTTTGTTAATCACACTGGAACTCTATCGGAAAGTATATAAATCAGCCTTTTAATGTTTCACTCCCATAATGAATTAGGTAGAGAAGAATGACTAATCATACTCTTACCATGTCTTTAAGGGTTCTATTGTTGCCTCTCACTACACCATTTTGACTCCTGAGTTCCGTGATGGTGTATTGAGGCATAATACGCATTCAGAAGGTATTTGGCAAAGGCTTTGTCGTTGTTCACCTTTATCCATCATATCTACCGTAATATTTCCCTCCACTCGATTCGACTCGCTTTAATTTTCTTTGCCTAGTCGATTTTCAACCTCATTTGAAAATTTTAAACACTTTAGGCCTTGTAGCCTTTTCATGTATTAGGTACAAATAACCATATTGTAGTAATCTTCTATAAATGTGATAGCAGTGTGTCATCCCAAGAAGTTTAGAATGGTCCACATATATCCAGATGTATCAACTCTAAGACGTTAATACACCGACATTTGCACATGTCTTTCTTTGTTAGTCATTTTCCCTTTAATGCAATCTATACATGCTCGGTATCCTCACATGCCGGGCGGAAATCAAGAATTCCTTGAGGCATTAGCCTTTCAATTCGTTGTTTGAAATATGTCTCATACGCTCATGCCATAACATCGAGGATTTCTCATTATTTAATTTCCATGCTTTGATCCAATAATGGTTATCTATTATTAAATTTGTATTGGGATTCTTGTATATTTAATTTATATAGCTTATCAATTAGACTACCAGCCCAATAACTTTAGAATTTGAAAGACTAAATGTTTCATTTCCAAATGAACAAAGATAACCAGATTTGTCCAAACATGAAACGTAAATCAAATTTCGCTTCAAATGACGGTACAATAAATGTTTTCCAAAATTAAAATAAACCGTGAGTCTAAAATATGTCGAAAATGTTCCAATAGGTTGTACTTGGGAGCTTTCTGCCATTTCGTATAGATGTATTTTCACCATCAATTGCGTCTACCGAGTGGCAAGCCCGCATAGTGACACTTATGGAGTAGGCTCGTATTCATCCACCAAGTGTTACCCAGACAAAGCCAAATTAACTTCAGAACTAACAAAGTTGTTGCTTAGAATGCTACCGACATTGGCAAAGAGAATAGAAGACATAGTAGATAATTTAAAATAAACACAAAATGCTCACATTAATACTACACACGATATATTAAAGCACAAAATATATATACACATGGGTCTTTTAATAAGATACCAAGCACAACATTGTATTTATTCGCAAAAAACAATTTGAAAACTAGATTTCAATTATAGCACTAAATGTGGACAATATTAGACCCGCCTAAACATTATGCCTTTCTTGAATCGACATAATGTTCGCATGTTAAAAATCCTTATTTGTCTCACATTTATCATTATTTACTCCTACATCTGCATAAAAATAATCATCCTTCGGGCCGACTACTTTAGCATAGAGATATAGAAACTATTTATTATAAAATTAATTTAATTAAATTACCAGAGGTTTTCGTAACATACACTTTTAAAAATTAATTCTAAAATAAATAAACATATCATACTTCATCATAATTGAATTAGACGTTATGGAAATAATGATAAATCAATTAGACGTTATGAAAATAATAATGGTAATTCAATTAGTACCACTAATTAATTTTAATGAAAAGACGTTATGGAAAATAATAATAATGATAATCATGATCGCCAAGATCAAGACTCCAAACTATTACAACGCTTGAATCATCTTCTGCACGCTGGACTGGCTTCATAAGCTAACTTTGACTGTCGATAACTCTCGATCCCGCCTGCTGCATGATTCAAGGTTTTTCACTTTATTGGGAACAAATCGTGCCAATTTTACAAAAAAAAATTCCTGATTCGGCATTCATGGGTTTAATTCCTAATATACCAGATTTTAACCACAATAATCATGCAAATCTCACTCAAAGCAACCCAAAAACACATTATGTGTCAAACCCATACATCGATTTCAACCAAAAAACAAAATTATTGAATTTTGCATAAATTGGGTTCCCAAAATATATATATATATATTTCAAAAATCTGGTATGATCAAATTAGCACCAAAATACTAACTTATTAATCAAATGATCAGTATGATCCGCTCTGATACCACTTGTTAGATTAAATACACAAGAATAAACACATAGATGTGATTTTGTTACCTAAGTATACCAAATACGTAATAAAACCACATAACCTCAGAATCATGTATACTAATCAAAGATCAAATGTTCAATATTGTGAAGACATAATTCGAATCCACAAATTAGACAATGCAAGAATAAGCCTTCTCTCAAGTATGGAGGCTAGGTTTGTTTTCCCACTAGAAAACCCAAGAATTTATTCATATTCTCAACGCCGCTAGATAACGCTACTGTAGTTTTAAAACCTGTGGACTTCGCCAAATTATTTTTAATTGCCCCTTAATGTCATCAATTTTAACAAAACAACATTAAGGGCAAAACAGTGGAAACCACACATTAATTCCATATTTTATAATTAATGAAATACTCCCCCATATAATTATTTATGTGAACCCTAATTCAACTGGGAATATATCACTAACTTTATTGGGTTACTGAATAGACATCACAATCATGTCCAAAATTTAACACTTGTCAGCTTACTAAAAGGAAATCTAACACAAATCTCCTTGTTCAGTGAATTCCAAAGTAGCATTAAGTCTGACCGGATTGTTTCTATTAGCAGACCACACAAGTTGAGGGTAGTCTTCGTCTTGGTAGATGAGGACGGCAAAGAGGCATGAATTGCTATCATAGTGGCAGTAGAAGCCACAGATGAATCATGAACCACTGGTTTGTCTAACAATGATGGGATTCACGGTTTCCCACTATGAGGATTTCGTCCGCTGTCCCACACTGTTAGCCCATGACCTGGAGACGTTTGCATGACTTGGATATTGGTGGGAAAGTTGGGTTTTCGCGTATATTGAGGAAAATGAAGAGATTATGAGAAAAGAGAATACAAGAGAACTACACATCATCTGGCACCCACCCATGGCTTCTGTGAATCACAAGGGTTTACACAACCAACAAATTAAGGTGGGAATTTAGAAGAAGATTCAGATATCGATCATGATAACATACAAATTAATTCTTGAAACAAGGGTCAAGTCAAACACTCCTACCTACATAGGTCGCTTTTAACATTAATATGATACTTTCCAGGTTTTCAATCAACACTCCTACAAAGGAATCGAATTTCTTTGAATTGAACAATTCAAAATAGGGATGACTTTTTCCAAGGAAGGGATTTTTCTGGATCTGCAAAAATGATTGTACAGAGAAAAACGGCTTTAATCCACCGTCTCATTTTCTCCCTCTCTCTTCTACCCCCTTATCCTTAAGCAAGGAGGGGTGATGTTTTTACCATTTTGGTGTCAAATAACCTATCTAAGTCTTTTTCTATCATTTTCTTTCAAAATAAAATGCTTTACAGAACAATCGCTCAGTTTAAACCCTGACGTGATAAACTAATGGTTTGACATAAGAACATGCACATAACGCCGAGAAAATAACGACACAACAAATCGAGCAATTATCTACGTAAAATTCCTTTAGTAATATAAACAATTCGCTTCAGATTAAATTTACCTACGAATATTCATAACTATATTGCAGAAAAGTTGCGGCGTAGGGTAACAAATTACCGACTAAAATCAATCCGTAGGTAAATTACCTACGGAAATTCCGTTTGAAATTATAGAAAAGTGGTAAAAGTCGGCGGTAAATCTACAAAATTGACGAAATACCAACAAAATTCGCAGTGCATCCGTCGCACTCCTTCTTACCTACGTAAAGTCCGTCGGTATTTTTGTTAGCTTACCAAAATCAAGAAAATACGCATTCAAGCGGCTTAACCTTAATTCAACTCGTGAAATACTTATGATCCACTTAAGAACAAATTTACTAATGTTAGATAAATTGAAAAATATTATATATATCATTCATCAACTTGTTATATATTAATTGAAATAAGCATATATATAGATATATATATATTGGTTATGAATAAAATAATTAATTTTAATTCTTTGATATATTAGGCTCTAAAAACATTAAAATTATTTCATTTTATAAAATTTAAAATATACTATAATTACAATTTCTATATTTAATAATATCAAGTATTAAAGATAAATATTTCAAAAAAGTATCAAGATAAAATTTACCTATGGAACACTTCTCGTTTGGTGAATAAAAATTGCAGGTATTCCGCTGTAATTTTCCATGGTTCTCATTTAAGAATGGAAAATTACCTACCGAACACTCCGTAGGTATTCGTCAAGAAATTATGACCTAAAAGTTGGCGCCTTACATATATGCGAAAAATTACCTACGAAACACTCCACGGTAATTTTCCGTATCTGTTTCAGAATGGCAGCAAAAATGTGGAAAAAAAATAATATGCTTTGACCTGCTGATAATTACCAACAAAATTTAATCCGTTTGGTAATTTTTGGTTCAGAATCAGAATTTCTTGTAGTGATGGTTATTCAAGAAAAAACCAAAATAAATTAAATTAATAAGAAAGGAGGAGAATATAACAAGTTGAGAAACAACTGAAGTCTTGTGAATTCTACAATTTCTTTAAGACAATTCCGCTCCGCTGGTGCTTGAGATTCCTGCCTCGTCTCAGATAAACGGTGTCGAATGGCTGACAAAACACTTTGCCGCCATCCTATTAACTGACGATGTGCTCGTTTATCACCGACAAAAAGGACTAAAGGAAGGAAACCAAGACTAGATTTTTTTTGAGGCAATCTCGATGACCTTTATATGTAGGAGAGATTCTGACCTTTTGGAATGCCAAACCTGCTTCCCTGCAAACGTTCTAGGAATTCAAATAAATTATTCATTAAATGTCATTAATCTCATTCATTGAGTGTCATTAAATTTTATAATCGAAATCCAAATAATTATTTATAACTCAAATCCAAATAATTATTTCTTATAACCGAAATCCAAAGAATTGGGCATCGTAATTATCCAGTTGAATGTCATCCATTTGTTCCACTATAATCCAATTTCACATGAATGAAAATTGATGACCAAAGGACGAGACCAACATGGTGATAGAAGCAATGGTTGAAACTTCAGATGAGAGTAGTAGTCGTTACCCTTGAACCTTCCTCAGGAAAATATGTTTACTCTACTAGCTAAACATTAGACACGATGTCCTTGAACTATTCATCCATTTGTGTAGACGATGACATATCTCACACAAGAATCTTCCAAACACATTTCAGTTCTCACTTTTATGTCCATTTTGGCCATGGACATGCGCTTGGTTCTACAAGAGTTTAATAGGAATCAGGCCCTATTCACCTCCTAAGCGTCCCACTTCACTCTTACATAGGTGATCTCTCCAGAAATTAAGAAAGAGGGGCTCATGTTACTTCGCCAATGCTTAGAGATCATTAAAATATAACTTAACCTTCTATGAGCATCACTGCTCATCATAGGAATGGGCAATGATAATATCCCCATGCTGGGATTGTATCAAAGTCTTTACAATTTGCTGCCCTTGAACCTAGATTCGGGATCTCCAATGTACCAGTCAAGTATCCATCAGATCGACTTATTTTCGCCGCTTTATTCCCATTCCTTCGATGACTTTTCAACTCAACTCGCTTAACCTTGGTTAGCTGATCCAAGAATGTTATCCTTAGATTTTACATAATCTACGCAGATAACCCCGCTGAGAGTTGTTGTTTTAATGGTATTGTGTCTAATGACGATATGTCTAGACTTTACCATTATACACGCTTTGTGCTCTACCAATAGTGCGCATTGACTCGTCATTAAATGTATGCATATTGGAGGCACTCGGCTTTGGCCACCTTGAATGTCCTCTAGGAAGGGCGTAGCCTTCGCCTCTTCCCCACATTCAGTTTAGTGCTATAAACTCGCATTCCATCAGGATCTAAAGAATAACCTTCGTTTTTTGAGGATTTCCATGATACCATTGCAATTCCCAAAAACTCATAACTATTGGTAAATTCAAGCATAATACCGTGATTGGAATCAAAGATCATTTTCCAAATATTCAAGAAAATGTCAATTCCAATAATTCAACACAATCCTTAATTATAGCCTAAAGGTTTAGGTTCCCGATAGGCAATTAGGATCTTTTACACAAGGTCTCAAGTTCGATACTTGTCCTTGTACTGTTGCAACAAGGATTTTTCAAATCAGCTAACTCCTTGTATTTTCAACAAAGATTTTCCATAATTAGCTGACTCCTTGTATGTACCAACAAGGATTTTCTAGACCAACAAACCACTAGTTTGTTTGGTTGTAGAAATGTTTAGTTTTCAATCAAATGAGTTTTTTTTTTTTTTTCTTTTAAAAAAAACCTCATACCACTCTTTTCTAAATCCTTGTTCCCAACAATTTTTTTTTTTATTGGGAAAAAAAAAATGTTATGGTTTTCCAGACACTTTTCCTTTCAAATAACCTTCCTCCAATTGGTTCCTTCCCTGAAAGCCACAAATTAGGAATTTGTTTTAACAAGAAAAGAAAACTTCCTTTCCCTTTTTCTTGTCCAAAGAGCCCCAACCCGATACAAATAATGCTTTGTCGGGTTTTGTTTTTCTCTAAAACAACAAACCGTATGTTTGTTGTTTTCAAAAGGTTTTCCACTACTTTTCCTTATTAAAGAAACAAAAGAATTGTTTCAACAATAAAGGCACAACCCGAAAAAACTGGTTCCGGTTTTTTTTTTTTTTCACACATGTAACAAACCAAATCGTTTGTTTACCCGAATCGTTCATTGTCATCCAATAAATCGGGACGGTGGTGATGAGACCTGGCCATCACTATTCAGTGCATATAACTTTACTGCACTCTCACTCCCGCTTATCGTGACTAACCCCGTCGCATGTGATCCCTTGGCAAGAAGCGGCTTTTTCCCCACACAGGTAACAAACCAAATCGTTTGTTTAGCAAACCAAAGGAGTTTTCCTTTCCTTTTTTTTTTCTTCATGTCCACAGCCAAACCAAACAACAACTTCTTGTGGAGTCTGAATTTGTCTTAAGATTGTTAGAACAAATTGTCTCCTTATTGTGAGAAACTCCGGAACGCATAAAACCGCTTGTTTTGACATGCCATGCAACATACACATAATGTCGCAAAATAATGGTTATTCAAGAAAACCAAAATAAATTAAATTAATAAGAAAGGAGGGAATATAACAGTTGGAGAAAAACCGAAATCTTGTGAAATTCACAATTTCCCTTAAGACAATTCGCTTTCCGTTGGTGCTTTGAGATTCCCAAGGCTGCCTGGTCTCCCAGATAGAAACGGGTGTCGACGGTAGACAAACACTTTGCCACCACTCCAGCGAACTGATGATGTGTTCGATTTATCACCGACAAAAGGACGAAGGAAGGAAAACTCGAGACTCGATTTTTTTTTTTTGAGGCACCCTCGATGACCTTTATAGAGGAGAGATTCTGACATTTTGAATGCCAAACCTTTGGCTTCCCAACAAGTAGAATTCCAAATAAATATCTATCAATGTCATTAATCTCATTCATCGAGTGTCATTAAACTCCTATAACCGAAATCCAAATAATTATTTCTTATAACTGAAATCCAAAGAATTAAGAACAGAGAATTATCCAGTGAATGTCATCCATTTCATTCACTATATCCAACATCTTTCACATGTATGGGTTTCAAATTTGTTTTTTTTTTTTTTTGTAATGAGTGGTTTTGTGTGATGGTTTGTTTTTCATCTTCATCGTGTTACCATATTTACTTCTGTGATTGATTCAGACGATAAAATATATTGGATCAGACAAAGATAATAAATTAAATCATAATGGTCAATATGTTACAGAACTAGGCTTTTAACAAATTTTATTATATGTTTCTAGTTTAAATTAATAAAATTATTTATCTTTTTAAAAAAAATGAAAAAAGGCTTTAAAAAGGAAAAGGAACTTAACAAAATCTCCTTATAAGTACAAAAAACTACAATCTATTGTTTTGTTGATTTATGATGAAATTTGTAAGTACACCTTCCACAAAATCAACCTGTAAAGAAATAATATCAAAACTTAATACTTTATGAGAGAAAGAAGAGAAAAGACGATAAATGATATTATAGATGTGATAATTAACAATAAATATTAGAAACGAAAGAATGTCAATCCAATGGTAGCAAATATCAATAGAATATATTGTATTGAAAGGTATAAGAAATATGTAAAAGTTCCCTTGTATAACAATGAAGATGAAAACATAGGTTTATATATAAATAGTGTTAAGAAAATGTATTAACATTAAGATGGAGAATGAACCAATTATAATAATCATTTAAAAAGTTAAAATGATAATTTTAAAATTGTTCTATACATTTTCATTTTTAGAAATAGAAACTAAAATCAACACTCCTTTTCTTGAAATATTTGTAATAGTGTTTAACTTTTCATATTAAAATTACTTTAATTAAATTATTGTCATTGATTTCAAAGAGAAATATTATCTTATCCATTTTTAAGTTGTCCTTTAAAAAAGAGATTGATTAAATTATATATATATATATATATATATCGTAGGATGAAGATGAGATGTAAAGCGGTATTAGGGAGAAAGAAAAAAGTGGACAAATACTTCTAACACTTTTAATGATTAAACTTTTGTTTTTGACATCTATTCAATTTATATATTAGATATATTACTATGTTCCGGATTCAATCATGTTTTCCATATGCCCAACCCATCCCATTTACTACTTAAGTCGGATCTCCAAGGCTTAATGATTGAATTTTTTTTATTCTAGTAATGAGTTTAAGGATTGAACTTTTTAGTTCCCTCATAATATTTTTAATTAAAAGGGGCCGTCGATTTGAAAGAAGTAAATGATGATTATGTGAATTAATTATACATAATAATAGTATAATATCTGAAGTAGTTAAATATAATAATGATAGGATATAAGCACTTTCAATAGGAACGGTAAAATTATTTTTTTTATTAGAAAAAATAAGTCAAAACAGTCCATACTTTCTATACAATATTTATATTCATTGATATTGATATGTAAAAAATTTAAATTTATAAAAAGAAATGTTCCAATAGTTATAAAGATCTTACTATTTTATTTCATATTTTGATCTTCCTTTACGCTTCTATTGATAATTAATTGTGTTTTTGTGGAAATGAAAGTTCAGTTGAGAATAAAATTAATTTAAGTGAGAACCAATCAAAATTTTCACTGTTTGTTGGTTTATTTCCAATTATGGTTGCAATACGCATGGTTTACTCAAATGCAAATTTTGATAGTCACATGCAAATTTAGTGGAAGATTTCGAATTTATTCGAAGAAATCATACCAATTTCTGTCTCTGTTTCATTCATTTCTCAAAATAAATTTAGAATATAATTTTCATTCATGTTGCCAAACATAGCAAAAGGGTTTTGACTTATTTCATTTATATTTCCGATATTAAAATCAGTGTATTGAAAATTTGAAAATTACAAATTAATGGTAGAAAATAAAATTGAGTAGTTAAATAACATTCCTTTCTTTTTGTTTTTATTTATTTTTTGTCTTACATTTGTTAAATCATCTTTTACATTTGTTTTTTTTTACATCCATTTACATTGTATATCACATATTACGTTTGTAATGCTCTATTCTTAGATTCATATGTAAGACCTCCCGAAAACCGTTCTACTCTTTTATGACTTGAGTTAAGCCTTATGAGCTTACGTTTGTTAAAGAACATCCTTTTTGTTTTTATTTTTATTTTTTAAATGGTCGTCATATTTTCGGTAGTGAGCATTATAAGGTCAACATAAAAATTAAAATAAGTGGTTGGGAAGGCATAAATGGGATAGAATCTGTGGGGGCATGAGATTAATGAGTTAGTTGATTGAATCAGGTTTACTTTGTCAAATGTTTAGACCAATAATTGCCACACAAATTATTGGTGCTAGACTCTTTCAGATACGGAATAAGGATGTTTTCAAAATTGTTTTTTTTTTTTTTTTGAAAATAAGATAATTTTATTCATTCAAACTAATAATACATTGATAAAAACACATATATCAAATTACTAAAAACAATAAAAGATAAAATAATATTCAGGTTAATAGCATAATAAATTGGTTCAAAGCCTATAAATTTAGTAATACTATAATAATTAGAATACCTATAACTTTCTACAACATATTGATGATCATAATCTGATTTGTTATCTTGTGATCAAATATGCTTAAGATAAAAGTAATTTTTTATTCTTAGAAATAGAAAAAGTAACGTTTTTTGGGATAATATCTCTTAATTGTTTTCTTTTGTTTAAAAGGGTTGGCTTTTAAAAATAAATATAAACAAATGATTATAAACAAACATTTGTTTTACAAAAAAATTTAAAAATAATTTAACAAAATTAAAATTATTTTGAAAAAAAAAAAGTTATCTTGCAGAATTTTAATAATTCATCAATGTTTTACAATTAGAATCGGAGTTCAAACCGAAAAAGTTATCGATTCATTGGTTCAATCGATGATCAAACCTTGGTGGAACCGGTGATGTAATAAATATTTAATAATATATTATTAAAATTTAAAAATAAAAATATATAAAAATAAATTAAAATTGTATGATATTTATCTTTTATAAGTATGAATATAGTAATATTTTAAATTTTATAAAATAAAATATATTTAATATTTAAACCTAAAAATATCTAAAATATTTAATTTCAACTATTGTTTATATATATTATTTAAATTTTGATATATCTTAATATAATTTTTATGTAACTCAATGGCATCTTGGTCCATTTTAATCAACGAAGTCCGCGGATCAAGACCTCTAGTCTACAAGTTTTCCTTTGCTTTTTGGAACTTAAAAACTTCGCCTACTAACAGTAGTCCCACGTTGAATTTTTACAAGAAAACGAATCCCTTTATAACTTCAATTATCTTCTTTAGGCTTTCTAGTATAAAGGGTTGGCATATGAAGTCATTGTTGTTAGATTTTCTATATTGGCTCTCAACAGGAGTTGTATAGAATTGATTAGTATAAAATTGTGGTATTAGGCTATTATGTGATAAGTGGTGAGGTCGGATACGGACGCTTTACAGTCATCTGCCGATGGGAGGATGGACCGGTCAGAGATCGTTCAGCCTCTTCATTCAGTGCACAGTTTCTTATAAAAGGGAGAGAAGCGATACGTTACCATCCTGCATTGGGTTCTCGTAAATAGGAGTTCTTGAGAAGGAGTCTTGTGTGGGGAGAACTTTTGAGAGGAAGATCGAAGATGCGTGATCATGAGCCACTTCGTCTTCCTCATCGGGATCGAGGCGGTCGCTTTAGATGCAGTAGGCGGGTATAATTTGAACCTATAATTTATAGTCTTGATTTTCATTCGCATTAATCTAGATCGAAGACCTAAAAGAGAGGTTATAGGTTAACGTAATTTTCTAACACTTGGTATCGAGTATAGGTTACGTAGTGTGATGTTTGATGCTACGAATAATAGTAAATCGATGAAATCGTTGATTGGGCAAAAAAAATAAAAAATTCATCGCATAAAGATATGATCATGCATTTTTCAGGTTTTCTCTGTAATGTTTTATGGATGTGCTTTGCGATGAAAATTTGTGGGAGTTGCCGATCATCTCAATCTTCTATATGTAATTTTTATTTGGGTCCATGATTGGATCATTGTAAATTTGTTGTAATTATTCACGCAATATTTGGGCGTGTTTTTTGTATGAGATGGCCAATGACTCCGTGTGGTTCGTGTTCATACCGTGATTCCTCCGATCTGGAGTCTCTCCCTATACGAGTACTGCCACGAATCTTGATCTTGATCGGTGCGGCGGGCTGGCATGGCGTAGGTGGTGCTTGAATGCCCACCGCGAGTGCGGTTGATGTGCGGCGTGCGGCCTTGGTCGCGGGCGTCAGCGGTTGAAGTGGCGAATGGGAAAGGGCGTCAGCGAGGCTTGGCCGGCGAGAGGGAGGCAGCGGACCGGGGGGAGAGGAGGACGGGTGTTTTGGAATTTAAAAATCCGCTATTTATTTTCAATAAATAGAAGCAATTATATATTTAATGCATTGAAAATAATAGTAAGCCCATTAACATCAAATTTCATTGATGCTTATATTTGATTATTTGTCATTTAAATATTTAGTTTGCCAAAAATTTTTATTATTTATTTATTTGTTATATATTGCTTAAACCTTCATTCTAAAAATTAATTATGACAAAATAATTTTGAATATATATATATATATATATATATATATATATATATTTGGATACGTTAAAATTACAAATAAATCTAATATTTTATTGCAATTATATTTGAGATTTAAGAATTGGTCACTCGGCCCCACGAGAAGTGACGATAAATAACAAATATGATTGGAATATAGTATTAAATTATCTTGCCAGAGATTAATGGGTGCTATGCCACTGGAGTGCAGAGATCTTATTAGTTTTAGTATATCACCTATTAGCTATATATAAAATAAAGTTAGATAAAATCCTATGCGGTAGCGGTCTTTGCCCAAAGGGAGATAGTATTTTTATCACTAATAATTAGCGTGGGTTAGTTATTAGATAAAGTAAATAATTACTATAATGCCATTTAATGATAATTGTTGCTTTAAACTAATAGTAAGCATATAATTTTGTTCTTTTCCAGTATTTAACACCGTCAGTGATCCAACTCAGTTTATTCCCATATTGTCCGGTGATAATTATAAACTATGGAAAGATAAAGTGCTTCTCGCGTTAGGGTGTATGGATACAGATAGCTCTTACGTATAGATGGCCAGGAAGCTCCCAACGAACAAAGCACTGGCTTGGCTTGTGCATTATCACGGCGATGGGAGAGATCGATCGTCTCGGTATGATGGTAAATAAAGACCCACATAGGCGAGCATAAGGATCTATCCTGAGATGCGGAAGCTGTTAAGAAGCTGATGGGGGGCGTTGATGAACGATTTGTGACTCCGATAAAGCGAGCTAGCACCACAATAGGCGAAGAAATTGTGTTGTAAGGAGTTAAAGGGACACAAAATGTGAGAGGACATATAATGGAGATGAGAGATATATCTGCTCAACTGAAGGCCCTTGATGTCGATTTTTCAGAGTCATTCCTAGTCCATTTTATCTTGACTTCACTTTGCCCGGTGACTATCACCGGCATTTAAGGTCTCTACGTGACACATAAGGAGAAATGGTCGATCAATGAATTCTTGAACTGTGTGTGTGTCAGGAGGAAGAGAGCGGGTTAGGCTTGAAAAGATTGGAAGCAGTGAATCTTGTGTCTCGAAGAAAGGTGAAACCGAGCAAATCCAAAGTGATCAAAGATAAAGAGCGAGAGTAGATGTCCCCGCCAAAGAAAACGGGTGACAAAGCTGCAATTTGTTTTTCTATGAAAAAGGTCACATAAAGAAGGAATGCATCAAGTACCAGATATGGCTCAAGAAAAATGAAGGGGTTTCAAAACCTAAGGAAAACAAGTGAGGGCGAACTATGCGATACATTATTCGGGAAATAAGATCTCTTAGTCGAGTTGAAGGTGTTGGGACATACGAGGGGCTAGTTCTACACCTTTGGATCGTGCTGAATTTAGACATTTTATATTCTAGTTTCTCTAAGAATCTAGTATCACCGTATCTAGACTAGCGCCTCGGGGCTTTGATTTTTCGAGTTTAAGATGTATCTTTACGATTATTAAGATTCGATTACCTATTGGCTCTGAGTAAAATTAACGGATGGTTCCTGGCCAATGCAGATCTTGATCCAAAATATAGCTCAAGCTCACTAACTCTGACTGCATATGATAGAAATATAGGTGTAATAAATAATCACTCATCCTAGCTTATGGCATGGAATTAGGTCACATCTGATGAAGCCTAAAGAGAGGTTAGTGAAGGATGGTGTCATTCGGACACTTGACTACTGACTTTGATACTTGTTTAGGTTGCATAAAGGGAAAGCAAACCAACAAGTCAATAAAGGAATAAGAAGTGATACAAAAGCTTCGAGATAATTCTGCGATATACGTGGACCATTTACCACCCGATGTCTTAATGGTCAAAGGTATTTTATTACCTAAGTGATGATTTTACAAGATACATGTATCTCTATCTTCTAAATGACCAATCTGAAACTAGATGCTTTCAAAGTCTATCAGCGAAGGTAGAGAAACAATGCAGTTGAATTAATAAGGTAGCAGAATCTCTGATAGGTGGTGAGTATTATGGTAGGTTCCTGACCAAGGCGAAGACCTGGTCCATTTGCTAAATTCCTTGAGGAAAATGGAATTGTAGCTCAATTATCGACACACGGCTGCGTGAAAATGGTGTCATTGAAAGAAGAATCGTACATTGATGGACATAGTAAGGAGCATGACAAGTGTCTCGAATCTCCTCTAACATGTGGAGTGGAAGCCTTGAAGGCAGTGTGTACATTACGACGAGAGTTGCATCAAGTAGTTCTAAAACACCCTTTGAGCTATGAATGGATGGAAGCCTAGTTTAAACCATGTACATATATGGGGCTGTCAAGTAGAGTAAGGGTGTCTGACAGCCCACATGAAAGGAAATTAGACCCCGAGGACGATGCAGTGGTTTCTTCGTGGCTATCTGCGAAAAGTCAAGGGTTATAGGTTTTATTGTCCCTCTCACACGCGCCGAAGTTTATGAAACACGGAATGCGATTTCTTGAGTTATATAACTTGATGAGTCGTTCTCACCCAAAGTTGTGATAGAAATCTGAGGTATACACTTTCGGGTCGTGGTGTTGAACTGCGGTGGGCACATACTACTTATGGCTCAATGACTACCTATTCAGTCTGACTATGAAGGAGCGATAGCGATCCTCTTATCGAGGAACTCTCATGAAGAAGTAGTTAGTAGGCGATCATTCGGGAACCACAGCAGAGTGGTTCGGAGCGCACCTGATCACTAGACAGTCGGACTTAAGAAGATCCTCGAGAGTCGAAAGTCGGCCTCCATGCGGCTATGTTGTATACTTACGGAGGCCAGGCTACATGTCTGGACTCAATCAGAGACCCCATTTCTTTTGAGGAGGGCCATGGCCAGTGCAGTTACGAAAAATGGTCGTCTGATGAAGGATGAATTAAACTGATGGCAAGCATTGATCAAATTAAGGATCTAGTAGAGTTGCAGAGAAAGTTTTCGTCTTGATAGGCTCTGAGTGGAGTCTTATAAGACCCAGCGAGTGCCTACGGTAACATCGAAAGATATAAACCAGACGTTTGCCGGGTTTCCTTCAAAGGAGGGCATTGATTATCATGACACCTTCTCTCCGAGTTTCGAAGGACTCACTAAGGATAATCATGGCCCTTGTAGCTCATTTGATTTAGAGAGTGCATCGGATGGTCAAAAGCGGCATTCTGAATGGAGAACTTGAGGAGGAAGTATACATGACTCGGCTGGAAGGATTCATTTCGAAAAAAGGTAATCCATCTTGTCACCAAACTAAAGAGTCTATATCGGGCTAAAACAAGCTTCACGACAATGGGCATATGAAGTTTCACAATATCATTACCTCATTCGGTTTTGAGAGAAATATTGTAGATCCCGATGTATATACATCAAGGTCGTGGGAGCAAATTCACGTTCTAGTCACGTATGTTGATGATATTTGCTGGCAAGTAATAACAAGGATTAATTAGGAGACGAACGATTTCTCTCTCGGGAGGTACGACATGAAAGATATAGGGGAGGCTTCCTATGTTTTAGGAATTGAGATACATAGAGATAGATCTAAAAGATCTTGGGGTTATCTCTCGAAGGCTATATCAATACAAAATTCTAAAAAAAGGTTCTATATAGAAATTGTTAAGTTGATATTTCCCATTGTTAAGGGTGACAAATTCAGTTGTCACAATGTCCCCAATTCTACGGAATTAGAATCCATAAAAGAATATTCCATATGCTCTGCGGAGTTAGCGATCAGTGCATTTGGGGTTTGCACTGGACCGGACATTGCGTTGGCAGAGTGAAATGTTGAAGGAAGATATCAAAAACAATCTAGGATAGAGCATTGGGCGGTTGCCCAGGTCGAGAAATCTGCCGAGGCTACATTTTTATGTTAGCGATTAGTGCGTGGCATGGAAAAGCACAATAGACTCTTACGGCATCCTCGACTATGGAGCGGGAATTTGTCGCATGCTATGAAACCTTAGCGGGCATTATGGTTGAAGAATTTTTCTTCGGGGCTTAGAGTGATGGATACGGTACTTAAGCCCAGTAAAGCTTCTTTGTGATAATCTTTGCCTTGATGTTCTTCTCAGAAACGATAAAAGTGGGAGGCGCGGCGAAGCACATTGATACTCGAGTACTTGGTGAGTGCTGAAAGCGTCGAGAGAAATCAGACATCATTGAGCATATGGCTGCGCTAATGGTAGCGAATCCATGACTAAAGGGCTCAGCAAAATTGTATAAAAGTCATGTTGATAGAATGGGACTTGTATGAACTCTTTTGATGATTAAGGATCATGACATTATTGTAACTCTTCGACATTTTAATCGTATTCAGTTTATCTCATTTTGTACCCAAAGATATTTAGATTTTTATTGCATTAAGAGTGGAGTGCCTCATAAAAATTAATACCATAAAGCATAGCAAGATTAAATAACTACATTGTGATTGTGGAAGAGTATTTGCCATCAATATACGCATACAGTTCATGCTGTTCATGATATCTTACTTAAGTATAAAGATATCACATAAGGTTTGGGCTAATTGTCATATTGTTTTCTAAAATAATGTATGTATTACATACAAAAAATTTTTCATGTTCACTATCACCACATGAGTCAAAAATTATTATTTATTTTTTTGCTTTTCTAAAACAAAGTGTTTTTAAAAAACTGTTGTTGACAGTGGGAGAATGTTAGATTTTATGTTGGCTCGGCAGTAGGAGTTGTATGGGGTGATTAGTATAAATAATGACTATGGCTATATGTGATAAGTGGTGAGCGAGATCGGACTGGCTTTAGTCGCATCCTAGATGGGAGGATGGATGAGGTCCCGGATCATTCGGAAGTAAACTCATTGGACCTGGTTTTACTATAAAAAGGGAGAGAAAGCCGTCTCATTCTCATCTCATCAGTTCTCATAAAACCCGGAAGTTCACTTGAGAGAAGGAGTGCTATTGTGAAGGCTTTTGAAGGAGGAGATCAAGATCGCTGAAGTCCACAAGCCACTTAGTCTTCTCATCCGGATCAAGTAGGTCACTAGATCCTACACGTAATGGGAGTATAATTCACGAACCTATAATTTTATAGTCTTGATTTTTCATTCATGATAATCCTAGATCAGGCCTAAAGAAGGTTATAGGTTAACGTAATTTTCTAACAATTGTTCCTTCTTAGGCTGGGGGTTCCATTTGAATAAATGGGCCATAGGTGTTTGTTTTGAGAAACAGTTGAATCATCGGTCAGTTTTAGTTTAGACATCAATCGGTTTTTGCTCCCCAAACTTTTGGTCCGGTCCGGTTTTCAAAACATTCTAATTCATTCAATCAAAATAGTTTTATCCCTTCTATTGAATAACTTAGTTGCTTTCTCTTTATCGAACAAAATGTTTTAAAAATTTAAAATATTTTAATAGTTTAAATGTACTTTAAAAATGTTTTTAAGATCTAATATTTATTTGTATCATTTTACATATTTAGGAACTAGTGAAAATATTTGAAAACAACTAAAGAGGTTAATTAGAAATACTTCATTTACTGTCTTTAAAAAAACAAAAAAATTAGTTTGTAGAGTTTTAAAATCATAATTTCGACCAGAATCCGATTTTCGATGCCTTTTGCAAACTTTGAAAATTGTTGTACAAGGAGTTGAGCTATCAAAAAAGTGGTTTTGAGCGTCTACCGATGGTGGACCAAAGCAAGTATAGATGCTCAACTTGAAAAAACCTTCTCCAGCGTTGGAGTGTCGTTCAGCGGATTCGCGGTGACCGATTGCCATCAATATTTAAGGCAAAATCTTCGCGGAGGCGTTCGCAGAAATAACGAATTGAATGATAAAAAATTCCATTTTACCCTCAACAATATGACCGTTGGAGAAGTGTATCTAGGCATTTTCTCGGCACTTTCTCGGCAACCAAACACGAAAATCAATATAAAAAAAAAAAAATTCCGCAAACACACAAACATTCCACAAACAATCCAGTATTTGCCACAAACAGTCCAGTAGTGATATTATTGCATGAATAAAAAAAAATTGGAATAGATGAATAAAATTTATAGTGTATGGAGTGATATAGATGAATAGAAGGTATGATATATAGTATTAGGAAATAGGTAAAATTAGAATAGATTTAGGATAGCCCAGAAAACTTTAGATGGTGTTCTTGGAGCTCGCACTCTTACCCAGGCACAAGTAAATATCAAAAAGTTGATTTTTTAAGCAAAAGATAGCTTTAGATGTTGAGAATTTTTGCTAACTGTTGGAAATGCTTTTACTAGCTCTTCTCCACCAAGCTATGACTACTACTATTAATTTTGAATTACAATTTATTATTATATTTCTTTTTATTATTTATGAATTTTTTTAACAAATAAAATATTTTATAGAAAATCATAAAAATAATTTATTTCTTATTTACACATGATGAAATATGTTTTAACAAAAATGGTGAAGTAATAAATAAATAATTTATTTACTTGTAATAAATATAAATATAGTTTAGGAATTTCAAATATTTTTTCAAAAGTTAAATGATATTATCATTTTTTATACTTATCAAAATAATTTTAATCTGCATATTCTTGTTTAATTTTTAATATTTTTGTTAAATTTTTTTTTTTTTAAATTACCCATATTTTTGTACCTGATATATATGTGTTTATCGATATTTTGATGTGGTTTAAAGACGAGAAGTTGTTTTATAAAACAAAAACCAAACAAACCCTTTGAGGTTGGGTCTAGACTAGGTAAGGAGAAGAGGATAGTTGATAAGATGAGTTTGATATATAATGGCCACTATAAAATCCTTTATAAATATAGAAACATAAATATAGCAATTATTAATTTGTTGGAGACTATAAGTGTAATGAGAAAAAATCTTAATAATTTGACTTGGGTAAGTTTGTAAAATCTTGATTTGTTTTGATGGGGTTTTGAAATAATAGTAGAGACCCAAGGCGTAAGCCCGAACATGGGATTTTGCAGACCCGGTACTAACATAATGGTATCCACAAAATCACAGTCAGAAGCAGCGGGGGCCCAGCTAGCCTTTAAAGGCGGTAGCCCGATGAATCGTATTGGAGGAAAACACTCGATCTCACGTCGGAAATACGATATTTCCTAATTGTACCCACAGTCAATTGCCATATTAATCGGTTTCCCGATAAGGAAGAAAATCTCCACATAATGGGAGGAATATCGTATCATCCTCGACTGAAGATATCTTATGCATTGTGTCAATCAAACTAGGAAAGTTATCATGATCATCCGTTATAAATGAGCCACCCCATCCCTAGGTGAAAGATAGAGCTTATGAACAAAACTTCATTCCCTAAGCAGTTGATCTTCTCTTCCTCCGGAAAGAACTAGCAGGCATCGGAGGAAGCTGTGGGAGAGTGCCGATCATTTTGTTTCTTGTTTTGCGAGAGTCAGCGTGAAGTCGTGGTCGGCTGGCAAATCCCGACGTAACAAACTCAGTTAGGTTGAAAAAGCATCATGGTTTGGCGCCGTCTATAAGAGCGGTTCCTTCTAAATAAAAAGGTGACCTCGGCTGATGGTATCGGCTCGGAAGCCCATGAAAGCGGGAAGGCGATATCGATTTGGGGATCTGAAGACCGGCCGGCGGCGTGGATAGCCGACCTCGGGAACACGCTAGAAATTATGCGGGTCAACAAGAGCGAGGTGGGCGCTCCGCATCACAACTGACACTTCGAAAGGAACGGAACAACTCACCAACAAATCTGACGCCCCAGAACCGTGACGAAAAGATTCAAAGCCTGATACGTAAGGAAAGCGACACCTCGACCCTCGTCGAGAAGCGGATAGAGAAGGAGAAACTAGCCACACCAGAGAGTATGATTCTTACCAACCCCTCGGAGATCACAGCCGGAGGCATTACGGGAACAATAAGGCGATGGGCCCTGCGCTCCGGCGGGAGGCAGGAGGAGGTCGTGGGAGCGAGAGGTTCAGGACATCCCGTAGTCGACCACATGAAGGGAGCGGTGGGTAGGGCTCGATCTCCATGGGCTGTACAGTGCGATAAGTAGAATCTCCATTCACATAAGGTCTTATACTTTACATAGGCGAAGTTCGAATCACGATAGATCGAGAAGTTGCATGGAACAAAAAGACCCACGCCAGGCCACCTCAATACGTACAAAAATCAGATGGAACTGCATGGATATCGGGACCCGTCACGATCTGAGCTGACATTGGCTGGTTCCTTAGAGATCCACCGTCTTCCATCTCATCGTTCACAGAACTTTCCATCGCATTCGTCTCCCACTTTATCAGAGCAAGGACGTATAGGAAGTCGAGTTATCACCTTCTGACCATAAAACAGAGCTCTTAGGAAAGTTTGAGGTCATATGTTCAGAAAAATAACACAGAGTCGTTGAAGGTGGATATTCTCGATGAGAAGTTTGCCTTTATTGCTTTCATTGCAGGGCTGCGGGTGCAGTCGAAAGACTGTGTTCTCCCATCTCGAAGAACCCTCGGAAAGCATAAGCAGGGTCCTCGCCAAAGCAGAGAAGTATATCGACGGTGAAGAAGCCCTCTGTCCAATGGCTCTTCTACTTAAAAAGAAAAGAGCGAGGCGGCAAAGAGAGCGAAGCCCGAGACGGGGCGAGACGAGGGGCGTATCCCCGAGGAGGAGCGGAGAGAAAACGGCGATCCACGATAAGGCGAGGCGTCGGGGATCGCGGGGAACACCTCGGCTGAGTTGCAGCGGTGCAGTATTCACCTCAACAATACTTTGTGTGACTGTTGTGGTCCTGCATGATGCAGCATGAGAAGTTTGGGTGGCGTCGGTGGAGGCTCAGACCTCAGCTAAAGGCGATGCAAATCGCATGAGTTCCACGGGTCGCGGACCACTTACGAATAGATGGCGCATAAAGTGAAAAGGATAATGAATGATACCTGATCCGGCGTAGGCATCTCGGTAGATTCTGGCGGCTCGGGAAGGGCGGGGAGTAGGTCGACCACCACCGCTCGTCAGAGAAAGTGACTGATTCAGCATCAGCCAGCCTTTAGGAGAAATCAAACATAATCTCAGGTTGTAAGTGGAAGTCGACTCAGCCGGGAAGGCCCTTGCGCCGGCGGCGTGCGAGAGAAACATGGGCCTGGCCGGTGTTCAGCTTCTCGGTGCCGGATACTACCAGCAACCTTTTTCGGATGTGGGCGTGGAGGGCGCGACATCCCCATGACATGGCATGATAAGCGATAGTAGCTAATAAAGGTAATCCGCGAGGTCACGTCGACAAAGGAAGCTTGGCCGACATCATCACCGCATGACTTTACGACAAAATGGAAGTATTTGGAAGGAGAAGCTAGAGCTAGTCAGCACACTATGTGGGTTCTCGGAGAAAATCGCCCTTGAGGTTAGTACAATTAGTGCTCACTTTAGGGAGACCTCCCATACCAGACTCACAACAAACGGTGATTTCTCATAGTAGATGCCATTGACCTACAACATGTTACTAGGTTGGCCTCTCTCAATGCGTAAAGTAGTTTCCTCACTTATCATGGTTATCAAATTTCAGCGTAAATGGGTAAGGTCGAAACCGGTATGCTTGAGGAATGTTACCAGCGTTAATGACGAAACCGGTGTGGCATTTGTGGGCTGAGCTGTTGCGCTTGAGGCGGGGTAACCCACCGACTGCGCCCTCGGAGAAGGGTCGGCCTCTACATTTCGGTGTGACCAGCCCGAACTTTCTCGTCTGCAGGAGTCAGTTGGCGGAAGACATGAGCCTCTCATCAGTTTTAGAGCGGAACTTGCTGGAGTGTTGGCTGAAAACGGGGAGGCCGCGGGGTGGGGTCGACCGGCGGTGTCCTGAGGTTGCGAATCGCCAGGTCCCCTCCTTTAAACCCCGATCAAGCGAAAGGAGAATGAGGTTTTGCCAGAAGAGAGCCTTCAAGTCGATTAATGAAGATTGAGTGATGCAGCTCAGCCGAGCAAAAGTATTCGGAAGTAAATGGAATGGTTATTCGCGGTTGTTTCTGTCGAAAATAAGCCGACAGTGGCGGCTTTGCATTGATTTCACAAACATCGGGCTTTGCCAGGGATGGCACACTACCGGTTCGATCCTCATGGTGGCGCCGGCGATCGCTGAACTCCTCGACTTCATGGATTGCCTTCTGAGACTCTAAGCCGGATCGATATGGACCCGGCTGACGAAGGCCCTCATTTATCAACTAGTTCGAGACTCTTTATTATCGAGTAATGCCGCCGGGCGTAAGATGAGGCCACCTACGAAGGATGATGGCCGGGATGTTCGAGGAAACAAATTGGGACATTTAAGGTATATATAGACGACATCTTTGGTGAAATCGATAAAAGCAAGGCTCCATAACCCATTTAGTGAGGCGTTCAGTCTTAGCTACAATGAGATTAAACCAGCCAAATACGGCTTTGATCTCCGTAGGGAAGTTCTTTCCGGTTTGCCAATTCATGTAGGAATGAGGCAAACCAGAGATAAGATAAAGGCCGTACCCTTAATATCGCCTCAAAGTAGAACCTTGGAACAATTCAACGACAAGGAGAATAGTTGCTCTGCGCGTATTTGGGGCCGGTGGCCAGGATGCCGACCTTTCTTTTGGGCGTTACAGAAAAGAGGCCTTCTAGTGGGACGCTGCGGGGAGGGAGTTCACGGCACTCGAAACCTATCACAGGCTCCACGTTCTAGTAAGCGCAGGAGAGACTCCTCGCTTCTCTGCAGTGGTTTGGACTTTTGCAGCTGGGTGCTACCTAGTAAGAGGCAGGACGGGGTGGGCGACCAGATCTACTATTGCGGGTAGGGCTCTGGGGCGGAGGAGGTCTGAGATGGAAGGTGCAGTGCGTTGGTAAACCAAGTCAATTTTCAGGCCTTGCTTCGAAGCTCATGCGGATTTGGAGTCCAGGTGGTCTCCAGGTGAGCCGATCTGCGTGGAGCCATATAGAGCCTGGTGATAAGTGAGGCTGAATTTGAGGTGGTTTGACGCTCAGGTCTAGACCGGGACCGCGTCTAGAGGGATTGGATCTTGACGTAGTTTCGTCGTGGGTTCATGACGCAGTCACGGACTCACCCAATTGCCTCGACCTCCCAGTCTAGAGTTATCTGTCGAGTGGGTGCGTCAGCTTTGTGAGGAAGTGGTGCGAGGGCGATCGGCACCCTCGGGGATGGGATGAATCACCAGATGCCCTCGATTCGGCTGAGGCCTCCGATGCGAGGGGCGAATATGAGGATGTCATGGGCGGACTGGCCCCCGCCGCCTTGGGTAGATTGGTGGAGGTGGTAGCCGACTCCCAGTTGGTGGTAAAGCGGATAGGGCTCACGGGACGGAGGGAGGATGATCGCCTTATCTCGAAAATGTCGAGTTGCTTAGGGGTTCATCTGATTCGGGTTAAGCATGCTGCAAAGGGTGAAATTCCCTAAAGTTGGGTACCTTGTGGCGACGTGACCTCACAAAGAGAACCTAAAATGGGGCATTTTAGCCAGTTGCTGAGGCCCTCGATAGGTGTGATGACGGAGAAGTCTCCGTGACGTCCGGCCGTATTTGGATAGACCAAATGCAGGGGATTACTTTGGTAGATAGTGCATTTGGCGACCCCGAAGGCGTCGAGCTCAGGAGTAAGTGGCCGAGATTCACCCAGATTCTCCGGGGACCCGCGCTCAAACAGGCTTCTCTCTTTATTCTTGAAGTGCGTAGGAGGTATAGCATGGCAGGAATTATCCAGTTCAATGACGTGGAAAACTGTATCTCGTATCATGAGACTCATGCATGGTAAAAATGGCCACTTGGGGCCCGTACATCAATACTTACCAAAAATCTAACCAGCTATAACCTGATTTCAGGGATTATTACATTTATATTCGCTAGCATCTGTTTCAATTTATAATAATTCAGCATTTTACAATTATATCAGTCAAAATCTAGCTTCTTCTAAAATGCATTTCTAACGATGCCGTCTTGAATACTCCTGTACTTGAAAAAATGATCCTGGAGTAGGTGACAGTACCCGAGTGTGATAATCTCCTACATGGGTACTCCGTCTAAGTGCATGCAATGATTCAACATAACCATATTGACCGATATGAGTCCTGCTTGAATGTCTCGTGATATGGATGAGAATCGACTCACCGCCCGCTAGCGAGTCTTCATTTCCTCACGCGCTACACAAGCCAAATGCGAGAGAGCGCCACGTTTTCAAAACAAAGGTTGTTCACCAGCGTCTGCGTTCGGTAAATATATTGGACTACCCCTACGAGCGGTGGTGGATCATTTTACGGCGAAACACTCATGGATTCGATAGCCGAGATGAGCTATTGGACACTTTCAAAGCGATTCTTGAGAAAATCTTCCCTTGAAAAAACCGAGTTTTGACGAAGTACCATTTTTGCCATTTGAAAATTAAATTTTCTAGGGGTTTCACATTCTCACTCCTTAAAAATTTTGTCGAGATTGCACTTTTATCGCATCGACCATGTGCATATGCAACCTACACAATCCTTGCTTGGTGTGCAATGACGCTGAGTCACAATCATTAACTGTTGATCCAATGGGTGTCGTCAACCTAATCCATGTCATGAATGACATCCATATGCGAGCCCTTGTCGGCTCACCCTTTTAAACATGATTTGCGATGGGCCATTCAAATCTAAAGGGTTACTCAAGCTCCTATCTGCTAAACTCTAAGTCTCACGTGATAACCATGGCCAGTGTATGTCTTCTTTGAAGCGACAAAACTTTATTTTCTGCCCAGTAGTCCTCTTACTTCCACCACGAAATTCTAGATATCTCCACGGGTCCTCTTACACACATGAAGTCTGGATATCTCTAGGGTCTTTTCTGACCATGGGACCTTTCGGGATACCATTGCCATAGGTCTCCTTAAGCTTTAATTTCAGGGCTTCTCACTTGGGGATTAACGATACATAACTACATGGCTAGCATTAATTCACCGTTTAAATGATTTGGTATGAGTCTTCGATTTGGATGTAGTCCTAAAGACAAACTCAACGCTGGCTCCACGAAGTGGTAGATATCCATCTGATGCACCCACCGACTCGGCCTTGATGTCAAACGTGCACATAAGTATAATGATGCCTATTATTTGTTAGTCTGGGACACCACCGTGAATGAGCTCAGAAGTCTCTAACTCACAATCTCGACCTATCAGGTCAACTCTCACCCTAGGTTATAAGGAAGAACATCCACACATGGCTTCTCGAGGCCTCGGCCTCACAAAAGCCCCAGGCTATCGCTGGTCTGATAATAAACGGAGATAGCATTTAAAGCAATGCGGGTATAAAGCGTACTGCATGTTGGTTGACTCTGCATTAGCAGCCTCTGGCATAACGGTGTAGACACGCCTAGGTCCGGAGTCTGACTTTATGAACTCTGTGCACGACCTCGACCCACCTCCTAGCCCTCTGGCCCGTGTGTTCTTGAAGGTCTTTGGTATAACACCTGTGGCTGACCCCAGTTCCTCGACCCATCTTGGGGTGTGGGAGAGTGCGACGTAATCACTCTGTCCATCGTTGTTTGGGAATGCGCTACCTCGAGGAACCACAGGATCCACGCCTCTAGGAAGCGATCCTCCTCATATGTTGAGCTGCGGCATTGGTAGCACACCATACCTTGACTGATGCTTGACCCAACTCGTCTGGCTTTGATGATTGGAGGTCGGTGTCCCACATAGCAGTGGGATTCACATGCCGTGGGCAATCGTCAAAGTGCCAGTGTCGCGATAACATATCATCTGTACGACTAAATGCCTATCTTGGCCTTAGTCACGGCGATAACCTTGGCCGCATCCTTGGTCGATGCGAAGCAGTCTTACGCTTCTTTCCAGTTGGAAGAAGATGGATCTTCCTTATCTGTACCATCGCCCATATCTTGGATGCCTCGTATGTCGTCTACTTCTTCCCTCATGATCAATGGAGGATGATGTGCTCATGTTTGGAGGTGGTTGACACCTTACTGACTCAACTGTTGCACCTTTGTCTGATGGTTACGCAATCCTAAGCGCCTTGTGAGCTGCTTTAGTGTGGAGTAGTGCTGACCGGTACCGTGGAATGACCTCGTCCTCTTCAGCGACAACCATCCTACACATATCAAATGACAAGTTAAGTTTAATGAAGGCATCTCTGAGGTATAAACGGCTGAGACCTTATTCACATATCGAAATTTTCATACTTTCGTCATACGCAACAATTTTTATTTTATTTTATTCCATTTTATTTTATTTTATTTTATTTATTTATTTTTATTATTATTATTATTTTTTTTTGAAACCTCGTGACAGTATTTCATGAAACGATTATCCATGAAGCAGTGATCAACCTTGATGGCGTATAAACAATGCGAGTCAAAGGTGGGTGATGCCTGAGGTGCACACACCAGGACCAGTGCTTTGTGGCGTCTGCGCCCGAGGAGTTATGGATGGCACGGCTCACGATAGCAGGCTGTGATGCTTTACCTTATGACCACAGCGAAGCCTGATCCCTCGAGTCCACAGGTATTGCGTATACTAAGTTTTGATACAGTACATGGCTGCCCCAATAGGTGTCCGTTAACATAACAAATCAACACGCCTTGGAAAACCTATATCTCATGTCATGAACTCATATAATAAAGCATGTGGGCCCATACATCAATACTCACCAAAAAATCTAACCAACTATCACGATAATTCAAAGTTATTACATTACTCTTAATCTGACATATTTTCAGTCATAATAATTCAGCATGTTTACAAATTACATATCTAAGCCAAAATCCACGGCTTTCTTTGATCTGGCCTCCTAACGAGTGTCGTCTTCCGAATATATGCCGAAATAATGATCCCTCGACGGGGTGAGAGCGATGCCAGTATTGACAATCTCCTATGTGGATTACTCAGCTTTCGTCTGGCGTGCGGCAGTTCAACGCATGCTCCCGACAAATACACACGATCTTACTTGAATGTCTCGTAGTATGGATGAATGGGCTCCTTTGCCTTTCACGCTACAGTGCTCGAGCGAAACCACTCTGCATACTAAAGCAAGAACGGGAAGCATCGTTTCAAAAACGAAAGGAGTTTTATTCACCAGCGTGCCTGGTTGTGGGCCATATTTGTTTTTTTTTTTGCGCCTCATCGAAAAAAAAGGAGGATGGAACATTCAGCTTGATCCCTTGATCAAACCTTGAGATGGCTGACCCTCTCCAGGCAATTCATAAAAATCTTCCCTTGAAATTCCTTTCTGACCATTTTCCATTTTCTGTTTCTTTCATTACCATGCACTCACGCCTAATTTTCTGATTGCCTGGTACATATGGCCATTATGCCATTTTCATACAACGCTACTAATATATCTCAACCATGCATATATTAACAAATTCACCTCTTGATCACATATTGGCCCAATTCATATCGATAACATCAAAAATTAGCTAAACCCGAGCTATTAAACTAGTCATTTAATTCGATGGCTAGCACGATTATATTTTATATAATTTGACCTCCATATTAACACATTAAATTCCATGCATTAACATTTCTTTCATAATTCAAACCATCAATTCAGAAAACGTATTTTGCCACAACACACATAGACCATTTTCGGTCCGATCGAAAATCAATTTGTTTTAACGAGTTGAGTGAAAGCGTGGGGCATTTATTCATGGTAGCCCTCTCACCTAACGCCAGTTCCTTTGTAGGCAAATCCATAACCATTTCCAGCCCGACACACCCAAAACCATAATTTTATTTCATAAATTGCTTCACCTGGCTCCCACCGACAGTCCACTGTATGCAACGAGTTCAATTTTCGACAATTGGTCGAGTTTTGGGAGGGATGAGCCAACTTGACCACTCCGCGACCCTCCGTCAACTAAACCATTCACAAGACTGCACCCAAAGATCGAAAATAGCAGTAGGGAGAAGACCCTACCCTTTCTTCCCAGGTTGTGAGAAACTCCCACAAAGGCGATGCTCACGGCATGCCACTTGCTGTGTAGAACAACTTTGCTTCTTGACCCAGTGGCGACGGTCGGCGAGAATTCTAGAGGGTGCTCTCTCTACAAAACCCTCCGTTTTCCAAATCTGCTCTCCCTTCTACCTCACGCGCATCTGAGGCCAAATGGAAGAAATATCTTCTTTTGTCCCCCTGCGTTTTGCCGCGTGAGCCATTCTGTTTAGCTCATGCAGTTTCTTATCCCTTAATCCACCAACCCAATTTACATCGATTAGGAGATGCCATGTGTCACCATGGAGCGCGCCAGGCTTCGGGTTGGCCCCAGTGCACTTTGACCGTGGCATAATGCTTGAGCCAGCTCAAAATGTGCCCGGTATCACTTATACGGCTCGTTACCTCGAAAAATGTGCAAATTAGTGTTTGAGTCGTGAGGGTCGCGTGGTAAATTTGGAATTCGCGGATGATTCGATGGTGAAATTTTGTTTCATCATTGAGGTCTAGAAAAATTCAGTTACGATCGAAATTACCATTTGTCATTTTTCGAGGGTCTAGAATTTCTAGGGTTCACAAGGGAAGGCGCTTGACTGATACTTTTTCGAGGAAGTACAGGGCATATGTGGTAACACATGGACTCGGACCTTGAGCGGAAAACATTGGGAGACAGGGGTACTCTCTGGCCCCATTGCTCAAAGGCGACAAAGCCCAGTTAGTACAGTAGCATTGGGAGCATACAAGATCTCTCTCATCTCCCATGGGAGCCAACGCGTCGATCCATGACCCTTAACTTTTCAGTAATGGGGAGCTTTTGGACATGTGGGGCTACTACCCATTGGAAGAAGCGATACAAATTTATCATTGTTATGCGTGGCCCCATTTTACCAAAATGGGCCGGGAAGTCGGGCCCTTAGCACGGCAATTCTGACGGAAGGTCGCAGCCGTGGGCGCTATATTGTGCCGGGTTCGGGATCAGGGTCTCGTGTCGATATTGGGAAGCAGATTCAACAACCCCAAGTTAAAGGGGTTCTATGTAGAGCTCGAGGAATCGAGGAAGCCCACTACTCATCCCCAGCTCATCATGATCAGTAGACGAAATGAGTCAACATAAGGACTCTAAAGTGAAGCCTTTGAAACAAACTAGAAGATCTAAGGAAAATGGGTAAAAGTACCTCCCCAGAGGTAATGTAGGTATCTGAGAGAACTACCTTGTAGTCGGTGACTCAGAAACCGTTCGCATGCTTCTTTGGCAGCTGACGGTGAATCTAGTCGGTCGGGACTCGTCTCAAGGTTGAACCTAGTGAAACCTTCGAACCTACAACGGGGGTCCTTGGCCTAAACTGGATCTCCACAGAGAAAGCGTGAAGCGGGTCTAAGGCGTATGGAGGGACTATACGGGAGCAGCGAGGTATTATGACCCGAAGGGTGAGCTGGGAGTTACAAGCCCGGGGGAAAATTTAGTTCTAAAAACTTACATGACAAGGAAGGACCGCACATGGGAGGATTACAGGACCTAATTGGGAAAGACCTACACCGTGTATCTCGCATAATCAGATGCAGGCAACGCTACCATGAACTCGACGGAAGAAGGAAAAGCCTTGCCCCATTCGAGGAGCAGTTGAACACCTCAGCAGTTCTGAGTAAGACCGGGTAGTAGCTGTAATAAAGATCCACCATCTTGATTTGAATAACACTTTCTATCTCCATTTTAAAGTTGTTTAATGTTATAGTGGACGACGATAAGTTATATTGATAACGCCGAGCCTGCGGCTTGAAGGGGGCTGTGGGTGGAGGAAGAGCGCGTAATTCAAAGATTTACATTCTTTATTTCAGAGACTTATAGTTAAATGTAATTTCATTACATGGAGGTTACAACCACCTGAGAATTACAAAATCTCATGATAAGTGGGTCAAGTAGAAAATTGTTTCTTCCATGGCCTCTCTTTGTCAAGGCAAAAAACCTGAAAGGAAAAGAAAGAGAGGAAAGAGAGAGTAGAAAAGAGAAGGAAAGAGGGAGAGAGAGAAAGAAGAGAAAGGAAAAGAAGGAGAGAGAAAGAAAAAAAAGGAGCCCCAGTACTTAAAGTTTTTTTTTAAAGTACGCCCTTCGGGGATCGTTACTAGCACGGTTCATCTCATTGGGCACTGGGTAGAACAACCACTGACTCCTGTGAGGGAGGCCCCAGGGAAAAACACAGCTCAGCCACAGAGTGGTAGACCATCGACACCACGACGTCAGGCTCCACGATCACGAGATGGGCCATGAGTGGGCGAACCAGCGCTTCATCTGCGAGGCGGAGACCGGCTCTACGAAGAAGGATGAAGGTTGGAAGCATAGCACCACCACGGAGGATCGTTATTTTATAAAGGGAGCAGGCGGCAGGAAGTCACATAGTGGCTCTAGTTCTCCATGGGTGCATTAAAGCCACGCTTTTCAAGGGAAGGAGGCGAGGGTCTCTTAGCGCCCCGGGGCCCGATGGCTCGGCTGCGAGGCTTAGCTTGACTCGGGGAGGAGTCTTAGAGCCTGGGAGCTCGGTAGCAGACCGGCGCGGGGAGGTCTTAGCGCCGGGCCCGATGGCTCGGCTGCGAGCTTGCCCGGCAGAAGGTCTGCGCCCGAGGCCCGTAGCTCAGCTGTAGAGCTTGCGGCAGGAGGTCTTAGCGCCCGAGGCCCAGCTGGTGATTCGTGCCCGCGATGGGGTGTGCGGAATCAGCAATATTTGCTAACCTAAATTCCCTCCTATCTTGTCGTGGCCAGAAACTACGTTATAAGCGGTCAAGTCGAACTGAGGATGAGTTTTCTTCGCCTAAATGATTCTGACAGGGTTGAAAATGGTAGATTTCAATTTGGATTTTAAGGTTTTGTAAAAAAGCGGGGTTGGTGTTACGGGGCTGAAATTAAAATAAGAAAATGTAAAGAATGAACCCACTTGAAGTGTCGAGCCGCTGGTTTAGGAGTTTTAAGGCAGCTTGACATGTCTCACGGGTCTTTTCCTCAGCGTTGGGGAGGATGACATATAGTCATTTCCACTTGGGATCTTCATTAACAAAGAAACTAAACCATGATTTTCCCTTTTGAAGAGCAGCATTTATTGAACATTAATGCTCCCCGGACGGTGGCTGTGCACTCACGAGTCTACCTCACGGTGATAAATAGAAGACAACTAATGAATCTGATGGATCTAGCAATAAGCATCCATTGAAACCTAAAGATTGCCCAGTCTGCGGTCGAAGGCACATGAGGTTCTAATGCAGTGAGAAACTAGACATAAATGAAATAAATACCCTCCCACGTTAAAAGCAGAGGGCCAGTCGAGTTTACCTCAAATCCTGGCAGTGACCCTCCTCTTGAGGGAGAAGAGGTCAGCCAAGCATCCTACGAGGTTATCATCCCTCGGAGGAGTGTTTGTGTGAGAAAAGGAAAATGAAGAAAATGGAAGGAGGCCGGTAGGCGGCTGCGCCCCAGTCCTGCGTATTCTGAGCGTGAGTGATTGCAAGTTTGTGGTGGGGCTTATATGCTCAGTCGAAATTACAAAGAGCCAGATCGGAAGGTATTCTGAGGATATGCTCGGAAGAAACAAAAATGTAACAAAAAGCGGCGTCAGCGGGAGGCGAGTACATTGGATGAGCAGTGCTCGCGGAAAAGCATTCTGTAATCACTCCAGTCCCTAATACATTTACGCTATTCTTTCCTTTAGTCTCTTTAATCTGCGATCACGGGATTTGACAGATTCTTAGGTGCTTGGTCGACCTTCAAACAATTTTAGCATAGTTAGCTAGCAAGCGCAAATTGCCGCAAAATCGATCGATAGAATAATGAGGACAACAATGTGCAAATCAGATTAATTATAATGAGATTAGTACACAAAAAGCACTCAAGAAACCTATAATAAATAGGGTTGAAATAACACTTTTGAGCAACTAATCACTCCCCAAACCTACACATTTGCTAGTCCATAGTAGTAAGAAAGAAAGAAAAGAAAGAAGGCATACAAAACAAGAATCAAAATTATGTTCTAAGAATTATATTTCAAAGGTTGTGAATAAGTAAGCTCACTATTACTAGTAAGAATCATCAAAGGAAGCCTTGCCACGATAACTATCTTGAGAGAATGAATGCCATCTGAGGGTGAGTATTAAAGAGCCTTCTTCTTGGCGAATCAACTGGGAACTTCCACTAAAACCTAAGTGTTTGTTTTGAGTGAGTTCTCAACAATAAGCTACGCTAAATGCACTCCACACTGACAAGCTACTCGCCACCTAGGACACTAACCAACCTAAATAGATCAGGATTACTTTTTATTTCCATGACTCTTTTTATGTTGCTTGAGGTGCAATGCTTGATGAATCGACCTCACCCAGTCCATGTAGCGAGGGGATCTCTAGTGACTACCAACCAATTAAGGCTTAGAGACAAGTCATAAGGATCTTTGACACTAACTCTGAGGTTTCACCGGACTTGAATGATTTGAAACTCCCGGGCACCACAACTGATTTGAAGCCTCAGCATCCACGTGTAGCGAAACAGCAATGAAGTGATCAGTGGCTCCCAACCAATTAGCTTGGCACGGGCTTTAAAGGCTTTTCGCCGCTAAACCTTGAATGATCTTTCGAGTTTAGGGCGAAGCGTTGCAATTTTCTTCTTTTCTTTTTCTTTTCTTTTTCGTTTTCTCTTCTTTTATTTTAGGAGACACATTTGCCTTCTTTTCATGGGGGTCCTTAACTGCAGCCAAGGTAGTCAAGAAGCTATGGTAGGTTACAATCCCCAGGAGGTAGTGGAGTTTTTGACTATCATTTGAAAAGCACGATGTGTGTGTGTGGTTAGCTAAAGGTGGAAGGTCAGCGACAGGATTTAATAATCATCCACTCAAATAGGCATGGCATCCGTCTAACATCAGCGGAGTTTAGACAAAGTTTCCAGATTTCAAACTTGCGAGGTTAAAATGAAACCATAAAGAAATTAGGTCTGATTTTTGAGCAAAATAAAATTTTGTATAATTATAACGACTTCACGAAAAGAAAACAGGCCTGAACATACCAAAATGGGCACTCAAGTAATAACAAAAACATGAATAAATACCACTTATTAGCTAACTCTTTGACGAGGATGTCGCATATTATCGCAATGTGGCAGATTGGAAAGTTAGAAGAAGGAAGTGCTGCTCTTAATGGATGTGCTCGTTTTTTGGACAGGAGACTTACTTAAGCTTTCTTATCGACACCTTTTCACTCGTTTGGGCTTCAAATAAACAAAGTTAGGAGGAAAGAGAAAAGAGGAAAAAGTAACCAGGTTAGACATTTTTAAAGTACTCTCCTTCATAATAATTTCAAAAGTATTCTTTCTGGATATATTTGTATTCTACACTCTCTAAGCTTTCCAACGGTACCAAAAACACTTAAAACAGAGTTTGGATGAAAAAGTTAAGATGAAACAAGATAATTTAAATTAGAAGTAGTTGAAAAATACATAAAATTTTGAAGACGAATATATATATATTTTTTAATAAACAGAATTTTTGAAGACCATTTTTGATTATATATATATATATATATATATATATATATATATATATATATATATATATATATATATATATATATATATATATATATATGAGAGGAATTTTTATTTATTTATTTTATTTTATTTTTAATATATATATATATATATATATATATATATATATATATATATATACATACATAAATAATAATAATAATAATAATTATATAAGACAAAATATTGAATGAGTACAGTATGACATAAAAGACAAAATAATAGTGCATATTGGGAGAAAAGCCCGAGCCTACACTATTGCACGATGCGGAATTCCTTGACGGCTACTTGAAGTGCAGTTTAGCCTAAGGACCTCTAACTCATGAGAATTTTAAACTACAAAAATAAACACACAGAAAAGAGATTAAGAAAATTTTAAAATAGGTAATCTAAGACAAAGATTAACTAAAAATTAGAAAATCTAAGAGAAGAAAAATTAAAGAATCCAAACATAAAATATAAAATAAAACAAGATAAGAATATATGAAAACGAAAATTAGAAGTATGCATTTGAGTAATTCAGCAAGCGCTGAAATTTGTCGAATTAATTAAGGAGCTTAAATTACTTTGGGGTTACGGGTGCTCAAATAGATCCGATACCGAGACCAACCTTTATACTATACGATTGTGATATTGCCATCTTCTTAGATGTAGTGGCAAATGTTTGAGTAATGGCACTGCACTTCTGATATTTTGCTGCAAGCGATGGCCGCAGCTTTAGAGCAAGTGTTTGCGAGGTTTTGTGAGTTTGCTGCAGTGTAGGCCGATATATTACAACCTTGACGGAGTGGGCAGGCTATTTTAGGGTTAGAGAGCGTCGCGCTGGATTCAAATTCATGGGGATTAGGTTGAAGGATAGGTTCTTGGGACTCTTCCTGGCCTGTACACCTCCCTCCCCTTGCCCTGTTTGGCAATTCCTCGGGGGAGCTTCCAGCGGTTTACGCATCAAATTTCTCACAGTTAGTGGAGCCCACTCTTCCATAAGTTCTCCTCCTCTTGATGACCATCTTGAATGAGTGAGCCTTGAAATAGAATGCTGCATGATGTCAATTTTCTCAAGTCACTCTAAAGCCATCTAATCTTTTATTCGGAGGCTTTCACGATTATAAGTTCTTTGAAGCAATTGGGAATTGAATTTCTTACGCCTTCTCTGACATCCTTACAGGTTTAGTGGGTCCCAAGAATTGCACTCAGATTCGGAGATTGGGTGGTGGTTGAGGGGCCAGAGACGAGGGCATCTTGTGGATGTGGAGGAGGTGCATAAGTTAGGGTAACTTGTAGGGAGATTAGTACTCGTCCATTGGTCTCTATATTCCCTCATAGACCTACATGGGTTTGGATTTCTCTTCTGGAGTTAACGCTCACGCCATGGAAGGTTCTGTAATCCCTCGGTGAAGCATGTATGCTCTAGGGGTTTCTTTCCACTAAATATTCCAACTATATTATTTTCCTCCCTCTTCCATTTGATCACGAGTCAATTTTCCCTCAGCACATGTGACCTTGCCTTGAGGAATTTTTAATCCATTGTAACGTGTTCTCCTGTAGCAAATAGGGCAGACACCAAACAAGGGAAAAAAAAGGAAAACAATTCTAAAAAAACAAGAGTAATGTATAAAAAAAACTATCGAGAGGAGAGAAAAATTAGCAGTGCGGGAAACGTAAACAAAAAATTAAAGAAAGGAATTCACCGGTGCTTGTGATGAGGATCCACCGAAGTGTTCCACTTCTTCGTCGAATGTACTTGGAAACCCATCCACGACAGCGTCATGCATTTTGGTCGTGCCACGATGGAGTGTCTTTTGGAATCAACAATATTTGTAACCTAAATTCCTCCCTCACTGGTAGCAGAAGCTACTGCCGAGTATAAGCGATTCTAGAGGTCGAGGCTCGAGGATGGATTTTCTTCGGCCTAAGATGATTCTGATGAGGTTAAAAAATGGTGCTTGAATTTCAATTTGGATTTTTAATTTTGTAAACAGGGGTTAGTTGTTTGAGGCTGAAATTAAAATAAGAAAAAATGTAAAATAAAACCCCTTGAGTGTCGAGCCCTTTGGTTAGGGTTTTAAGGCAACCAACATGTCCTCGGGTCTTTTTCCTCGCGTTAGGGAGGATGACGCACAGTCATTTCCTAGCGGATCTTACATTAGCTTTAAAACTAGACTTATGATTTCCATTTTGAAAAGCATTTGTGAACATTAATGCTCCTAGGCAGTGAAAGCGTGCCTCCTTATCTACCTCCGCATTGATAAATGAAAACAACTAATGAATCTCAATGGATATAACAATAGAAAATCAATTCTTGAACCACAAAGATTACTTGAATACTTATCAAAGAAGGCACATCGAGAAGGAGTTCTAACCTAAGAGTGAGAATGGAACATAAATGAAAATAAATGCCTCGTTAAAAAGCAGAGGACCAAATCGAGTTTGTAAATCTAGCAGGCGGCCCTCCTCTTCACGGAGAGGTCTGCCCCAAGCATCCTTTGAGTTGTGTCAAGCCCTTCGGGGGTGTTTGGTAATGAGAAAGGAGAATGAAAGGAATGGAGAAGAGAGAGAGAAAGAGAGAGAGAGAGAAAGGAGGGGCAGGATGGCTACCGCCCATCTGCTATGTCTGTGTAAGAGTGATTGCAGTTTTGTACAAGTGAGGCTTATGTATGCTCAGGAGTCAAGGGAAATTACAAAAACAAGATCGGAAGGTATTCACGAAGGGATAATATCGGAAGAAGCTTACAACGAAAGTAGGGCGTCAAAGCGAGGTGAGCAGTGCTAGATGAAACGATGCTCGTAGGATGCACGATTAACACCGTAGGAAAAGCATTCTGTAATGCTCCAATTTCTTATTGTTTTTACCGCTATTATTCTTTCCTGCAGTCTTTGATGTTCTGCAATCTTTGGGATTTGACTTGGGTGCCGTACTTGAATCGACTCGAATGATTTTAGCATAATAAGCTCGTAAAGGCGCAAATTTACCCTGAGAATCGATCGTGAATAAGTAGGGACAACAATTTGCAATCAGATTAAATTAGAATGATTAGTACACAAAAGCACTCAAAACCTATAATAAATAGGGTTTCAAAACAGCATTTTTGAGCACTAGTCACCGGTCGCGCAGGGAGGGTCTGCCGAGGAGCCGATGGCTCGACAGGCTTAAGCATTTCGGGGAGGGTCAGCACCTAGGAGCCTGTAGCTCGGTTCGCGGAGGGAGGGGTCGCCAGCGCCCGGGGGGCCCGGGTGGCGGGTCGCGGGGGTCTTAGCGTTTCGGAGCCCGGTGGCAACTTCTGGAGCACGTTTCCCGGGAGGTTTAGGCGCCCCCAAGGCCTGATGGCTCCGGTTAGCGTAGGAGGGTCTTAGCGCCGAGCCCTAGTACTTCGGCTTTGTAAACAACGGCTCAAAGAGTCTTAGCACCCAGGGGAGCCTAGTATCTCAGTTCGCATAGGAGGGTCTTAGCTGGAGCCCGTGGCTCGCAGGGGCGCGGCTCGGGGGCCAGTGCTGGGCCGTGTTTTAGTTGCGGAGCAGGGCTTATTCTAGGAGACCTGCGTGGCTTGGGAACCAGCGGCTCAATCAGCGAAGCGGAAAGGGAAGAAGAAATTAATGGAGTAAGATCTTGGTATATGTCGACAAAAGTGAGTTAAATGTCAAAAACCAGACTCCGCCGGGATACGAAAAGAAAGAAAGAAAGAGGCCTAAACGCCTGACGTTGGGCCTTTGGGCTTGCGAGTAGAGAGTCAAAGTGAGACGTGGAGTAGAGCGAGGAAGGGGCTAGCCCTCGGAGGGGCAGGGATCGCTGTAGTGAGGGCACGATTAGGGGCTAAAAACACCTCGGGCGCCCACATCAGCCTCGGCTGGGAGCGGATACTTCAGCCTCCTCATCGGAAGTTGGATGTTGAACTCCAGTGCAGGAGCAGGGCCCGGCCGGCTGAAAGCTGACCAGCGGTCGTGCCACGGTGTTGAGCTAAGGTAATGAATTTGCCTGCACCTAGAGTTCCTACTTCTGTAGTGGTCGAGCTCTTTGCCGATTATGAGTAGTCCCTAGGGTCGAACACGGGGATGGGTTTCATCCTAAGGAAATGGTTTGCATCGGTGCATGAAGGTAAGGCTTTCTATTATTTGGACTCTTTGGATTTGGGTTTCAAAAGCGGTGGGAATGGTTTGAAAACTGAAAATTATAAGCTTGAAAGTTAAAGTGTGAAAAGTTAACTTTGAAGAATTAGGTCACTAACATGAGTTAGGGCAAACAAGTGTCCTCGGGTTTTATCCTCGTTATGACGTGACATATAGTCCATGGCATACTTAGGATCTATATTTAACTAGCAAACCTCACCCATGAAACATCTATTGAGTGAAGCAGTACTTTATGCGATTTCTTATTCCTTTTAGTTTAAAACCACCCAACATTAAATTATCATTTCAGAGGCTCGTAAAGACCATCTAAGAATTTCTTGCGCATCTCTCAAAACCTTTGCATCCCTAAAGAAGCGCAAGAGTATTGGCCAAAATAATAGCAGTAAATGTTATTCAACACCAATTTGAAGAACCCGACATGTAAATATTATCTCAGAGCTGTTAAAAACCATCTAAAAAGAACAACATGATCCTAAAGCATGTGGAAGTGAATAGCCCGAATCTTAACATCCCATGTTATACGACTAGATTTTATGAGAATAAGAGCATTAAATACACTACCCGTAGCTTTTTAATCTGAAGGAATGACATGCCATATGCCCCACCGCAGGCTAGCTATGCCGAGGGTGCCGAGCCCACATCTCTTGAGTTGTCATCCTCGAGGAGGTGTGTTTGAGCGGTAGAAAGGGAGGAGAGAAAGAAGAGAGAGGGAAGAGAGAGAAAGAAATAAAAGCAAAACCTAAAGATAAAAGACTTTGTTACAAAGAAATAAAAACTTCTGGAAAATATCATACTCCCAATTGTTCCTCATGAGAATTGTATATCTATTACAAAACAAGAGGGCTTATATAAACCTCCTCGAGAGTATGAAAATACGAAAACCCTATCAACTGGCTAGAATTGGCCGGACAATTAAGTAATACACACCAAGTTTGGAGCGGTTTGCATTAATTACAAAACATGGCGAGGCATGTCGATTTTTCGATGGGCTGAGAATTTGGCTAACTTAAGCGAGAATCAAACGGGCCTAAGCGAAAATGGAAAGGCCTAGCGAAAATGGAAAATTTTGCTAAGGCCAGATAATTTCGCCAGCTAGCGAAATTTCGCTAAACTAGCGAAAATGTTGTGATGGCAATGGGTTTATGGAGTGATCTTGCTTGAAAGTGGGATGGGTCTGGTGGTGTTTTTCGCTAAGGTTCTATTGAGTACGCAATCCTAGCGAAATTTCGCAATCCTAGAAAATTTTCGCAAGCTTAAGCGAAAATTCCGACTTTGTTGATCCTTATTTGCATTCTTGCGTCTTATTTGCATCACATTTTCTTCATCTTGCCTTGGTTTCTCTTGCTGATTCTTGGGATTGATGCATTTGAGACTTGAGTTGAACTTCATGATTCATCATTCATCGACATTGAACTCCAAAGTGCTTGTGGCTTACCTAACGACCAAAAAATGCTCTAAATAGCATAAATTACTACTAAGAAGACTAGAACAACTTCAATTGGTATATGGCTGTGATTAATGTCATAAGCGACAAGCATCTAATATGGGTTCGGTATTGCACTTTTTAGGCATTAATCACACCCCCAACCAAAGCGTTGCTAGTCCCTTGGCAAGTAAAATAAAGAAAGGAGATGCATGTGGTGATTTTTAAAGGTTCATGATTCAAGAGGTTTATATACATATAAGCATGCACCATAACAGAAATTGAAATCAAAGTTGTAAAAAAAAGCGGAGTATGAAGAATCAAAACCATACAAAGACAATTGAGATTAATATTTGGATCCATAATTCTGCTTGAATTTCCACCTAAAGTCTAATGGTTCTTTTTGTAACGATTAAGTCAATAAAGCACCAAAATTGCCGCACCACTGACTGGCATGACATGGCCTTAAGTTGTTGAACAACCTAGATAGGGCCAGTTACACTTTTCTTTCTTTATTCATACACATGTGGTGTAATGCCGTCGACTTCACAAGGTAGTGTAGCAGGGTCACGATGACCCCAACTTGATTAGGTTTAGGGCATCAAGCGAAAGGATCATGTGCACTATCTAAAGGCTTCTTGGGACTCAGGAATGACTTGAGAAAATTAAACACCCATAAGTCATTAAACTTCACTATTATCCACCCGTATACTTGAACCTGTCATTGACTCCGATGATTGGGCTTAGGCATTCGGGTTTCAAAACTTCGCCATACACCCCTCGGACCGTGCTCGGGTTTCATGAATTCACGACTTTGTTTTTATTTTTTTATTTTTCTTTATTTTTTTCTTTTTTTTTTTTTTTTTTACCTTTTTCTTTTCTTTTCCTTTTTGGAAGACAACATTTGGTCTTCAAATGTAGGTACTAAACCTATCTAGGTTGCCCGACATACCTAAAATGGGCTACTTGGCGAGAAAAGGCACACAATTTCACAACCTATTGGAACAATACGGAGTCAGTGTGTGAATTAGCATAAGGAGAAATTTCAAGTTCAGGCATCTTGGAACTTGGTGACCCAAGAATTTGTCAGCGTGAATTTGTCATAGCATATAAGTGACAAATAGTGATTCAATTTCTGACATGGCAAATTCAATTGTCAATTGTAGCAATTCAATTGTTCAATTGAAGAAAAACATTTAAACATAGTGGGCATAAACATGATATGTACAAAAGGCTGTTATATATATAAAGAATAAAAACTTGATATGGCAAAATGGCTAATACTTGAATACAAAGCTAAACAGAACTATCCTTTCTTATGGCTAATGCAAATCTAGCGAAATTAGTAGGCGGTTGATAAAACGGTAAATAAACAAAAATCAAAAGAAACCTAACCGCACCATTTCTTGTGGTGGTGGTGGTGGTGGTGGTGGGCTGGCTAGCTGCATTCAATAGAACATCAGTGAAGGCTGCGTGGGTGGGTGGGCTCCTCGTGACGGACAGGGCGGGTGGGTCATAATGAGTCGGCATAAGTGCCCAGGCGATCTAGTCTGGGCGACACAGTGGCTGTAGTGAGCGGATGGCATCCATCGCACCTGACTATCTCCTCGGTGGCATGGATGTACTCCGGTGAATGATGTGCGGAATAGGAAGGCCCTGGAGTATCTGCTGCAGCTGCTGATGTAGTATGTGGAGGAGATGGAGTGAGCAGTGCGGAATGGGAGTCCTCTGTGCACCGGGCTCGGGGGACGGGCATATCATACGTATGGTAATGCCGACCTCCGACCCGGTACCTCCTCCTGGTCCTGTGGTCGGATGTGGAAAGAGACGGGCATAGTCATAACCCGGTCTACTGACACTACATGAAGGCATCTAGCTCTCATCTCTAGCCTGGGCTCCTCTGGGAATCCCATCTGCTCGAGGCAGCGGAGGAGTCTCGGCGTCGATGAGTGGGATGCTCTCCTTCGGGTCGGTTCTTTTCGATGGACGCCTCATCGAAATGCAAAGGGAGGCCATCGCATTTCGGAGGTGAGACCAAGAATCCCCCACGAGATCCGGTAAAGTGCCTCCCGGGATGGCTCCCCTCTCTTCCACATAATCTTTCTTGGAGAACAGTAGTGCGTGGGATGGTCGATGAAGCGTCGTTGGGTGCCTCTGTGGGAATGGGACCCGCGGTGATAATCTACGGCGGTCTCGGACCATCTCCTGTGAGCGGGTGGGCTGAGCTCTATAACCCTGCGGTGCTTGGCGTGTGCGATCCAATCTTCGTCATCGGGGCCCCCAGATGCGCCCGGGGCGGTCATGCATCTTGACCCGAATCTACAGTGGACCGTCTGTCTCCCTTTGGATGTCATAGAGTGGTAGAGCTAGTACCACTCTCGGGTATCATGTCGCGAGTCATGAAGGGTGGAGTGGAATACTCCTCGATCAATCAGACTCCCAGATGTCTGGGGTCGACTCTCAGTGCGGAAATGTCATAAAATGACTCACGATGAAACTCTCTCTTTGTGGAGTCGCACATTTCCCGGAATGGGGTTCCTACAATAATTGGCCTCTGATCCTCGGCCTTTGGCAATTTGTGGTGATAGTAGCCTCTGTAGGCTAAGATGGCGGAAATGGTGGGGGCACGGTGGAAGATATTTCACTTTGGGCCCGATGTGCGGGCCACGGCTTGGAAGGAGTCGAGCCCTCTAACTCTCATCAGGTGAATGCAGGGGCGATGGGGCGGGGGTCCCATCGAATGACTTCCTAAATCCACAGGGCTCCGGAGGCGCCTGCGGGACCGGTGATGGTACGGGAGGCTGGGACTGTTGGGGGCCACTAGGGCGTCTTGAATCACCCGAGGTCGAAGACGGGACCCTTGAGTACGAACCATATCGATATGTCAGTAAAATGCTCGAAAGGGCTCGACTCACTTGAGAAAATATAGCTGGCACCTTTGTGATGCGAACCCGAGCTCTCTGGAATGCTGAACCACCTGAAGCAAGCAAAGCCCGAACCGGGGCGCTCATTTGTAATTTGGGTGTCTGAACTAACCAAACAAGGCTCGGGAAATGGCCCGGATCGGGGCGAGCGCAACGAGACTGAACCGGGGGGCACGGCGGAGTAATGGCTCGAGTGGGCGGGTGAATATCGGAGCTCGTGCGTGTGTGGTGGAAGCTCAGCTGAGAAGCTCGGTCGAAATTTGGTGCGTGCGTGACCAAGGATGGCTATCACCTAGAAACTCGGTCGAGCAAAGCACGGGGTGTAGGGTGGCGACTCGGTCAGCGGAGACACGAACTCCTGCCCCGAGTGGAGCTCGGGCGGTCGGCGGCGGGACCCGGTCGGCGACGGGCGGGGCCCAGGACTCGGGAGCCAGCGGGAGCTCGGGGCACGGGCGGGAGGGGAGAATGTGATGGCATTCTAGGCCAGCCTCCTGTTTATATAAGCATGCGGCGACCGAAGGGTCATTCCGCCAATTTTTCTTTATTTTTAGCGGGTGGCTCACACTATCATACACCAATTCGAATTTTCGAGTTAAATAGAAAATTAATATATTACCTAAAAGTAAAATTAATATTAAAAAATTAGGAAGTAGAATATATCGAATAATTTAATATAAGATAATATAAAATATATAAACTTGGTAAAAATGGAAAGATGCTAAATTAGGAAACATACTAAAAATAGCTAAAAATGGAAATTGACTAAAATAATAAAAAAACAAAAATTATTGAGCGCAATTTGGTTTTTGAGAGACACCAAGCAGTTCAATATACCAAAATACTCAAAAGGAAGGTCAAAGGAGGATGATCTCACTCAACCCGTACGATTACGTAGGCTAATTCCATGGTTTTGGGTGCTGATTGTTGATGTGGTCCTTCTTGATGGCTTTGGAATTGATCAATTGGCTTGCGGTTGGTGTTGTTGCTTAAGACCAATTCTTCTTCATCTCATGGGTAATTACTCCTTGCATTTCTGGTCCTTTGTGTTTTTCTACGCACCTTTGATCGAATTGGAAACAACCTCATCGAAATTTGATTTTCAATTTCTAGCAACTCATGTTTGTTGTTCAAATGAAAGATATTTCAACTCCATGGTCATGTTAACAAGTTAATTGCATGACTCCCATTCCGGCAATTTATTGTGCATTGGCGGTGGCGAGAAATGGTCTTCTAAGATGATTGGTACATGATTAGGTTCACGCAATTGGTTGGTGTCGTTTCACAAAATCTTGGCTAGTAGAATTTGTCTATCTTAACCAGACATCTCAACTATCCCCTTAGGGTTTTCACGAATCCCCATCGGTAATGAGAGTGTGATGTTAGTAGGTTTAAGTTCACCTAAACCCTAGGCGCAATATCTTGAATCGGCATTAGGTTCCTACTTGGCTCCTAAATCAGCGGGACTTTTCTATGCAATTCCCGCCCAATATTGGCGAAATTGTGGGAGATCCGGGATCTTTGTATTTGGCAGAGTGTTTGCTTTGGTGCTTGATATGTTCGATGAAATGCTTTCTTCTCAATGCCTAATCCTTTTTGATTGTGCGAAGATCTTTGAATTTTGCATAAGCGGGACTTGTTTGATTAGGTCCATTAAAGGTATGTTAACTTCACTTGCCTTAAAGCCTCAGAATGCACCTTGTTGAGTTGCCTTCTTCTTCCCTCTAAGTGCTTGTGAAATGGAGGTGGTATGCGGTATTTCATTGATCCTCCTCTAGGAGAATATGCTCGGGTTGCAATTCTTCTCCGCCTAGGTTCTTCAACGGGTTTTGGCATGAAATTTGATCCAACTTTCTTTTCGGCTTCTCGGGGTGATTATGGCTTAACCTCATCCATTCTAATTGTTGGATGATCCTACCTCATGAATTCCTTTAGGATTTGGAAGACATTTGTGATGGAAACCTCCCTTTCTCTTGTACCTCTAGCAACTGTTAATCTTGGTGATTGAATCATGGAGTGTCATTTCACAGTTGAGATTGCTCTCAAGCCCGTATTCTCTTCAATGTACTTTCTGATATCAATCCTTTGTGCCAGGTTGCGCATTAATTCCTTTTTAACCTCGACAAAGTTGCCTACCTTACTCAAATTGATATGGCTTGCTCTTGGAGAAAGAGGATGGTGGTTGTTGTATTTGTGAGGGAAACCAGCGAGGTTGCTTTGGGGAATGCATCGCTTGAGAGGTTGGGTCTCCATGCAAGATTAGGGTGATTCCTCCAATTGGAATTGTAGGTATTACCATATGGAGCATTGGATTGTTGTGGCTTGTATTGTCCTACAGTGTTTGCACATTCTGACATCAAATCCTTCCTTTGCGGGGGCCGCCAGGACCAACTTTGATTGCATTTGGAGTGTGCAGAGTTGGAAATTGGTGCGAGAAGTTAGGCGTGCGGGATTTTTTCGATCCTTTGCATGCACCTCTTGGGCTGTTTGCCTTCAAGTTCCTCCACTTTCTAGCTAGAGGTTGAAATCTAGCCCTCATCTCTATTTCTTGAGGCGATTGCATACATCCACCCCTTTGGTTGGTGGTGGTTTCATTCTATCCAGATTTCTACAGGGTTCATCATCGACCCTTAGAAGTTTCAGCCCGTAATTTAAAATCCATGGCTTCATCGGGATGTTTGCTTAAGTCTCCCCACATAGTTTCCAAAAAGTTGCCTCATAGCGGGAGACATACCACCATAAAAATGGTTCACCAACATCCAAATTAATCAAACCGTGGTGTGGACTGTGCAGCGATGGTTTCCATAAATCTCCAAACACTTTGGTAAAATCTCACCATCATGGTTTGCAAAGTGTAGATTTGTCTTTCAGATTATTGGTCTTGTGAAAGACCTTGAAGGAACTTTTCAAAGAATTACGCACATATTTCGGCCGTTCTAATGGTTCTAGGCCTCGATGAGTTGAGCCATATCTTGTAGCAATCACTTTAGAGTCGATAAATGCAGCTTAATGAATCCATGTCATCATACCTTCCTTAAGGTAGTGCAAACCTCTTCAAAATCCCTAATATGAGTGTATGGATTTTCATTTTCCATACCATGATATGTAGGAGTAGGAGTACGAATATGGCCCCTCAACACTTTACCTTGTGAGGAGGATGATCTGGGATGGAGCTTGGTAACTCTAGAGATTGGATGTGATCCCTCATGGTTCTATGGGCATTTGGATTCATGGGGAGTTCTGGTTGGCTCACATTTGATTTCCTCGGGTATAAGTCCATGGTATCGGTTAATTTTACTAACTTCACTATTGGTTTCAATTTGTGTACCTATCCCTATTGATCTGCAAGTGTCTCTATCCCCTTTATTGCATACCACGATTGTTACCACCGATTAAGAGACAACAAAGAGGCAACAAACAACACTGCAAAAAATTAAAATTAACTAAAAAATAAAAAATGGCCCGAATAGCGAAGGCTGAAACGGTGCGATTCTTTGCTAAGTGAAGCAAGGCGAGTTCTACTTATTTGAGTTGCAAAAGAAGTAAAAAGGTTACCTTCGCGTGATGTGGATCCTGAGAGTACTCTTGACTACCATTTGTAGTTTGCTTTATCCAAAACACTTGGCTGTCATTTTGATTAACGTGCCACGGTGGTGAGCTAAAATCAACGGTATATACACCTAAGTTCCTACTCTTTGCCGTCAGTCAGCCTCTGCTGCGGTATAGTGGTCTGGTCGAACACGGGGATGGGTTTTCATCACCAAAAATGGTTTGCATCAGTGCATGAAGGTAAGGCTTTCTATTTGGACTCTTTGGATTTGGGTTTTCAAAAACGAGTGAATGGTTTGGCGAAAATTGTAAAAGCGAAAGTTAAAGTGTGAAAAAGTTAACTTTGAAGAATTAGGTACATTTAACTTGGCAAGTTAAGAAGCTGACAAGTGTCCTCGGGTTTTATCCTCGCGTTATGACATGCAACATATAGTCCATGGCATAGCAGGATCTATATTTAACTAGCAAACCTCACCCATGAAACATCTCTATTTGAGTCAAAGCGGGGTAGCATGCGAGTTATGGCCCCTTTTAGTTTAAAACCCTAACATTAAATTATCATTTCGAGGCTCGTAAAGACCATCCTAAAGAACATGACACATCTCTCACTTTAGAACCTTTGCATCCTAAAGCATGGAGTATTGGCCAAAATAATAACTTGATAAATGTTATTTAACCCTAATTTAAAAGAACCCCAACATGTAAATATTATCTCAGGCTCGATAAAACCATCTAAAACCAACGAGTCCTAAAGCATGAGTATTGGCCAAATCAATAACATCCCGTATCAAACTAAGTTTTGAGAATAAGAGCCATAAATACACTACCCGTGCTATGCAAGAGGACAACATGCATGCCCCACCGCAAGCTAGCTTCATTCTCTTCAAAGAAGGAGGCAGCCAAGCATCTCTTGAGTTGTCATCCTCGAGGAATGTGTTGCCAGAAAAGGGAAGAAGAAAGAGAGAGAAGAGAGAAAAGAAATAAAAGCAAAACCTAAAATAAAAGACTTTATTTACAAAAATAAAAACTTACAAAAATATCTTCTCCCCAAATTGTTCCTCCTTCAAAATTGTATATCTATTACAAAACAAGAGGGGCTTATATAGGCCTCCTCAAGGTATGAAAATACCAAAAAACCTATCAACCTGGCTAAGTTATTGGACAATTAAGTAATACACAAGTTTGCGGTTTGCATTAATTACAAAACATGTGAGGCATCAATTTTAACTAGGAGTGAGGAATTTCGCTAACTAGCGAAATCAGAGGCCCTAGCGAAAGTAAACCGGTAAGGCGGATAATTTCGCTAGCTAGCGAAATTTCGCTAAGCTAGCGAAAATGTTGTGATGGCGAATCGGGTTTTTAGCTGGAGCAGTGCTAGACGAGGTGGGATGGGTCTAGCGAGGAAATTTGGTGTTTTTAGCTAGGTTGAAATTTTAGATCTGACGAAAATTTTTGTAACCAGCGAAAATTCGGCTTTGTTGATCCTTCCTTTGCATTGCCTCCTGTCTTCAACTGCATCACATTTTCTTCATCTTGCCTTGGTTTTCTCTTTGATTCTTGGGCTGATTGATGGCTGAGACTTGAGTTCAAACTTCATGATTCATCATTCATCTCGACATTGAACTCCAAAAGTGCGCAGCACAACGACGAAAAATACTACAAATGGCATAAGTACTACTAAGAAGACTAGAACACTTCAATTGGTATATATGACATGATTAATGTCTTAGCTTGCTCAAAACCTATCTAATATAGGGTTCAAAATTGCACTTTTGGGCGTGTCGACCACCGGATCCATTGGAATTACGGGCCACCGTCTTTAAGCCGCTATCCGCCGCCCACCTCCGTGCTAGAGCCTTTTGCCTCCCTTAGTCCGTATGGACCCTACCCGATCCACAGAGGCAGCCTGACTTGCTTTTAAATGAAAATAAAATGTAGGTTGATTTTCGAATTTTAGAAAATCCCGGAGTCCCAGGAGGAGAGTGATTTTTTCTTTGGGTCGTCACTTACTTTGTTGTTATTATTTATAAAGGGAAGCCGAGTAAGAGCAAGCGATGGCTGGTATGGAAAAAGCGGTCTCTCGAAAAACTAGATTTAAGGTCGAGGTCGGTGCGACGAGGCCCAGCGGTGTGTGTAAAATGTACGCACTATGTGCGCGAGTACCTTGTCGCTAGTAATATAGTGTACTTGCGGTACGGTCTCGATCCACGGGGGACAGTGTATTGACTACAAGGTTCGGCTTTTAGATAATATCCCCGAGGAGATGATTTTAGGAAAGAAAGGTGAATATGTGAAAGTCGGCGGGTTTTAGATTCCTAATGAATTATTGGTATTGAAGGCTCGGGTTATATCTCTGTCACTTTTAATGGATTATTTCTTGAAGATATTATTATTGATGTATTTACAATTTGTCAATGGCGAGAAATTATGATCTTACTTGAGATATCCTCTCTCGAGGTATATCTAGCCTATCTACGTGAATAGAGTTGAGTATATCTACATCTGACTCGGTATTAGAGGATGTAACGTTCTAATCCCCAGATACCACCTTCGAGTCCCGGAATATCTCTATTTGCAGAATCGTGAAAATTGCTCTACGGATCCACTGGATAACCTCATCTCGAATCTCGGCTCTCGATTAATGATTATGCCAATGTTGGCGGACATCACCATATAATTAAACCACGAGATATAGAGCGGATGCGAACAAATTGATAAATAGCTGAATAAAATAAAGATCAGACTTTAATCCGTGACCACATGAGATTTAGCGTAACCCTAGAAATAGATCCTAAGAACATCTTGAATGAAAAGATAAAAATGTTTGATATTAAAACATCATTCTAATATCCAAAAATAGAAACAATACAAATCTCAGGCACTTCTTGAAGTCTGTGTCACTCGTTGCGGAATTGATTGCGCGTAGTTAAATGCGCTCCGTCTCCTCGATTTAAGGCCTTTATTTTGCTTTTAATGATGAGGCAGATCTTCGTGCGGCGTCGCGACGTTACAGCGTCGCGGCGTTTCCGCTATTCGACTTTTGCATTGTTGACCGTCGTGGCGTTGGGCGTGGTAGCGATAGAAGGGACGTCGCGGCGTTGGAGCTGATCGCTGACGTATTGCTCCTTGCTCACGATCCCCATTGCTCGAGGTTGCTTCAGGCGCTCTTTACGGCTCGATGCATGCATCCCGACGGACCTGAGTCGGGGTCTAGCCACAAAAACTATAAAATTACTATCAAATAAACGATAAAAAAAGGAAAAGGCCCAAGCCTTGAGTATAATATGAGTGTTTTAGGCACTCATCACACCCCAGGAAACTTAGTTTCTTGCTTGTCCCTCAAAGCAAGAACTGACTCGCGAGGACACACACTAGACCCTCTTGGGAATTTAACACGAGGCTTTGTGTTGCACGTGCTTTGAGAAATAGGGGATCATTTTGGGTACACTTCACACATTGTTGTTTTGCTCAGAAGTTCACAAAATGCATCTGAGATATTTGACTTCCAGGCTACGATTGAAATAGGTAAAAATTATTTCGTGCACCAAATCCCATGATATTCAATAGCCTTTCCCAAAGCCCCTATGTGCTTATAATGAATGACCTCCAGTATATGTCTAGGTTCCGACACCCTCAAACTTGAGTTCAACTCACCTATTTGGAAGAAGCTAACTAGAAAAGGATAGGAACGCACCCATTTTATTCATGACCAAATGCAAAACTTCCTACGTACCTAAAATAAATGGAAAGAAAACCCTAGTGCCAAAGTTTTAGTAGAATTGTTCTGTGCGAGGATCCATTGGTGACTCCCACCCCAGTTGCTTAGGGCACCGGGCATTAAATTCCAACTTCAAACTTCACCAGAACACTCAACCAAACTCAAAGGCCTAGGTTGTGGAAAAATCCATCATACGTCGTGGCGGAGCGGTGAAGTCAATGACTCGGCCCGGTTGGCAGGGCATTGGAAGCTGAAAGGCCCCTCGAATTTGTGCGGATTCGATTGGATAATCAAACATTCTTAATAAAATATCTATTTTTTTATTTTTATTTTTTTATTTTTCCTTTCTTTTCCGCTTTTCTATTGTTTGTATTTTCTCTTTTGTTTGGGGCTCGATGGCAATCCTCTTTTTGTGGGTGTCCCATCATGTGGTTGGTCACGGAGTTAGTCGGACTACAGTGGTTGGTCTCGGCCTTTATGCATACTCGAAGGTCATTGGTGTGTGAGTGTGATAGGTTCTTGAGAGCGGGTGTCTTGACTACCGGGATTGGTTCACTAACCCTTTCCATCTATTCAACCTATTCTGCAGAGCATCGAGCAGTAGTATGCATTTGAACATCCATGTTAATGATAGATTCAGTCAAAGTGATCCTCAATTTTAACATGGCACACAAACATAATTATTACATAAAGATTGGACTTTCTTACAAACGAAGCAGACTACACATGACTCGGGTAAGCTGGAACTAAACATGAAGTAAATAGAAACACAACTATCTTTGAACAAAATAAAAAGTACTATAAAAGCAAGCGCTATAAAACACTAAAAACAAAGCGAGAACTAAACAAAACAAAACGATCACACCCCAGACAAAATGGCCGGTGTCCCACGAATAAAAATAAACAAAGGGTGAAGGGTACTCCGCAGTGATCAGCGGTGGTGGTGGAGGTGGGTACGGTGGAAGGCCGAATTTGCGCGTCACAGGAGTGTAAGATCTCTTCCGCTCTTTGCAAAATGGTGGCTGGTTGGCGGTGCCGTCGCATATCCGCACGGAGGGCCTCAAGTCTGTGACGGGACAGCGGCGGTGCTCTGGGTCTCATCCCGGGTGCGTCAGCGCTCGGTGAGGGGAGAGCCGCCGTGTCCTCGAGGAGTGCAGGGAAGGGCTGGAGGGATTTGCCGCTGTGGGCTGCTTTGGGGTGGTGGTGGAGGTGGGTGGGACGGGGCGGCCAATGTCTCCTGGGGATCGCCCGGGGATCCATATGACTTGATACTCGTAAAGCTAGATCCTCGTCACGAGGGCTCGTGCTTTGGAATCGTACCCCCATCGGTCGCGGGGCACCGGGTGTGTCGCTTGGCGATATTGCCTTGATGGGATGAAGCCGAGGCCTCATTGTGTCGTCTAGAGGCACCGGCTTGTTGCACAAGCCAAAGATCGGAAGGGTGTCCCGGGTTCATCTTCGCATCCGGTTATGGAGGATGACTCCTCACATATACGCCCGACTATCGAGTATGTCACGTAAGATGGCATAGTTGAGCGGGCGGCAGCGGTCACTTCACACACATTCGTCGTCAGAATGAGACGCGAAGTGATGAAGTGATGCCAGACAAGGATGAAGGCGAATGCTTGGCCTTGAGAGTGCTTGCATGTCAGCACTATTGATTTTCCTCTTGACCATTGGTGTCTGGCGTATAACCTCGGGAGTGAGTCGGAATTCTTTCGATGGAGCAGTCGAATGCCTACGAGAAGGGACATGCTCGGGTGTAGAAACTATTGATCGACTCATGGCGAAGTAGACAATACATGCCTGCTGACTTTCTTCAGCACGTGGGGAGCGAGATTGGCGTGAACTCGCCACCACACTCATATTTCTTCTTGGATGAGGTGGTTGGCCTGAACACGCCATCCCATAGCGCAATGGTCTTGCGGGAAGAAATCATCGGGAGTGGGTAAAGCTATCTCCTTGATGAATGATCGTTTTGCAAATGGTGCCCAAGCTAGTTTAGCGGCTGCGTCCCCTGAGCCGCATGGTATCGTAAGTGGGGGTGCGAGGTCCTCCTTTGGGCCGACTCGAAGCAGCGATCGATTTTGCCTCTTGCGGACATATTGACTGGGCGACACGTGGTCGAGGCACCAAAGTGGGCACCTGCGGCTTAGACAAAGCAAAAACACAGTGTGCAAGCTTTAAAACGAACGAAACTACGAGTGTCTTTAAAAAAAAACTAACTATGACTCAAACCCTAGGAATAGACCTAACAAAACCCTAAATTAGAATCTAAGAGACCCTAGACCAATTGAGAATGCCTAAAAGCTAGACGAGCACAATGTGGTGGAAATGCCACAAGGACCGGAACTTGATGTGTGAGGAGAGCTTTGGGATGCCTGTTTGGTTGGAAGGCGATATACAAACCTCCGGCCGGCGTGACAGAGAGCTCCGGTAGGGCTAGTGAGTGTAGGTAAGCAAGATGGCTAGGGTTTCAGGCAATGGAGTGGGCGATGTGAAGATCCAAAATGAATTGGTCTTGGCTTTAAAACAGGGCAACGTCGCGACGTGCGGGGCAACGTCGCGGCGTGGCGGCGGAGTGAAATTATAGCGTCAGCGACGTCTAGACTTAACGTCACGACGTGACAGAGAGTCATGAAAATCCGCGTCGCTGGCGTAGAATTCCATGTCGCGTGACGTGAAGCGGAAGAGGATACAATGACGTCAGCGACGTTGCAGAATACGGTGCGACATAGCGAGAGGTCGCGAAAATCCACGTCAGCGACGATTCGAATTCCACGTCGCGGCGTGACGAGAGGCGATTGATTTGGCGTCGCGTGGGAGGTTCACGTCAGCGACGTGACTGGCAACATGGATCGGTAATAAATTTGTGCACATTGATGATCTCTTGATCGGAAAACCCTCCCGCTTTCGTACTTGTGACTTTATGGGCTTGTAATGCACCGGCAGATCCCCTCCGCTTCATTTGCATTCGCGGGTTCTGAAATTAATCAAACAAGTAGAAACACCGATTACGGAGAAAGCTAGAAACCACATGTGCGAAAATAAACAATAGAAATTGGAACTAAGAAAGGAAAAGTTTAAGAAACACTTGGGTTGCCTCCCAGCGCTATGTTCTTGTCGTTAAGCTCGCGACCACGAATCTCAATTTGCGACATGATTAAGAAGGAATGGGAAATGTATGCATCCCCTGTAATGCTCGCACCCTACATGTTCAAGGTGGATGAAATGTTTATTCTTAATTCACGCCCTTGACCTTCTCGGGTGTCTTTACGTGCGGAGTCATAGGCTTATCACTGAAGTTTTTATCTGCTGACATCTACGTAATGCGGGGTTCGAGATATCTTCATTGGGTCATTATCGGGATGCTTCATGGAATTTGAAATACATGGAAAGTGATCTACCGTCTCTTGTACTCTCAATTTGAGTTCACCTTCTTGCACATTGATTTGAGCTTTTCAGTGTGGCTAGGAAGAGATACACCCGGTATGATGGGAGCAAGTAGTCTTCCTCCATGTCGAGAATGACGAAGTCTCTTTGGAAGGACAAATTTACCAACTTTACTAAAAGACATTTTGATTATACTTGAGGATGTTGGTATGACCTGTACGCAAGTTACCAGCGATTGTAGTTGATTTTGGTTCCCCCAACTGGCCTTTTAAACATCGAAAGTGGCATCAAGTTGATCGCGGCTCCCCCGAGTCACACAGGGCTTTTCGAATGCGATTCCACCCCATAGAAACGGTATAGAAAAGCTGCCGGATCTTGAAGTTTGGAGAAGCTTCTTTTGCGGGATGTACTTGCATTCCTCAGTTAAGGCGATGGTCCATACTCTTCTAATTTCTTCTTGCCAAGATCTTTTCATGAATTTAACATAACTTGGCATATTCTCTAATGTAAGCTTCCAAAAGGAGTATGTTAATATGTAGTTTCTTGAGATATTAAGAAACTTTATAGGCTAGCCTCCTAACTTACCTTTCTTCAATCTTTAGGGATGCGGAATAAGTTTGGCGAGGTTCATCCGACTTTTAAGCGTTTCTTAGTCCTCATCCCGACTGTTATCCTTGACGCTCTCGTATCTGTTTTACGCTCGGTTTGTGGTCTTTGGAAATGACTTTGATCATGCCCTTTATTTTCTAGTTCTCGTATCAGCGGTTGTGGCCCCAAGTTTTTCGATTCTCTTCCACTCCTTAGAGTGATGCGCCGAGAGCACTCTTTTCCTTCGCCTCTGGGGTTTACCTGCAGATTAGCAGCAATGATCCGGCGCTGCATATGATTGGCCATTGCCCCATTTGAACCTCCAAATTTCTGTTGTCTTTGCTTGATTGTTCAATTGGGTTGCTTGCTGTTGCATGTTTGCTTTAGTCTCATTCGCCAGTGAAATGGGAAGTTAACATGTGAAGCATTCCTAAATCAACTTTCTCGGGAGGGTGGATTCAGCTAGTTCGGTTCGATAACGTATTGTTACGATTAAGCCACCGTATCATGATTATTGACTATTACAGTTACGATTATTACGCCGCCTTGGCCTGATTCGATTACGATCGCTGTTTCCCCATACGGTCCCTTCTTCTTTGTGATTGATTCTGATTAAACACGGACACGTCTGAGGGCTTGCTCCTCTTGTAAGTTTCACGGTGACATTCGGTCTTTGTTGTGCGGTCCACCACAAATTCACATAACTCCGTGGGTTGGTACGGATGGCGTTCGCGGTTCCTTCTTTGTCTATTTGCTATTTAGTCGGTGTGCCACATGATTCAGTTGTTGAGGACCTCATTATCATGCCACCCACCGTGTTTCACAGTGTAGCCTTCTCTCTAGGCCATTGATTGATGTATTGATCATGACTGTCTTCTAAATTTCATAAGCTTGATGTGGTTTTCTTCATCGGTGCTCTTCGGCTAAAGCATCAATCATTGTTCTAGTTGCATTTCTCGGACCATTATAGAAGGTGTGGACTTGCATCCATGTCTACAGTGGGAGACGGTGGTGTGGGCACTTCATGATAATTAGAAATGCGTCACAATACCTGCGGGTTCTCCCCCTACAGTTGTCGAAGGTATTGATCTCTTGCACAAGTTGTGCACATTGAAAAATTAGGAAGAACTTAGTGATTTTGCCTTTAAATCATTCCGTGTAGTGATTGAATATGGTGGTATTTGGTTAACCGGTGTGGCTCTATCTCAGTGAAAGTGGGAATAACCGCTGACTTTGAGAGCTATTATTAAAACACAGTTATACTTGATAGTATCGCGAACCGAGGAAGTTAGGTCAAATGCATGTTACGGTTCTCATAGAATTTAGTCCATGGAATAAGATGATACGACATACGTACGTGGCCCGACTTCAATTGGTGTTTGCTTGAATGGGTGGTCGATGCGATGGCTGTGCGAGCAATGGTTGGTGTTAAAAGCGAACTCATCTAATAGCATGAAGGATCGTGCGAATTTGTATAAATGGCACAGGTGTGATTCCTTCCGTGATTCCCATGTGACCTCTCTGCGTGGATTCGATCTGTTCAATGCCAAGATCTTGTTCTTGATGTTTCCATGACTAATGGATTTCATCTATTCGGATTCTCTGTTCTCGGCGCAATACGTACGAGAAGTCTTTAGTTCGAGGTCAAGCAGTGTTGGTCAATTTAGTCGATACTCGCATGCCTTATTAGAAACCCTATCGCAATGCCTGACCAACAAAACCAAATTACTAGCACTTGTAAATAGAACAAAACAAAAGTAAAGAAAATTTGAGTAATATCTTGTTGCTTAATTCTCTATATCAATTAAGCTTTGTCCTCAGCGACGGTGCAGCAGCGGTAGAAAGCAGCGGTGTGTAAAATGCGCCTATGTGCGCAAGTGCGTCGCCCAGTAATATAGTGTACTCGAGTAGTACGGATATCGATCCACGAGGGACGAGTGTATTGACTCTGAGGTTAGGCTTTTAGATAATATACGAGAGATGATTTTAGGAAAGAAAGGTGAATAATAATGAAAGTCGTGGTTTTAGATTCTAATGAATTGTGTGTGAAGGCTAGGGTTATATCTCCCTGTCCTTTTAATGGGATTATTTCTTCCAAGATATTATTATTGATGTATTTACAATTTGTCGATAGTAGAGTGATCTTACTTCACGAGATATCACTCTCTCGAGAATTTATATCACTTTATCTCGTGAATAGAGTTGAGTATGTCTCTATCTCAACTCGGTATTCGAATCTTAAACGATCCCAACCCCGAATGCCACCTTGGGGTCGGAATATCTCCTATTTACCGGAATCGGCGAAAATTTGCTCTACCAGATCTGGATAGCCTCATCTCGAATCTCGGCTCTCGGTGTGATTATGCGATGTTGGCGAGACATCACCATATAATTAAACCCACAGATATAGAGCGGAATGCGAACAAATTGTCATCGCTGAATAAAATAAGATCAAACTTTAATCCATCAACACATGACAGGGTTCAACATAACCCTAGAAATAGATCTAGAACATCTTGAATGAAAGATAAAAATGTTTAGTATTAAAAACATCATTTCTAATATCAAAATAAGAAACAATGCAAATCCGGCACTTCTTGATACGTGTCACTGCGATCTGAATTGGTGCCTTGGTTCGTCGCCTCCCGTTCTCCTCGATTTTGAGCCACTATTTTGTACCCAATGATGAGGTGCAGATCTCGTACTGACGTCGTGACGTTGCAACGTCGCGACGTTGAGACGTCGCGACGTTGAGACGTCGCGACGTTTCCACTTGTTGACTTCTGCATTGTTGACCCGACGTCGTGACGTTGGGGCGTCGCAACGTGGGGACGTCGCGACGTTGGAACGTCGCGACGTGACAGTCGCTTCCTTGCTCTGATCCCCATTGCTCCAAAATTGCTTCAAAGCTCTTTTCGCTCGATGCACACCAGCATCCGAGCGAACACCAGAAGTCGAGGGTCTAGCCACAAAAACTATAAAATTACTATCAAATAAACGATAAAAAGAAAGACCGACGTGAGTATAATATGAGTGTTTTAGGCACTCATCAATTACCTATCGGGAAGGTACCTCATGTAGTGCTTTCCCCTCTAGAGCCGAACTCGGTCTACTAGTGAATTAGATGTGGGAGCATAGATTCATGCGATCCTTATAGTCTCTAGGCTAAACATACAACTTGGATTAGACCCACCTATTTGGTATCGCATGCTTAAAAACACTCAACCAAAAGGGGAAAATGGCGCGTGCTGTGGTTTCCTAGCGCGGCGCAAGGGAAAGTTAGTCGCACATTTTGAGCATCTGACAATCTCTCAAAAATTAGATGCTCAGCAAAGGCGGGAGAAGCCATACATGGCATCTCGACCACTCATTGATCTTACCACTCTTGTGCAACCATATCTATTCATCTCGAAGAAACGGGCTCAACAAAACACTATATTATTGGTGCTTAACTAATCCCCCTTGGACCTGCATAGATCTGATTCTTAAGAATCCAAATTGAACCACATTAACTGATCTAAACCCATTGGACCACTAAACATAGCCACTAATCTGGAGCAGATAGTGGGACTCACAAGGTCACGGTTTTAATTAAAATGAAATCGGGACCCTTACAAAACCCGAAAAAGTGGGCCGATCTAGTTCCCTAACGGTCCGAACCGGTTGAGAAAAGAATACGAAAATTTTTTCAAAACATTCTATACGAGTAAGAGCGAAAAAAACAAGCGGTGTACAATTCCAACACCGAATTTACTGAAGCAGACACAAACAAAACAAAGTACCCAAACTGCATTAGGAATGAACCCGATGGTAAGGCTGATCCGGTTTCCCAACTTGATTCGACTGTTGAGAGAGACTCAAGGAATTTTCAAAACCTTCCTCTAAGAGTTAGTAATCCAATAAAACAAATCAAGTAGAAAACTGACTCAGAATGAGCGGGGCAGAGCACAAGCGGCGCCAAAGACCCAAGCGTTGTTCCAACAATGAGATTCAATGAATCGGATGATGCGGTTTCCCAAAATTCATCCGGTTGAAGAAATTTTGTCGAAATTTATCCAGAACCTTCCTCGAAGAATCAAGAATCCAAAACAAGCGGGGTAAAAATCGGCTTGAATGGCGAAGCCAGAGCACAAATGGTGCAGGCCCAAAGCTTGCTATTCCGGCTAAAGGCGAGATTTAGTGAACCGGGTGATCTGGTTTCCCAACCGGTTCGCGGGTTGAAAGAACTCTTAAAATTTTTTGAGAACCTTCCTCAAAGATTCAGGAATCCAAAACAAACGAATTACAAATCCAGGCCTAGAATGACGAAGCCCAGACCTGAAAGCGGTATTAAAGACTAAGCTTGTTGTTCAATAAAGCGAATTTCGATGGAGCGGCTGATCTGGTTTCCCAACCAGTTCAGCCGATTGAGAAAGGCCCTCAAAATTTTTTAAAACCTTCCTCAAAGAGTCAGGAATCTAAAAAATCAAACGAATTTTTAAATCCAGGCTCGAATGACTGAGAATTGGCTTCATGATGCCTAGTAGGCTAACGCGAGTCCGCCAAACAACAAAGGCAAAGCATAAAGAAATGGGAGAAGCATATAAATGTCGTACCTGTAAGATTCACGGCTATTCCCCCCTTTTTCTTCTTTCTTTCCACTTCCAAAACCAGGTATCCACTCCTTCAAATCCATCGGAACTCCTCTTCAAAACAAGAGAGACCACGCCCCTCCGGATTTAGATAAACTCTCCTTTCCTCCTTTTCTCCCTTTTTCCTCTCTTCTTCCTCCCTTCCCTTTTTGATCCTCTCATGTTTTCTTATTTCTCTCTCCGCTTTTCTACGAGGCCACCCATTTGCACACCTTAAGTCACAGGAACTCCTTGAGTCTCTCGAACTTCCCAGAAGCTTCATAAACACTCCTCTATTCCCAAGGTCCATAAACGCCACATTTACTTCTTTGTAACCACCAAGTATCAAGTGGACCCGAGGTGTGTTCTGAAGCAACCCGTAACATGGTCGCTTGGATCCAAATATGCCTAGGACGTCTGGGGCCTATGGGCCGATCCAATATAGGATTTGGGCTCCCGAAAATCACAAATTAGTGCTTGGCTTAAGCTTCTTGGAGTGCTGCTGCTCTGAGTTCCCAGCGGTCGATCGATTGAAAAATCTGAAATTTTGAGAGAATATTCCTTGAAGAATAAGGAGTCCATGAAAAAAAACGGTGCTTGATTCCGAGTCCAGGTGAGGGAGATATGACCAAAACAAGCCTTAGTGCTCAGAATTTGAACCTGCTCTAGTAATGAACTTCAATTGAAATCAATTGAGCTGGCTGATCTGGTTACTAAAAATTCTCAAATTTTTTTCAGATATTTCCTCAATGAGTAAGGAATCCGAAAAAAGAAACGACGCTCAATTCCGAGTTCAGACAAGGGAGATATGATCAAAACAAGCCCAAGTGCTCTGAAATCGACATACTCCAATAAACTCCGATTGAGCTAAACCCTTGGGAGGGCCCCACTTGCTTCCTATGTACGATGCGATAACTAAAGAAGCCACGATGACCTCACAAAAGTGAACTACATGCCTTTCGATGGACCATATACAAAGCCTGAGGCTCGGAGGCAGACTAAGCCTAAAGGGCCTAATTGTGTTATATGAGAGCGATGGGTGAGTGTGACACCCAAAAGGATAAATCTGATCTTGAGGACAAAATTGAGGGTCTACAAATATGCCCCTCTTTAGTAGAGTTAATGAACGAGTGTATCGTGGGTCCGAAGTGCAAGCAATGCAAGAGTGAAATGAACTATAGTGAAGAACCCATATGACCAACAATTTTGTCCCCTTACCTAGTACTGAAGGTTAACGGAACAGAGTCGCTCCGATTAAAGGTCTTAAAGAAAACCAGGTACGATGCTTGGGAAGATGATTGATCCGGGCACAATGCCGGAAAAGATAATGAAATCCAGGGGCTATGTCGGAGGAAGGTGAAATCCAGGGGCAGAAAGCCGGAGAAGGGTCGAAATTGAAGCTCCGGAGAAGGGTCCGGGCAAGTACTGGAAAAGGTTGGATTCGGGTGAGTCAGGAAAGGTGGAATCACGACGAGTGTAGAAGGTGAATAGACGATGGGAGAGGGATGAGTGTCGGGAAAGGGTGAATCCAGACGAGTCTTGGGAAGAGTGAAATCTGAGGCAAGTGCTTGAAGGGTAGAGATCGGTGAGTGCGGAAAGGTGGTCGGGCGAAGTCTGGAAGGTGGGATCGGGCGAGTCTGGGAAGGTGGGATGGTGAGTGCCAGGGAGGAATGGTCCGGGAGAGTACCAGAAAGGTGGGATCTGGGCGAGTACAAAATGTGGGATCACAGGAGGCGATGGGAGAAGGGTCAGGGAGAGTATCAAAAGGTGGGACTGCAGGCGTCTGGGAATGTGGGACTGGGAAGTCTGGACGGGTCCAGTGAGTGGGAAAGGGTAGGTTGGTAGTCACAAAAAGCGTGGGATCAGGGTGAGTGCGGGAAGGTAAATCGGTTGAGTCTTGGAAAAGGTAGGATCCGGGTGAAGTACGGAAATGGGGGAATCAGAGTGAAGTCAGGAAGGTGGGATCTCGCGAGTTAAGAAGGAAGAAATCTTGTGAAGTCTAGGAAATGGGGGAATCAGGGGCGATCTGCAGGAAATGTGGGATCAGAATGATCTGGAAAGTAAAATCGGGTGAGTCTGAAAAGTAGGATCGGGTGAGTACCGGAAATGGGATTTGAGTCACAGAAAATGTGGGATCAGTGAGTCTGGAAGGTAAATCAGGGTGAGAGCAGGAAAAGGTAGAGATCAGAGGCGAGTACCCTTAATGGGGGATGCAGTGAGTCTTAGGGATAAAATGCGGGTGAGTCAGGAAGGTAGGATCGCAGGGTCGATCTGAAAATGGGGGAATCAGGTTGATCTGGGAAAGGTGGGATCCGAGCCAATCTCTTAGGGAAGGTAGAAATCAGAGGCTGAGTCTGAAAATGGGAATCGAGACGGGGATCTTTGGAGAACCAAACCCATTAAAGTAAACAAACTCGGGAAGGGTGAGCCACAGTATGACGTCCAGAGTGCATGACAATGACTCGAATAAGCTAAATCAAACACAATCATGAGAAAAGAAGGGGATGCCCCGATTATGACAGTAGCCGCGAATGATAAGCGAGAAACGCCCGAGAACTTAATAACAAGGCGGAAATAAAGGGGTATGCCCACGTAAGACCAAATCACAAATGTGACCCGAGGGTGAAAGAAGGGTTATGCCCCGAGTCACGAGGGTATCAACGCCATGTCAAATCCTCTTGCACATGTGGTCAAAGTCGGAGAAATTTGAAAATATCACAATCATTCGTTATGAAAAAAATCCATTATATTCTGTATCCAATATTCACAGCGAGATGGGTATACTTACAGGTGTGCACATCGATATGCAAGTGCCTGTAATCAAAAAACTCACAAAATAAATTTACGAAAGGCAATCGTCGAACAAGCGAACAAGACAACATATGGGGTGTGCGCCGGCGATGCTATTAGGATGTGAATATCGTGAATCGACCCAGGCTAGCCCCTTGAAGCACTTTCTGTTTGGCTGTGGGGCTTAGGCGCATGTGGAGCATACTCAGCTTTGTTGTCAAATATCTGCAGGCGTGTCGGTGTACATGCATAGAGCAATGCGACATGAAGGATGGAGATATCACCTAGTGTGAATGTGTCCAAAGCATCGAAGCTAAAGGCGCCCATCACCGCTCGATTCTGTATCATACGTATCGATCATGGACCTGAGGCAAGCAAACTGAATGGAGAAGCAATATGTGACCCTCGATACTCCCGAACGAGACACATTGACATCCTAGGTACTCAATCATTAGATAAGAACTGTCAGGTATAAAATCTTGAAGCAAACCACGAGATCTCATGGTCTTGGTGGTCTTCTGACTCGGACCGTAACGAGGCCCGGGGGTGAAAGGTGAATGACATGATGGAAACAAGGCGAATACTGATAAACAACCTTGACCACAGCGCTGTCAAATATCAAGAATCATGTGGCGAGGTGATGACCAACATCGAATGAACAATGTCAAATGACCATTAGAGTGCACGAAGGACACGTCGCTTAAGAAGCGAAACGACGATCAATAAAGTAGAAGAAGAGTGAAAGGGATAAGAAAAATGATGAATGGATAAGAAAAAAAAAGAGGAAGAAACATTTGGGATACAAATGTGGCAATGTGTGACAACGGCCAGACAACTCAGATGGGAACATCAAGTCAAAGCAAGTCAGCATAAGATGGGAGTGGTGATCTGGTAATGATCCACAGGACCTAGTGCGAAGCAACCCAAACCTCATTGCCAATGTATTACTCAGATCCATGGAGAAAGATAAATCCTGATACTCCTTTAAACTCTCAGAGGAATAATAAATCTCTCAAACCCAAATGACCTTTGATGATCCCAAGTATATTAATGAATACTAAATAAAAACAAATTTTTTTTTGTTTTTGTTTTTTTTTTGTTTGTTTGTTTGTTTTTTTTTTTTTTTTTGCATTAAGGCCTAACCAAAGTAGGCCGAATGCCATACTAGCCTGATCAAACCGAAAGAACCTCAAACCTCGATCCCAAGTAAGTTCCCTCGACCCTAAGAATCTGAGATCACAAAACCTATAGGCGGAATGAAGGGTGTGAAAAACTGTTGGTAGCTACGGGATGTAGTACGTCATCATCACACAAAAGGAGATAAAAATTAGAGAAACGAATAGAGATGATAGAAACTAAGACTAAAAAAGATAGAGCGGTATGAAGATCTGAAAATGGATGAAAGAGAGCAAGCAATGATGCGAGAAAAACAAACGAAAAGAATGACACAATGCTTATAATGCTCACGAGATCCGATTAATAAGTAAAAGCGCACGAGGCGGGCCCCTGACCAATTCGGAAAAAAGTATGTAGGTTGAATGAAAGAATATAGGCCATAATAAACCCACGTGAGGCTCGAAAGGGCTAGCAGCTAGGATATATCAATGTGGAGTGTCTGATAGGGAATATGGCTACTGAAGTGATGGCCACCATCTCTGACCATGATCTCACGCATAAAACTTCTTTAGGCGATCCATTGGCGCTCAGTGGGGCGATTTCCGTCCCAGTACGCGACCCGAAATTTGCTCCCTCTTAAGTCGGATCTCGAGAGGATGACATAAAGGCCGCTCGGTCGGTCTAAACTTACCTCTAGATTAAAGTTAATCGATCCCACGAGGACCTTGAGACTAGGTGATTCGGTGCCACGAGTAGGGTGATGGGAATCAACAAAATTTATATCCCTAAAGTTCCTCCCTCTTTGCGTAGTCAAGCTGCTGCCGATTATGGCGATCTAGGGTCGAACCATGGGGGATGGGTTTTCTTCGTACAAATGATTTAAATTGAGAAATAAAAATGGTGAATTTGGTTTGGATTTTAAGGTGGTGATAAAAGCTTGATTGGGTTGGTGGTTGCAAAAGCTGAAGAATAAAATAAAATGTAAATAGGAACTCCTTGAAGCATTGGGCCCACTTTGAGTTTTAAGATCCTAGGCTAATTGAGAGGTCCCGGGTTAATTTCCTCGCGTTAGGGGGAGGATGACATATAGTCATCCTCGGCAGGATCTTCATTGGCATTAAAACCTAAACCTAATAATTTTCCTTTTGATAGAAAGCATTTATTTAACATTTATGGTTCCTAATTGAAAATCTATCTTGACTCATCCTACAATGATTCGTAAAGGGTAATAATGAGTCTCAATGGATCTAAAAGTAAAATCAATGAACCTAAAAGATTACCAAGTATTGATCAAAGTGGATGCACTTGCAGTGAAAACCTAGCCCCTTAACCTACCTCAGTGGCTCGTAAATGGCAACTAATGGATATTAGTGTATCTAAAGCTAAGAATACACTAAACCTAAAAGCTTGCCAAGTATTGTCCAAAGAAAGTACATCAAAAAGCTTTAAACCTAGAGTTGAAAAATTGGGAACCAAAATATAAAAGCACTTTGCGTGAAAAGCGGGGAACCACCGGCGGCTGCGAGATCCTTCCCCGAGTAGCCTTTACTTCCAAGAAGGAAGTGGTTTAGCCACTCATCCTCCAGTTGTCATCCTTGGAGAATTTGTAACCAAGAAAAAGAAGAGGAGAAGAGAAAAGCGAAGAAAATGAAAAATTTGCATTATGTCTTGAAAGATTAAAGTTACTTAGGGTTCTGAAAACTATAGAGGGGTTTATAGGCCTGATATGAAAATACAGAAAGCCTAACATTTTGGCTAATACAAGGGACAAGGTAATACACCAAAATGAGGTCGGTTTGCATTAATTACAAAAGTATGACATGGCAAGAAATTTGGCTAGAAATCTGATTTGGCTAGGTAGCGAAAGAATTTACGTGGGCAGCGAAATTTATATGCGAAAATTTAAGCTGAATGCCGAAATTACCTGGAGAACTCATGAATCAGAGAATTTCGCTAGGCGGCAATTTCGCTAGCCTAAGCGAAATTTATTGTATGAAAATTTTAGAATAACGAAAATGTAAAAATTTCACTAGAATGGTGCATAGCGAAATTTTGAAACTATGTGAAATTTCTCAATTTCGCCAGGATTGAAACCCTGCAATCAGTGATACCGCAATCTTAAAGCGAAATTTCACCCGGAATTATTGCTCTGTTTGCATCTTCGCCCCTCTTGCTCCTCTACTGCATCCATTTTCATCACTTTGCCTTCATTTCTTCATTGAATATTGCAGGTACATGTTTGAGAGAGGTGATAAATGGGTTCAAATCTTCATGATTAAACATATATCTACCGATATTGAACTCTCGTGCCGCGAGCACGAAACAGCAATAACCTACAAGCGGCATAAGTGATGCTAAGAAGACCTGAACACTTCAATTGGCCTTATTGACATGATTAGTGCGCAAAAAGCACTCAAAACCTATCTCAAATAGGGCTCAAAATAGCACTTTTTGGGTACTAATCAGTCGCCTTTTTGAAACTTCCTGAGCTTGACCCTTTTTCTAAATGTATGGGTCATTTTCCTCTGATAAGCCTGAACATGATCTACTACCCTCAATCTCCTCTCATCCAAAAGGCTGAGTTGATCATAGCGGGGTGAGCCTACCTGGAGTCTCGGATATCTGATGCTCTAATGCTATTCTCCAAGGTCCCCATCTCAATTTCAACGAGCGGGCTTGCCTCCGTACCATATACGAAGAAGAGTAAGGTGTAGCCCAGGTTAGAATCACGATAAGCCATGATGAGAAGGAATTCTCGACCAATCCTAAAGTCTCAACCATATTTCTCAAAAATCCTCTTGATATTCTTATTTGCGGCCTCAAGCTTGCCCACAATTAGTACATGGCCTATATCTGAAATGATCGATAAATCTTGAATACCATCCTCTTAGACCCAGTGTATCCCACTTATACAAAATGCGCTCCTATCACGAGATAAACTCATGAGGGACCCATATCGGGTAGATAATGTGCGTCTGATGAATTTGGCCACTCTGTGCTGTCAATCGAGTGCGGTAGCTTCCACCCGCTTAATTAGAAATGTCCCGATAGCCCGCGGGATGTACTCATGCCCGGCTGGAAGACTGGTGAGATCTTCCCGATAATATCAATACCCCCATCTTGCGGCCAAAGGGGATGTAAGTGCATGCAACTCAGAAGGTGGCACGTGTATCAAGTCTCAGTGCATTTGACACTCCCGGACATCTACGCCTAGTAGCGACAATCGTCTCCATACCAAAAGTAGCTTAGTCCTCACCCTTGATCTTACAGCCCAGCATGTGGCCTCCCATGTGTGGAGCCACAAACTCTGCATGAACCTCTCTGTCACTTTCGATCTATGATGGCAGTCGAACCTCATTATAATGAGCCGTGGGTGATCTCTTTATAAAAGGGCATCCCCCGCGAACAACAAATATGGTAGCCAATTTGTCTCGTGCTCTCTTATTCTTGGATGTGTTTGTCTCAGTACTACGCCACATCAATGGAAACAGATAAAATATCATGATACCATGGTAGCTCATCCACGATTCTCAATATCTCAATTAAACAGCGTGGTAGTAGGGACGATATTAATCAACGTGGTCACACAATCACTCTAAAGTAGGAATCTCGACCACATAAGCTAAGGTGGCTAACGCATCAACAAACCCGATTCACGCCTAGGCGGAGATGTATACTCTCCCAGCTTCGTCAAATGCGGAAACTAGTAGGTTTAAATGCGCATGTTTAGGGCTTGACTTCTCATCACAGAACTCTCCGGATACCTTTGGGTATCTTTGCCAGATACTGGGTATGTTTAATATAACTAGTTGGAATCTACATGGATCTCGGCATTTCATGCAGATCGTGTGATCTCTAGGCGTGTGCAAGCCTCATACTCAACTATATTATTCGTCAACCGGTGATGATCAGAAAATGCTAATCGAACCGATCTAGGAATGTGATCACCTTGTGGTGATATCAATAAGATACCAATACCAAACCACGGCCCGATTGTTTACACCACCAATCTGAGTGCCATCTGTAATGCTAGTCATTGAAACAAATTGCTCGTCAGGAAATCATGTAGGTGGTATCATGAATACTAGCAAGAAGCGAATGATAATGCTTCCCTTCTGTTTACATTGTCACCATCTTGAATATCAAACTATCTATCAGGGCAACCACATCTCCTTGACCTACAATCCTGCCAGTCGGTCAGAACAAATATCTCTGATGGATCGATCGAGGGGGCCGTATGGAATACTTTGTCCGCTATTCAAAGTATCTGTGGCCCAAATAGCACGCTAAATAGGCGGTCAATCATAATGTATTTGCTTTCATTATTCTAGCATCCTCTTACTCGAGATAATAAATGAAAACAAGCTCCTTTCTGAGAATCATCCAGGTGAAATTGCTGCCATCCCAGCTATGTCCGTGAAAATAGATGCGAGGCCCATGGTGTGGGAGGCACTAAAGCTGGGAAAGTAAACGTTACCCAATCTTTCTCAAAAAGAAACACGTTGACAATCATTATTCCAGCGTAAGGTACAGTTTTCTTCCCTCAGAAGGCGAAGATAGGCTCGCATATGTATCATTAGTCCCAGCAATGGGAAATAGTGATGTATTGTAGTCTACCTAAAAAGCCTCTGATCTCTTTCCTCGGCCCTTAGGCGGGAATGTAAGTATAGCCTTGATCTTCTGGATCAACCTACATACGGTGCTTTCGTAACAATGTGACTGACGATTTCTCGGAAGTTGCGAGGTGCGCCGCGGCCGTTAATCTCAATTTGGAAGTGTCGATTCTCCAGAAAAGAGAGAATCGTAAGGCTGCTAAATTGATGCATACGTCTAGGGACTTTACTATCATGTCGTCAGCGATTCGCGACAATTAGTCTGGGTTTGATTGATACTTGGTTGACCCAGTGAGTGTCTCGAATCGAGCAAAATTTATAAAACTTGATACCCAGCACCACTCGTAGCATAGCTAATCACGATACTCATAATTGGTTTCTGGGATCAGTATAGAAGGATGGGTTTTCTTCCAGTGATAAATACGGTGGTAACCAGCTGGTGGATTAATTTGGATTTGGTTTGTAAAGACCAGTGAGTTTGAGGTGGTTGAAAACTAAGTGAAGCTAGTAAAAATGTAAGAAGTCCTTGAAGTATTCGGTCACGGGCTTAGGTTCTAGGAGCAAATTAGGGTTTCTCGGGTCTTTTTCCTCGCGTTAGGAGGATGACTATAGTCATCTCAGTGACAGGATCTTAGTTTAGCTATATAAATTGACTGAATAACATGAGAATGGCATTTACTATCAGAAATGGTCTTAGACAGTGAAGACATTCCTCCTTGACCCACCTTCCAATAATCCATAAAAGATAACTAATGAATAGCGGAGTGGATCCCAGCAATAGAATCCACTTGAACCACTAAAAGATTGCGAATATCAATCATTCGAGGTGGATCGAAGGGTTTAAACCTAAAAGTTAAGGAAAAACCATAAATGGCGAGTGAATATGTAACTTGCCCCAAAATATACCTAGTCATTTCGACATGTTTAAAATTATTTTGTAAGCATAATTTATTTGTTTCATAAGTTAAATCTGGCAAGGAGAAAGCGAGAGACCGGAAAAGTTACAAAACTTAGAATGAAATCGTAATTTGTCCAAGGGGCTTAAAAGTCATAAATTGAAGGCGTAGACTGAGAAATACAATTTTGGGAACTTAAAATACAAATGGTCAAACATGGAGGGGACCTTTTTGCAAATAAGGCAACTTAACCCCTAGTAGGTTTGGAGGGCCAGCAGGCCTTAGCAAAATCTGTGGATTTAAAGACCAAATTGGTCTCATTTGGAGGAGGGGAAACAAACCGTGAAGAAAGAGGAAGAGGAAGAGGGAAGAAGGAGGAGGAGGAGGAAGATCGAGCAAGCCAAATTCAAGAGTATGGAAACTACTTTACAGTATGGATTTTGTATGGATCACATAGATTTAAGGCTTGATATGGTTAATATCTTGTCTCTAAATCCTAGGGTTTGGATAGAATTGCATTATAACCTTAGATTTCTTGAAATTAAGGTTGGTATAACCCACAAGGAACAAGATAATTAGGGAATCCTTCCTTTGTTGTTGGATTCATGGTTAAATGAAAGGAAATTGAGTTAGGGTGGTAACCCATATTAGAATGATATTGGGAGAGATTCATGGAAAGGTTTTGAAAGAATGATAAGAATTGAAAGATGAATTGAATAGAAAAGAGAGATTCAGGTGAGATTGGAAATGGTTTTTGATGTGTGTTTGAGAGTGTAGAATTGATTTGAGTATCAAAGTATGGGAAAAATGTGAGAAAACACACATTAAGGCACTTTTCGAGGAGACTTGTACCGGTACAATTTGAACTGTACCCTGGTACAACTAGCCTGTTCTAGTCGTTTTTGGCCACTTGTACGGTCTGAAGTTGGGCTTGTACAGTACAACCACGATGTTTTTCCCGGTTTCGACCAGGTTTTAGTATTTTGGCCATAACTTGCTCATTTCTTATCGATTTGGTGATTCCGTGGCAAACGTAAAATGAGCTTCAAGGAGAACAAAGAAAACTTACAGAATAGGAATCGCCAAATTCTAATCCTAAGTGGAATAAAAATTCACTCAAAGTGGGACCATGTGCGAAGCCAAATTACGGTTCCCGGCTTTGAACATAGAAAGTCAGGGATGTTTGGACGTAACTTCGATTCAGCTCCCAAATTGGGTGATTCCAGTTGGAATGGAACCCTTAGCACCTTAAATTTAAAGGGTACAAGATCTAGTGTCAAATATTGAGACAAGGCACTGGAAAATAAATATTCAAACTGTCCCTCGGTAAAATCGATTAGCCAGGCTAGTTGGCGTAAGAAAATGCCATAGCGAGGATTTGGGCAGTCCGATTGATTGATTCAATTCTGGGTAAAGTAGATTCATAGAAGAATAAGAATACATGAATAAATTGTAATTACATGCTCATCATACCTTACCGGTATATGGAATACGATCTGTAAATGAACTCATGTGGATTTAACAATGTCCTATTATAAAAGATAGTAAGTTCTTGACCTCGCTATAATTGTAAAACCACCTAAGACCAGTTATTAAATGACACAACACTACTGTCCTGAATAGTACTTCGGTACTCCTGTTAGTGCTTCTGCACTCCTGTCATGACTAGTACTTGATTGCTCGATTAGTGCTCAAGCTGATCGACTGAATGCCGGTACTCTGATTAGTGCTCCGGCACTCCCGATTAAGTGCCGGTACCGATTAGTGCTCTGGCCTCCTGTCTGATAGGAGTGCTACGACACTCCGGTCTGACTAGTGCTCACGGCAGATGCTAATATAGTATCTTGGTCTGCATTGTCTTGTGTCTACTCACTCGTGTGCTGAATTACAGGAAGTCAGAGCAATTATATGATAAGACTCGAATAGAGAATAGAATAAAGATGCGAATGTACCTGCGTATGCATTCCGTGGTACCTACGAGGTACTCATATCGATTAAGCTCTGTAGTACCTACGGGTACTCCTGTATCTGAAAATGTTCTGTAGTACCTACGGGTACTCCTGTATTTAATTAAGTTATGTAGTACCTATGGGTACTCCTGTCTCTGATTAACTCCTGTCTCTGATTAAGTCCTGATCTGATAAGTTCCGTAGTACCTAAGGGTACTCCTGTATTTGAATAAGTCCTGTAGTACCTAAAGGTACTCTTGTATCTGATTAAGTTCCGTAGTACCTAAGGGTACTCCTGTATTTGATTAAGTTCCGTAGTACCTAAGGGTACTCCTGTATCTGAATAAGTCCTGTAGTACCTAAAGGTACTCTTGTATCTGATTAAGTTCCGTAGTACCTAAGGGTACTCCTGTATTTGATTAAGTTCTGTAGTATCTACGGGTACTCATGTATCTGAATAAGTCCTGTAGTACCTACGGGTGCTCTATTATCGATAAGTCACGAATCTGAATAAAGTCTGTGAGTACCTCACGAGTACTCTGTATCGGCGAGTCACGTATGCGAATGGAATACATGGTACCTACAGATTATTTGTCTCAGATAAGTTACGTATGCGAATAAGTCACCTTAGTACCTACGGGTACTCACGTATCGATAAATACCGTATCTGAATATGTCACATCTCTGATCTAGTCTGTGGTACCTACGGGTACTCTGAATACGAATAAGTTCTGTAGTACCCTAATGGGTACTCTGTGGATTAAGTTAAATGCATACGATTGGGTTACGTAGTACCTCTTGAGTGCTCACGTATTTGATTAAGTTACGTCGTATTTTTACTAAGTCCGGTGGTACCTACGGGTACTCTTGTATCGATAAATAAGTACGAGTTACGTAGTACCTCAGTACTCCGTATCCGTGGAGATAAGTATAAGTCCCGATTAATTTGCCTCACAGAGTACTACCAGTATAAGGCTCACGATACATGTGGTACCTACGGGCACTTTTGTACCCGGTAAAATGCACGTAGTACCTCACGGGTGCCTGTGTAGAAATATATATAAAGTTACGCCAAGACATTATAAGTTCCGTGGAGCCGGTATAAGTTCGGGTAAGACCAGTATAAGTTCGAGCAAAGCCAGTATGTGCTCGAAATGCCGGTATACGTTCGGTAATCTCTGTAATTTGCCTCACGGTGCCTTCGAATAAGTTGAACTTTCAGAGTAGCATAAGCATAAGTTCTGTAACTCCTACGGGAGTCTTGAATGCACATAAGTCTGTTATAAGGATAAGTTCTGCATAAGAATAAGTTTTGTAACTCCTACGGGAGTCCTGTATGAACATAAGCTGCTGATGGCGCAAGTGCCCATAAGTCCATGATATGAATGCATGGAAATTTCGATGTCTGTTGTGGTTATACACTTATTATAATTGTGTATATGCATGTGTTTACGTATGAAATGTTTCCCGCTAAGCGTAAAAAACAGCAGGTTTTAATCGGGTGTAGGTACGAGAAGACATCAGCAAACATCCATCTGGTAGACGACACAACATGAGGTTCACTACATATAGGTTTCATGCTCTGATTTGTAATGTAAAAGTACAGTTTTGTAATTGGAAATGGGACTCGGTAAATGTATATAATATTTGGATTATGTTATAAGATGTGGGCCATACCCACAGGTGCCAGTTGGCTTTTAAAAAAAAAAAAAAATCAGGTAAAGAGTCCCAGTATTTGGTCTCGCGTCCCGGAAAACGGGGCGTGACAAGTTGGTATCAGAGCATAGGTATACGATAACCTAAGGCTTGTGAGAATAGGATACCAACACAAGTTGGTATCAGAGCCTAGGTTTAGGCGTTTCTGGATAAGTCTCAGATTAAGGATGCACCTACATAGTAATGTGTTGGCCTAATGCGGATGTCCTGTCCTGTATATCGACTAGAATGAATCAGTACCAATCCAGCTCTGAAAGATTAAGACAGGAGATGTAGTTCTGATGGAGCTTTGATGGCTCAAGTGAGAGTCACGCTCCAGCTTCTGTAAAAGACATGAAAAGAAAGGATCTGACATAGAACATGCACATGATAGAGTATGAATTTCGAGGGCGAAATTCTTATAAGGGGGGGAGAATTAACACCCGAAATATACCTGATCGTTTTCGACATGTTTGGGAGTATTTTGTAAGCATAATTATTTGTTTCATAAGTTAAATACGGCAGGAAGCAGGAGACCCAGGAAAAGTAACAAAACTTAAGGACAAAAATGTAATTTGTCCAAAAGGGGCTTAAAGTCATAAATTGAAGAAATTGTGAGCTGGCTACAATTTTGGGAACTTAAAATACAATGAGTCCAAACATGGAGGGACCTTTTTGCAAATAAGGCAACTTAACCCAAAAATGGGTTTTTGGAGGGCCAAACAAGGCCTTAGCAAAATCTGGATTTAAAGACCAAAATTGGTCTCATTTGGAGGAGGGAAACAAACCGTGAAGAAGAGGAAGAGGAAGAGGAAGAAGGAGGAGGAGGAGATCAAGCAAGCCAAATTCAAGAGGTATGGAAACTACTTTGAGTATGGATTTTGTATGGATCACATGGAATTTAAGGCTTGATATGGTTAATATCTTGTCTCTAAATCTAGGGTTTTGGATAGAATTGCATCATAACCTTAGATTTCTTGAAATTAAGGTTGGTATAACCCTTGAGAACAAGATAATTAGGGAATCCTTCCTTTGTTGTTGGATTCATGGTTAAATGAAAGGAAATTGAGTTAGGGTTTAGAACAAACCCTAACAAATCTTGGTAATTGGTTTGTATATGGGTGGTAACCCGTAGAATATTAGGAGAGATTCATGGAAAGGTTTTGAAAGAATGATAAAATTGAAAGATGAATTGAATAGAAAAGAGATTCCAAGGTGAATTGGAAATGGTTTAGATGTGTGTTTATAGTATAGAATTGATTTGAGTATCAAAAGTATGGAAAAATGTGAGAAAACACACATTAGGCACTTTAGGGAGATAGTACAATTGAACTTGTACCGGTACAACTTGTGTTCTGGTCGTTTTTGGCCAACTTGTCTGGTACAAGTTAGACTTAATACCAGTACAACTTCTACATTGTTTTCCCGGTTCGAGCAGTTTCGTATTTAGCCATGCTTGCTCATTTCTTATCAATTTGAGTGATTCAAGTGGCTACGTAAAATAGACTTCAAAGGAGAACAAACTTAAGAATAGGAATCGCCAAAATTCTAATCCTAAGTGGCCTAAAAATTCACTCAAAGTGGGACCATGTCTAAACCAAATTCACAGTTCGGCTTGAACATAGAAGTCAGGGATGTTTCGGACGTGTGCTTTCAGTTCGGTGCTCGAATTAGGTGATTTCAGTTGGAATGGGACCATAGCACCTTAAAGTTAAAAGTACCAAAGATCTAGTGTCAAATATCGAACAAAGCATTGGAAAATAAATATTTCAAAGCGTCCCTCGGTAAAATCGGTAAGCAGGCTAGTTGGCATGAAAATGCCATGGCAGTTTGGAGCGATCCGGTGGATTGATTCAATTCTGAGTAAAGTAGATTCATGAAGAATAGAATACATGAATAGGTGTGATTACATGCTCATCATACCTTACCAATATATGGAATACGATCTGTCATGAACTCATAATGGGGCTAACAATGTCCTATTATAAGATAGTAAGTTACTGACCTCATATAATTGTAAAACCACCTAAGACCAGTTATTAAATGACCGCGGCTGCGTGCGAATAGTACTTGATGCTCTGTTTAGTGCTTGCACTCACAATCACGACTAGTACTTACGTACTCCCGATTAGTGCTCGGCGCTCCTGACTAATGCCAGTACTCACGATTAGTGCTCAAACACTCCTGATTAATACTTGATTGCCGATTAGTAATCACGGCACTCTGTCCTATTAAGTGCTACGACACTTGTCTGACTAGTGCTACGGCGCCGGAAGTCTTGTATATCTTGAATTTTGTTCAACATGTCCTACTCACTCAGTGTGCGGGTCTAGGAAGTCAAACAATTATAATCTGGAGCTACGAATAGAGAATAAGAATAAAGATCTGAATGTACCTCTGTATCTGTTCCGTAGTACCTACGGGTACTCCTGTCTCTGATTAAGCTCTGTAGTACCTACGGGTACTCTGTAATACGAAAATGTTACATAGTACCCTCACGGTACTCTGTATTAATTAAGTTAAATTACATCCTCTAATTTAGTTACGTAGTACCTATGGAACTCTGTCTCTGATATCTTTGTCTCTGATTAAGTCTGATCTAATAGGATTCAGTGTACCTAAGAGTGCTCACGTATCTTGAATAAGTCACCTTAGTACCTAAAGGTACTCTTGTATACGATTAAGTTCGTAGTACCTAAGGGCCATTCTGTATTTGATTAAGTTCGAGTAGTACTGAGGTACTCCTGTATGCGAACAAGTCACCTTATTATAAAGTACTCTTTGTATACGATTAGTTCCATTAGTACCTAAAGAATTGCTCTGTATTTGGTCGTTACTGTAGTATCTAGGGTACTCATGTCGAATAAGTCTGTATTTCAGGTACTCTGTGTCGATAAGTCCCGTGGCGATAAGTCACGAATGCGAATAAGTCACCTTAGTACCCTCACGGGCACTCCACCAGCCTATCGACAAGTCTGTATCCCGAATAAGTCCTGCACCTTAGGTACCTACGGGTATTCACAGCTATCCGATAAGTTACGTATGCGAATAAGTCACCCCATGGTACTTACGGGTACTCTTGTATCGATAAGCCACATATGAATATGTCACATGCCACGGTCTAGTCACCATGGTACCTCTGGTACTCCACGAATCTGAATAAGTTACGTCACCATGTCGATTAAGTTACGTAGTACCTAATGGTACTCTATTATTGGATTAAGGTCTGTGCCTTATCTGATTGATTCTTGTAGTACCTATGCTCGGTACTCCGGTATTTGATTAAGTTACGTCGGTATTTGCTAAGTCGGTGGTACCTCACAGATGCCTTATCGATAAATGGTCTGAGTTACGCTTAGTACCTCGATTACTCGATATCCGTAAGATAGAGTATAGTCGATTAATTTTCACAGTACCTCCCAATCATGGGAATGCGTTACGTAGTACTCATGGGTACTTTTGTATCGATAAATGTTACGTAGTACCCTCTGGTGCCAGTTACGTAAGACCGATTATAAGTTAGTAAGGCCGTTATAAAGTTAGTAGGGCCGGTGCATAAGTTCCATTAAAATGAGTATGTGCTCAGAAATATACCGGTATACCGTAATCTACATTAGTACCTCGTGTACCTCAGATAAGTTGAACTCATTAGCATAGCATAAGTTACGTAACTCTACGGGGGAGTCACGAGATGCATAAGTACGTATAAAGGATAGGATTCACGCATAAAGAATAAGTTATGTAACTCCTACGGGAGTCCCGTATGAACATAAGCCTGTGATAAGCATAAGTGCTTATATAAGTCCATGATATGAATGCATGAAATTTCTGATATCTGTTATGGTTATACACTTATTATAATTGTGTATATGCATGTGTTTCTGTATAAGAAATGTTTCCCACTAAGCCTAAAGCTTAGCACGGGTTTTTAATCCGTGTAGGTATAGGAAGACATCGCCGAACATCCCGCGCTCTGTTGAGCCAAACACACTTGTAAGGGTTCCCTTGCATGTAGGTTTCATGCTCGATTTGTAATGTAAAAATGCAGTTTTGTAATTGGAAATGGGACTCGGTAAATGTATATAATGTTGGATTATGTTATAAGATGTGGGCCATACCCACGGGGTGCGGTTGGCCTTAAATCAGGTAAAGAGTCTCGGTGTTGGTCTCGGCGTCCCGGAAAGCGGGCGTGGCAGGCATTCCTCGTTGAAATCGAAACCATGCGATTACCTTAGGTTCCCTTTGCACAGTGCCTTCTACTTGAGGAAGGGAGAGTTTTAGCCGCTCATCCTCTGAGAAAACCTTCTCAGAGGGTGTTTGGCTCCCAAGAAAGTGAAGGAAAAATGAGAGAAAATGGAGAGCAGCGGGAAAACTCCCGTCCAACAATTTTCTTGCCCCGAAAAGTCCTTTACAAGCGTACCCACGGGGCTTATATAATGCCCATGATAAGAAAAATTACCAAAACATCTAAACCACAACTATTACATCAGGGGTATTATAGGAAAAATTGCAAAAGAGAGATTAAGCGAAGTCAAATGTCAAATGGGACCAAAAATTGGAGAAGCGAAATTTATAGTAGTGCGAAATTTTGAACGATGGTCTTGAAATGTTGCACCCACTTCTTGTACTTCTTTCTGCATATTATACCACTCCATCTTTCCTTACGATTTGTTATACTGTGATGCTAAGTTCACTCAAATTCTACGTGCTTGGATCGGCTCGGCAAATTGGCATAAATAGCTTGTAAAAACTACAAATTAGCCACAAAATATGTCCGATAGAATAAGGGACACAATGTCTGTCGGGTTAATTCGGTTGATTAGTACCACCAAATACCGAAAACCTACAATAAATAGGACTTAAAATAGCACTTTTTGGGCACTAATCACACCTCCCAACCTACACATTGCTAGTCCTTAGGAATGAAGGACAAAATAGAGAGCATAAGCGATAACAAATGATGTTTCCAAAAAAATGGTATTTCAAAAGGTTGAATGGTAATGCCTAACCTTCAATGAGAATCATTGAAACCCTGCCCAATAACCATATTGAGAATGAATGCCATACATAATTGAGTATCAAAAGAGCTTCCTTCTTGGTGAATCAACCAGAGGCTTCCACCCAAAACCTAAGTGTTTGTTTAATCAGTTCTCAACAATGGCACTTGGCTTTGCACTCTCCGACATTTCACACACTTTACACTTAGGACACTAACCAACCTAAATAGATCAGGACCCACTCTTATTCCACAACTCTTTTTTTGTTGTAGGGGTGCAATGCTGAGGAATCAACCTCACCAAAGTCCATATGGCTAGGATCTACCGATGACTCCTGACAGTGTAACTAGGGCATCAAGTCATAAGGGTCTTTGACCACTAATAATAACCCGGGTTTCTCCCAGAGACTCAGGAATGATTTTGAAACTCCGGCTACCTACAACTCATTTAAACTCCACCCATCCACCCGTGAAGCGAGCACTAAGTCGGTGGCTCCCAACCGATTGAAAAGCTGACACCCAGGAACAGGGCTTTACGCCGTATACCCCCATGGTAGGTGCTCGGGTTTGGCGAAAGCGTTGCAATTTTCTTCTTTTTATTTTTTTCTTTTCACTTCTTTTATTTTGGAAAGACACATTTGGCCTCACTATTGGGGTCCTTAACTGTTAAAGGTGATCCACGAAACTAGAATTAGGTTTGCAAGGTTTAGGAGGTTAGAGCGAGTTCTTGACTGTGTTGAAACCTAATGTGCATAGTGTGTGGTTAGCTAGAGGTGGAAGAAAAAGGTCGAAAGCACCAAGAATTCAACTAATCATCCACTCAACTAGGCATGGAATCAATCTAACATCAACAGGATTAGACAAAGATTCAATTTTTCAACTTGCAGTTTAGGCAAAACCACAAAAAAAAATGGGTGCAAAAATGGGTGCAATTTGAATTGAAAAAGTAAGATGTATAGTATACTTGACTTCACAAAAAGAGAGAAAACAAGCAAGCCACTAAGACATACAAAATGAGCTGCTCAAAATGAAAACAAAAACATAAATAAATTCCACTTCCTTAGCTAACTCTCCCCACAACCAAATGTCACATTGTCATGATAGGGCTTGGATTGGAAAGTTAGAGAAGGAGTGTTACCTGATGAGATGTACTCGTTGTTGGATAGGAGACTGCATGACTTTCCACGACACCTTATTCACTCCGTTTGGGCTTCAAATGAACAAGTTAGGAGAAGAAAAGAGAGGAAAAAAGTGACCAGTTGGAGCATTTTGAAAATTACACCTTTATAATAATTTTAAAAGTGTTCTTTATGGATATATTTGGATTACTCTCTAAGCTTTCAGCGGTTGCCAGAAGCAACCATGAGTTCGGATGAAAAAGTTATGGCTAAAACAAAATCGGGGTGCAGTAGGGGCAAAAATTTCGCACCGGTGCGAAATTTCTCACTTTCGCACTAGTGCGAAATTCCCTTGCAATCTAAATTTTTTATATGATCCAAAAAAAATAATAATAATTTGCCTGCTCTCCTACTATATATATATATATATATATATATATATATATATATATATATATATATATATATATATGAAATAGGATTTATACTTTGGTGCTTGTGGTGCGAAATTTACTACTGATAACTGCGAAAATTCACACCTCGGTGCGGAAACTTATCTTTTAACATTTGCTTGAAAACTTATCTACATTTGACTTTAGTGGGTTTATAGTGACAGAAAAAATTAAGAAAAAATTGTAGAAAATTAGAAATAAGCTAAAAACAAAGATTAACTAAAAATTAGAGAAAATCTAAGAAAGAAAAATTAAAAGAAATCAAATAAAATAAAATAAAATAAGATAAAACCGGAAAAAATCAAAAAACAAAGCGTGGGAATGTGGGCACCCCAAACCCGATTCCTCAAACCTTTGGAAATTTCTTGGGCGGTGGAGCTTATATAGATATCTTGAGGTCGGATGCTCCACATCTGAGACGACACGAACCATCCTCTGTGCCATGCAGTATGAGCAACTTCCAATTTCTTCGATGTAGTGGCAAAAATCTGAGCAACAGCCACTAACTTCCTCAAGTTTTGCATAAGCAGTGATGAATTGGCCTTAGCTTTGGCAGCAGGAGTTTTGGGTGTGGATTGTATTTACGGGTGAAAATGGATATACAGCGATGGGTTGTTTGCAGGTTGGGCGGTGCTTGTAGGATCCAAATTTATGGGGATTGGTTGAAGGATAGCTTTATAGGCTCTTCCCACCTTCGCTCCCTTGCCTCCCTCCAATCGACGTTGGGAGTTCTTTTCCCATGGATGAGACAAACGACACTAATAGGCGAAGATTCAAAATTTTCTATTAGCCACTTCTTGTAGGCTGCTGTGACCTTTGCTCCTCTACCATGGTGTCACTGGGCCTCTTCCTCTAGACTCTCTTCCTCTTGATGAATGTCTTTGATTGGAGTTACGAAATGGAGTTAGCGAGAATGTCAAATTCTGATTAACAGACATTCCTTGCTTCAGCTCTCATAAAGTATCCACCAATTTGCTCAAGTTCAGTATTGCTTCCTCAATTGAAGAGGATAACTGTGGTGGTTGTGGTGGCTGAGGAGTTGAGGCATAATATGGAGAAGCAGGAGGTGCAAACTGTGGAAGTTTTGGTTCCCATAAGGAGTTTGTGTGGTTCCCCCAACTAGGGTTGTAAGTATTGTCAAACGGTGCATTAGTTGGGGAAACACTGCATGGGGGTGCACTCATCCATTGGTTTCTATAGTCCCTCATGGACCTAGGGATTGGAATGATTCCCAAGGGTTGCCGATTCTCACATGGAAGGTTTCTACAGTCCCTACCGACATGTATCCTCTGTGGTTTCCACAAGGTACTCAATCGTATTGCTCTCCCTCTATGTTCCATTTGTCTCAATCTAAGTTCATTCCAGTTCCCGAGGGAGATCGACACTTTGAGTAGCCTCGCCGATTTCTAATCCACCGAAATGGGATTCCTCAAGTAGCTAAAAACAAGTAACCCAAAATGTAAATTTCAAATAAATTTTTTTGACAAATTAACGTTGCCATGTGTAACTAAAAAAACTAAGAGTAAATTTCTAAAAAGAATGGTACAAGAAAATTCACCAAAGCTTATGATGAGGATCACAAGTGTTCCAATACCACAAATGCACTTAGGCACCATCCCTCGCAGAATCACGCCATTGATTCGGCAGCTAAATTAAGGTACCGTTTGATTCAATGCCCAGTTAGGGCAAATCGAAAGGTCTCGAATCAACAAAATTTATAAAACTCCGAGCACCTATACTACCGTGAAAGTATGAAGTAATGCAATATAGTGGTTCTAGGATCGCCCACACAAGCGACGGGTTTTCTTCATGCAAATGACTAATAAAGGGAAGTGCTTAAACCGGTGGATTTAATTTGGATTTTGGGATTTTGCTAAAAAATGCTGGAGTTTGGTGGTTGAAAAACTAAAATTAAATGAGTAAAATATAAAAGAGAAGTCCTTGAAGTATTAGGGTCACCGGGCTTACGCCTTGTGTGGCAAATCGGGCTCTCTGTCTTTCTCAGATTGGGAGGATGACCTATAGTCATCTCCCGAACCGGATCTTGGTTTAGCTATATAAATTGACCCCAAATAACTTGAGAATGGCATTTACTATCAGAAATGGTCTTAGACAGTGAAGACATTCCTCCTTGACCCACCTTCCAATAATCCATAGAAGATAACTAATGAATAGCAGTGGATCTAGCAATAAGAATCCACTAAACCCTAAAAGATTACCAAATATCAATAATTCAAGGTGAATCGAAGGGGTTTAAACCTAAAAGTTAAGGAAAAACCATAAATGAGCAGTGAATACCTCGTTGAAAATAGGAAAACCCTGCAGTGCCTTAGGTTCCTTTGCCTGGTGCCTTCTACTTCCAAGGAAAGGGTGGGTTTTAGTTTCGCCATCCTCCGAGAAAACCTTCTCTCTCGCAGGGTGTCTGCCCCAAGAAAGTGAAGGAAAATGAGAGAAATGGAGAGCGGGCCGGAAAACTCCATCCAGCAATTTTACTGCCCAAAAAAAGTCCCCTTTTACAAACTGTACACAGGGCTTATATAATGCCCATGATAAGAAAAATTACCAAAACATCTAAACCACAACTATTACATCAAGGGTATTATAGGAAAATCGGAAAGAGGGTCAAACTGGGAGTCAAAATGTCAAAATGGGACAAAAATCGAGAGTACCGTGATGCAGTGGTGCGAATTTTCAACAATGGTGCAAATGTTAAATCCCACCCTGCATTTTTCTCGTCTTCTTCGCTCCATCTTCCTTCGATTTGTTATCCGCAATGCTAAGTTCCACTGAATTCTACGTGCTTGATCCTACCAACAAATTAGTGCCAAATAGCTTGTAAAACTAGCAAAATTAGCCATACAAAATGTAATCAATAGAGAATAAATTTTGGACCTTAATGTGCAAATCGGGTTAATTCGGTTGAATAGTACACAAAAAATGCTCAAAACCTACAATAAATAGGACTTAAAATAGCACTTTTTGAGCACTAATCATCCACATATACCTCAACATCTCTATGCATCATATCATGGAATAAAGTAGTAGCAGCTCTCTGAGAAGTGGCTCCTGCATTCTTCAACCCAAATGGCATGAACTACAAGAAGAAGTACCCACCTGATGAAAGAAGTCTTCCATATCCCCAGAGCCATCAAAATCCGATTATACCTTGAAAACCCATCCATGAAGGCAACATAGGTGCTCTCCTGGCAGCGTCGTCAACTAACATATCGATGTGTGGGAGGGGAAAATCATCTTCTGATGGCCTTATTCAAATCTGAGAAGTCGACACAAACTCTAACTGCCATCTTTTGGGAACGGGACATTGGCCAGCCGCTAGATGCTCTGAGCGCTCTGACGAGTAACGATTGGTTACCGAGATCTCCTCCTTAACACACCAAGCTCCATTGTAGGGATGCCGTGCCTGTTCTGCAAGTGGCGGCCTAACATGTGTAGCGGGAATGAGGTGATGTTGAATTAGTGGGGTGAGCTGGCGTGTCCTGCCGACCGGCCAAAATGCTTTAGTATGGCTGAGTAATTCAAATCAATCCCTTCTCATGGAGATAAGGAAGAGCTTGATCCTAATCTCGCAAAGATATGGTACACAAAATCTATCAACTGCGTGTTTGCCGAGAAGCCGTTAACTTTAATATCATATAGATTGGGCTGACTTACCACGGTGGGTCATACATGTCTCGCGTATCAACAGTAGCATATGTTCACTCATGCCAGATGCGGTGGTGCAATCAAGGAAAATGTTGTGACTGAGCAAATACCAAAAAATATAATGTCATTGTACCATCGATGTCGTAGAAAGCGGTGACAACCGGGACAGTAGTGTCGAAAGAAGGGAGTGGGGTCCATGCAGAGTGGGGACGCCTCGAAACGATATGTGAGTGGCTTCAGTGCCAAACCAGTCCATCACCATCAAACTCAAGCCTGGTCCCCGAACTACATCAAAAGCGGATCGGGGCACAGGTGAGGAAGCATCCGAGTGCGGGCCGGTGCCAATCATGTCCATCGGTTGATCTGACTTCATAAAGTGTCACGATCATATTGATCATGAAACTCCAAACATGGCAAAAAGCGGAATGGAATTATAACGTGTTTGTAGCTGTAAGGATCTGACTGATCTTGGGTCATATCATCTCGTCCATGCTGAAAGTGTCGAGGGTCACTCAAATCAATATCATCCCTAAATCCATAGGTAGATCATAGTCGGACCCTTCCTCGGGAAAGCATGGAAAACACACTAGCTAGTGGTGTTGCAGGTGCAACTATCATAGCCTCAAGATTTGGCTCTCGGTGATCCTTATCTTTCAAATCACATCGTGTGTAGGGCTGTTGAATTACTTCAGAGATCGGCCGTCTTGAGCATGGTCAACTCCAGCCCACCATTAGTAGGATTAATGCTGATCCTGGTAAAATAATTGACTAGCTTGAAAAGTGAGCTAAAGGGGTATCAGATGGACCACCGGACGGCGAGCTCTTTTTGCTCTCGGCAACATTGCCGTATGTCGTATCATCTTTCCAGAGAAGGTGTAGCCTAATCCATATGAGTATATGGTGATCGATTGTGAAAGCAAACTCCGCGGCCCTGTGAGCCCAATCCCAACGGGCACTTATAGGGTGCACCTCTCATCATACTAGCCTGAAGTCTTCTTTGTGCTTATCAAGGGCTTATGATACCATGTCATACATTCATCATCTCTAAGCTGACAACTTTGGACCTCGTCAAAAAACAAACGGTCAAAGTATAGTAATCCTCTTTGTATTTGATTGTAACTCTTGGCTCAAAAGAGGTAACAACATCTTTGTCGACGTATTAATGTGATAATGCCCTACGTGTATCAGTTCACCTTGACCAGTGAAGATGGTATAACACATACTTGAATCAGTGCTTTAGCGAGTTAAAGGATGGCCGGATCCTCAAACTTGAAAAGAGTATAGATGTCATTTGGGTGATCGTGACGTAATGTGATGAGAGTACCCATAAGCGTCCTTTGAGTCCGTCTACCAAGCTTTGGCGATTCATATGGATGCCAAATGGATGGTAATCAAAAGCAATAGCCAATGCTTGATGGACTAAAATGTGCAGGCGGAAGCCGTTGTCCAGCGGAACGGACGCTGCTAAACAAACAACATCGATGAACAAGAGCCCAGGCATGGTGCGATCCTCCGGTGATAATCGTTGTCGAAGAAAACGTATGCCATAGCCTTATCATTTATTCGGAATGTGGATGATTCCTGGGGTGTGGCGATATCAACTCTAATCGGTGAGGCTCTAATCAATGTGTCTCATGTGTCTTTGGATGAGGCGATAAGCTTTCAAATGGAAGCGGGCTGAGGTGGTCGCGCGGCACAAAATCTCATCATTTTCCTTTGAATCATCTCCTAGCATCAATGCCCGACCAAAGGTCTATCAGTGGTGAGGGTGACTGCCCTCCACCTCTCAAATCAACTCAATCGGACATCTCTATATATTGGCCCATACTCCTCCGGGAACAGAATGAAGGGTGTCATGGGCGGAACATGTTGCAAGTATGCGGCTTGATACTATTGTGCAATCGAGGAACATCATACGGAATCAATCTAAATGGCCCTAGAGACACATTGACCATGGGTGTATCCACTAAAGCACGATGCACAAGCAGTTGACTAAGGAGCCTCTCCATCCCATCCCATCATGAATATCTCATCTCCCAAAAACTCAATCGAATGTATACCACCGGGGGTAAGTGCGATTTCTAGTGTCATGAGTGGGGGTAGATTATAGTCGCTCAGGCGTCCCAAATCAACCAAACCTGATCAATAAAGTCACAGATAGCATGCCTGTCTTTGCCTGAACTATCACAGTATCATGACCGGCTCAGCCAGTAGGCTGAGTGAGAGATGGGTCACGAATCGGGTGGGGTAGATTTGTGGTGGTGGTCTGTAGTAGTGGAACAATCAAACCCCCTTATTGATCTTTGAAATGCTCGGCAGTGGCATCAGTTATTGTAAAGCGCACGGCGGCCTCGGTGGAGGCGGTGTCTGTGGCGATGAGTGTCTTGTCTGGGTGGCCTCTGGCGCTGTGCCTGCTATTGGTGTGGTGGCGGATGTAAAATGGTAAAATTGGCCAGAGCTGAAAGGAGTAACATGTACGTGCGATCCATTTGTATCATCACAGTGAAGTGTTTGAAAAATGCTGCTGAAGCGGAAGGTGACGTGGGGATCGGTGTCTTTGTCATGCTAATGGCTTGACATCGATGCGGGTCCCGGAGCCACGGCTGCTTTCCCTTAGAATTACGAAGGAAGTGCGCGTAATCCTCTGAATATGCCCTCCTCGATGCCATAGGGCTGAACCAATGATCTAAAGAATGCGTATGTGGGAAGCCGCGGAGGCTTAGCAAGCGAAATTTGAAGGCTAGCATAATCATCGCGTCAGTTGCGATCTAAAGGTCTATCTATGTCTGAAATCTTCTCTCTCCGGTAGGAGATGAATGAAGTGACAAACTAATCCCAGCCTGCTGAGGCTCTAACTCTCTCAGGATCGACCGCTCTGAGTATTAAAGAATCTTGTCGATAAACTCTGTCCCAAAAATCAACCCATGTCTTACGCCTCGAAAGGTCTAATGATGCAAACCAACGGCCTGACTACCAGCTTGATAAGAGGAAAAGCATGATCCATCTGTGCCCCTCTTCCAATCTGTACGTGCATAACGGTATCTGGCTTGTAAGTGAATACGGGGCACCTATCCAGTGCCTCTGATATCAGGCATGCGGAACTTCAGTAAACAAAAATTTGCCACTAGAGGTCATCATATCGAGTCGATGCAACTCCATGAAACATGCGGGCCCCAGATCCTCTGCTCGATCCCTCATCAATCACGAACTGAGGTGTCATCAATAGTGGTGCGGGGCCATGATAGAATGTCGTGCGATTCAGTCGGTATGCGGTACAAATGCTCCGGCCCAGTGGGTTGGGTTGAGCCGGTGGTGGTGGTGGGTGGGCGTATAGTCCTGTTTGTATGGTGGAGTCCGGATGGTGATGGTGGTGGTGCGGTAGAATTAAGTGCGGGATGCTCCGAGAGTGGCAATGGTTGGGCTGATGCCATCAGTCTGCAATCTAGTCCCAATATAGCATCCGGGAGAGATGCCGTGGTATCAGTAATCCTCGGCCCGATTGGTCAACGGTAAGCGCATGCGGGGTCCATATCTCTATGATTTGATGTCACGCTCCTAAGCGTGTGGATGAGATTTCCTAACGAGTCTCAGATCCGAATCCAAGCGGGAACCCGGTCGCTCTGTCGACAAATCCTACGAGAAAAGGGGTAAATTAAGTCCACTGACTATCATTCAGAAATCAATCAGTAATGCAATCCCATGTAAAAATCCTCTAAGGGAATGGTGACATGTGACATCCAACTGACTAATCGATATGTGGCTCCACATGCGGGACGGGTCGACATGGTAATACCTTAGGGTGAAAAATTAGCTCGAAAAGTTAAATAAGAGAAAATGAGTCTAAGGCTAGATGGCCAGTACCCCCACAAGGATACACAACCCTAAGATCCTAATCAGCAATCAATCAACAATCAAAGTGACATACAGCCGCATGAGGTGTCCATGAAATCTAGCTCGAGGGTCTGCCTCTGAGGTCTTCATTGCTCGACATCAGTCATCTCCATAGTGCTCCCATACATCGATACTCCAGCCCTTATGCTGAACCCCGTATTCCGAACCCCTAGAAACTTGTGAAGGTGGAGTAGTTGGGAATGACTCCGAACAAGCATAAGCAATCCATGAGGAATGGCGACCAAGACTAGTGATTTAGATAAGGGGATTTACACATACCACTGGAAACCGCAATGACAGCGGTCATGCGAGGAAGGAGTAGTCATGCGAGGGAAGGAGGCGGTCATCGCGGCTAACAATCTGTGCACAAGGCAAGCTTATCCACAAAATCTACATTCGATCCTCTAGCTTCAATCCGATATTATGGCTAGATACCAATCAATAATGAGAAAGCATGCTATAATCAGCAGAACACCTGGCGTCAACAAATCACAAATGCAAGCCAAATACCAATCAAGTGTAAGGTCATCGTCGTCTATGTAGCCCCGAGAGCCTCGATCGAAGAGACCATGTGCTCCAGTATACCGACTCAGGATTCAGGCTTGAGTCCTCTTATGAAACCAGAGATTCTGGGTTTGATCCCCAGTGGAGTCAACAATTTGTGGACCCTACCCGATCCACGGGCCGGCGCAACTCGCTTTTAAATGAAAAGAAAATGTAGGTTGATTTTTGAATTTTAGAAAATCCGTCCTAGAGGAGGAACGGTTTTTCTTTGGGTCTCACCACTTTTTGTTGTTATTTTATAAGGGGAAAACCAAGTAAGAACAAAACAAATGACTCCGGTATGGAAAAAGCTTGATGCAAAACTAGATTTAAAATTAGGGATTGATTACCTATCAAGAAGGTCTGCTCCTTATGAGGGTACTTTGCTAGGCCGGAACGAGTCTCTACTAGTGAATTGGGTATGTGGGAGCATATGGGTCGTCAGATGATCACAAGAAGCTAAACATACAACTTGGATCGAGACCCGACCCTAGTGGTATTTAGCGTGCTTAAAACACTCAACAAAGAGGAAAATGGCGCGTACTGTGTGGTCCCTAGCCAAAGCGTATAAGGAAAGTTAGTCGCACATTTGAGCATACGATAATCTCAAAGAAAGCAAAGGAAGCCGGAGAAACCATACGCTTTGGCATCTCATACGCTCATTGATGCTACCACTCTTGTGCAACCATATACATTCATCGAAAAGCGGGCTGACAAAGCGGCCCCAGATTATTGGTGTAACTAATCACCCTTGGACCCATAGATCTTGATTCTTGAATCCAAAATTGAACCATTGGCGTGAAGCTAAACCCCATTTGAGCTTAAACACGCCGTACTACAGCGATATGTAATTGAATGGGCCGGACTCGCAGGTCTGGGGTTTCAATTATTAATCGAACGAGCCGCCCCTGAAACTGGCGGTTGATCAGGTTCCCCGAAACCCGGTCGAGCCAGGTTGAGAAAAGTGCAAATTTTAGAACATTCCTTCTGAGTAAAGAGCGAAAAAATATACAGGTGTACAATTAGACCTTTGAATGACTAAGAGCCAGAGCACAAACAAAACAAAGTACCTAAACTTCCATTCAGGAAAAATTGAACCCGATAAAAGTGGTGATCGATTTTCCAACAAGTTCAACCGGTTGAGAAAGACTCTCAAAAATTTTCAAAACCTTCCTCTGAGAGTCAGGAATAAAAAAAAAAAAATCAAGTAGAAAACCAACTCCGAGTGATTGAGAAACCAGGTCCTTGATTGCCAAAGACCACTGTTGTTCAGTAGTGAATTCATTGAGCCGTGTCTGGTTTCCCGATCGGTTATTGGGTTGAGAGAAAGATTGTCGAATTTTCGAACCTTCCTTAAGATGGATCCAACAGCGAATTAAATCAGGCTTTAGAATGTTTGAGAAGCCCAGAGCACAAAAGCTGATTGCACCAAAAAGGCCAAGTGCTATTCAATAATGGAGTCGGGTCAGGCAGGCTGATCACGGTTTCTGACAGGTTCAGCCCGGTTGAAAAACTCTCAAGAATTTTCCGAACCTTCCTCAAAGTCAATCAAAAAACAAATAGAGTATGGAAATCCCGACTCGAATGGCGAAGCAGGCACAAGCGGTACTTAGGAACTAAGCTAGCTGTTCCACATTAATGGATCGATGGTAGGCGATGCGGTTTTCCCAGCCAGGTCAGTACGGTTGAGAAGCCCCTCGAAAATTTTCAAACCTTCACCTCAGTGAGAGGAATCACAAAAAACAGCGGAGTACAAAATCGACTCCGATAGTGAAGAGTGACACAATGATTGCCTGGTGACCTAACACGAGTCCGCAAACAACAAAGGCCAAAAAAATCATAAAAGAAATGGGAGGAAGCATATAAATGTAGGTACTGTAAGATTCACGGCTATTCCCCACCTTTTCTTCTTTTTCTTTCTACTTCCAAAACCCGGTATCCACTCCTTGAGTCGTGAACTCCTCTTCCAAAAAATGAGAGAGGAAGACCCTTTCTACAGTTAGATAAACTCTCCTTTCCTCCTTTTCTCCCTTTTCTCTCTTCTTCCCTCCTTCCTTTTTTTTGATCACCTCTCATGTTTTCTTCCTGTTTATCTCTCATTTTCTCTAGCCACCCTATTTTTTACCTTAGTCCAGACTCTTACCTTTAGTCTTGAGAACTTCCTGACTTCATAAATACTCTCTATTCCGAGGTCCATAGCTTCATAACATTTACTTCTCCTTAACACAATAGAGTGGACCCAGGTGGGTTACTGTGTGACCTCTTGTGGTCTGTGGATCAACCATGCCTAGGTGATCTGAGTTACTGTAGATTCGGTCCATATAGGATTTGGGCTCTAAAATCCGCAATTAGCGCCCCACGCAAGTTGGCGATGCACCCGTGTGGAGTTCTTGGCCCGAGGTGCGTCAGATTAAGAAAAAATCAAAATTTTGAAGATATTCTAATGAAGAATAAAGGTCATGAAAAACGGTGTGATTCCTAGTCAGGAGTGAGGGATATATGACCCGAAAACAAGCCCAGTCTTTCAAGAATTCCAGACTGCTCTGTAATGAACTTCAGTGAAATCAATTGAGGGCGCTAATCAGTTACTAAAAATTTTCAAATTTTTCGATACTTCCTCAATGAGTAAGGAATCCGAAAAAAGCATTCCAATTAGAGTTGGACGAGGAGATATGATTGAAGCAGCTGAAGTGCTGCAGATTCGGCGATACTCAATAAACTCACGTTAAGCCGCGGGGGCCCACTTGCTTCTATGTACGATGCAATAACTAAAAAAGAAGCCATGATGACACTCTAAAATTGAACTACATACTTTTCAGTGGACCATATACAAGCCCGCTGGGGCTCGGAGGCAGACTAAACTAAAGAGTATAATGAATTGTTATATAGAAAACGATGGGTGAGTGTAACACCCAAAGGATAAATGCGAAGTCTTGTGGGACAAAATTAAGTCTACAGATCCATCAAAACTGCCGAGCTCCTGTCGGGCATTCCACGAGTACCGTCTCTAGAGCCCTATTGGTGAGCTGCTCCACGACCGCCATCTCCTTGTGTAGGTCACCCTTGGCCGGCCTGCAACTCCTCTCTAGCCCGGTACAACTCGTCTTGGTGACTGCTTGGCGTCCTTAGGGCCTCCTTTTCTTTATCCACGAGCCCACGCCCACCGCCCTTAGAGCATGCTTGAGGTTAGACATGCTTTACTAGTTCCTCGATTAGTTCCCTTATGCGGGCTTGAAGGCCGACCCTCTCGGAGGTCAGGGAAGCAACCTTAGCCTGTAAGACTTAGCCAGATCTGGCGAGAGCCCTCGGTAGGTGGCCCTCCTGTAAACCTTTCGCATAAGTAGCCACACCGCAAAAAAAAAAAAACAAAGTCATTCTTGAGCCAGAGCAACAAAAAAAAATCGGCAGAAGAACTTGGACGTACAGAGATGGTTCCCTGAAGCAAAAGAGCCAAAGCCTCCTCGACGGGCAGGGCACCCACCCTCTTGAGGTTGGAGTCGCGAAAGATGGAAGCATCCTTGGCGTGACTCATGAAGCGAGAGAGTCCTCATCCTGCTGACCTCAAGCGGTGCGATTCCCGATCACCTCGTCGGTATTGCGGGAGGGCGTGGGCGCCATGACGTGGGACTCGAGCCGAAATAGGGGAGAACCTCGAGGGGCTCATCGCCTCCCGAAGAGTCTCCGGCCCGACCGGCCGGAAGCGAGGAAGAGGCCCCCGCGCTTTAGGATCTTACTTTCCGAAGCTGGGAGGGGCTAGCCTGGCGAGCTGAAGGTTTCCGTTTCACGCTCTCTTCTTCTTTGCGGCACCTCCGAGTACGGGCCAGAAGCTCTCCAGGTGTGAAGCCGCAATAAGAGACTCCAAAACAGAAGGTGAGGAAGATTTGGGGACGAGAGGCTTCATGACGGAGAGGGGAGAAGATCTCAAAAAAGGAAGTTGGACAGGCCTCGCACCAGACCGTTCGGGAATATCTGACCTAATGAGCTCGGAATAGGCACGCAGGGAGCACTTCACCGGCCCAAGCTGCCTTCGTCCTTAGGAATGAGATGCAATTTGAGCACTGGAAGGCCGTATTATGACTAAGCTTGATCTCGGGAAATATCCTGTGACCTCTGAAAACCAAGACAAACCAGAACGAAGGAGAGCTCACGTAGGTTCTCGGGTAGTCGGATGGCGGGAACGCGAGTGTGTCCTCTCGATAAAGGTTGTATACGATGATGGCCACTAACAAAAATAAACGTTCCTTGAACTTGTGCAAAGATGGAAGGTCCAAAGTAATCAACTTGGCTCTGGAGCTCTTGGAGATATAAAGAAAGCCTTGTGACCTCCTTTACGAAGAGTCCCAGAGTAGGGTAATATTAGGAACACCCGGGGCCTTTGTCATAAAATATTCTTATTTACAGGAACACCCGAGTTGGGGGAGAAGTTTGAGAGGAAATAGGACATTGAAATCTTTGCGGAACCCTTTTTATAAAGATCACGAGGAAGCGGCCGTTCTAGACTCCTCAAAAGCACACCATCTTAGGCACTTGAATGACATAGGTGGCCCGGCCGTCGGGGCACCAAACACGGATCCCAAACGGGGGCCCACGTCTTGGGCCCATGAATCTCTGCCGTACAAGGTTAGGCCGTGGGGCTACGGCCTCGACATTACGCATAGCGACCCTTAAATATTGTTTGCTAGGATCTTAGGAATTTCTTTAATTTGCCTTACCCTTATCCGAGGAAAGGAGGCTCCCTCGGGGTAGCTCAATGAACCACCACCTGACCCAGGCGTCGTTCCCGAAGTCGATTCGCCTGGTGGAAGCCTCGGCGAGTTACTCCCTATGCGCAAAGCAGGAGGAGCGACCGAGGACCCATGGAGATCTGCGAGGGTGCATGAGGAAAAGGAATCGAGAAGGAAATCACGAGCCCGGCCAGAGCACGCCCTAGAACCTGCATGAGACTTGAAACCAAAGAAAAGGCGCCCAAGGCTAGAAACAGACGGGGACACCGGCCACACAAGCGAGATATCGAGGGGACCACCATGATCTTGAACACTAGTTGGACCTAGATTCAAGAAAAAGGAAGCTTTTAAACTTGCAAAGAAATGAAAAAAGCTGACAGAGACAAAAGTGCAAACGGTCGGGGGCGATTTTTTAAGGAAGTTAAGAGCCACGGTAAATAAGCAGCGAAAATCGAAGCCATCATTATCACAAGGCATTGGGGGGATGACGACAAAGCCTAATCAAACCCTTCTGAGTAGCCACGTGGGTTATCACGCGTCAGAAGAAACCATCGCTGTTCCCTTGCCTGCTTGCTTAGTCAAAGGCAGGGAGGGGCGATGGGGTTTGAGTGTAGGCGCCACGGGGCCCCAGTATGACCAATTTCATCGGGTTAAAAATGGGCCCAGTTGTGATAGGCCCGCTTAATGGTATCTAGGAAATGTAGGCCAAAAGCGAGGCCCGACTCATGCTAAAGGCGGTAGCCCAGTCCGTGAGTAGAGAAGCGCTCAATCTCATCATCGGGAAAGTAGGATATTTCCCCAATTATTGTCGGTCGATTATCCCTTATTAATCGGTTTACAATAAGGAAGAAAATCTTCCTGATGGGGAGAATATCGTATCGTCCTCACAACAAGGAAAGATACTATTACGTATTTATCATCCAACTAGGAAAGTTATTATAATCATCCATTATAAATGCCGGGCCACGTACCCAAACCCGGTGAAGGTGCGCGAGACTTATGCACAAAACTTTATTCCTTAAGCAGTTGATCTTCTCTTCCTGGAAATAAGCCGGCTTAGGCATGGGAGGAACATGGCTGAGCCGTGATCCTTTTGTTTTTGCTTTGCGGAAGAGTCAACGTCAGTCGTGAATGACCCAACAAATCTAGCAACGCTCGAAGCCCCGGTTCGATTGAAAAAGCATCATCAGTTTTTTTTAAATAATAAATCAATGGTTTAGTCCTTGGCCAATCAAAATTAATTCAAACTTGTTTCTTTTAAATACCTACTTTACCAAGTCATTCACGACATGGGAAGTGTTATGACGTTTTCATTTCGTTAATTAATTTTAATTATTTTTCTCACTAATCTTTAGAGGGATCCATTGGGGGCTTCACATTCTAGGGGATCTTTTGGAGAGATCCCCCTCATGTCATTAAACATACTTTTCTTGAGATCTCTCAAGCTCTCAAAACTCTCTCTCTCAAGTGCTTCCAAGGGCTCTTTCTCCTCTCAAGTGATTCCAAGCACCCTCTTTCTTTTCAAGTGCTTCCATACCAAACCAAACACAATTTTCTTGGAGGAATATCTTTATATTCGAGTTGTACCAAATCTTACTAATAGAGTGCACTTGAGGTGAGATTTGGTTGTTGAATCCCGGAGGTAGAGTGTTGGTTTCCCACTGTACCAAGGTTACAAACCGGAGATGGGCGAATATACTTTAAAGAGTTGCACGCCTCAGCCATCCAACAAGATAAGTTCATCTTGCCTTCTTGTTCATTTGTTTGTTTGTTTTGGGCTAATTCAAATTTTCTAATCATTTAAACTTACTTAAAGACCATGTACAAATGGTATCAGAGCCAAAGGCCGTAGGTGGTAACTTGTTAGTACATGTCTAGGAAATGCCTTTCAAAAGGATGAGAAGAGCTTAAGGTAAGTGGATCATTGTGACCCCTCCACTTAATTACCCAGGGATTTTTCCAGTGTACTTAACACAAACACTTACCGTCTTGGTGTCTGTTCACATAAAAGACCAAAATCAACAATCTTAAAGTAGATTAAATTCCTAGAATTGATGGATACCTCCCTAATTCACAACCGTCTTGACATTTCCAAGGTTGATCTTTTTAATGGGACCTTCTTTAAAAAATGGCAAGAAAGGATATTTTCTACCATTGATGTTGTGAACCTAGGGCACATCTTGACAAACCCAAAACCTAAGAGTGATCCTACACACAAATACTTCCAACATGAGTGTTTTGTTTGGCTATGAGAAACTTGAGTTGATAGGTAATAAAAATGTTGACATGGCTGAAGATATTGATTTTCACAGGTCAACTTCAAGTTATTTGATTATCTTTGCAAGAGGATTCGTGGCTTGGCAGTCAAGGTTGCAAAAGTGTGTGGCACTTTCAACTATTGAACTAGAATTTATTGCAATTACAAAAGCTTGCAAGGAGTTGTTGTTGATGAAGAAATTTATCTAAGAACTTGGTTTCAGACAAGACCATTATATGTTGTTTTATGACAGACAGAGTGTCACACACCTTGGTAGAATTCTGCCTTTTATGCACTATCAAAGCACAATTTGAAGTCTGATAGCATTAGACGTTAGATGTCTTAAATGACAAGCAGTTATAACATGAAGAAGTTTATAAGGATGATAATGGATTTGATATGTTAACAAAGCCACTGCCAAGGGAGAAAATTGAACTTTGTTGCACTAGCAAACCCTCCACATTGTTCGAATATACCAAACCCAACAAAACCCATAGGATAGAGACATTTTTGTTTTTTGGAGTAGGTTTGATGAGTTATCGCTTACTTTAGAGCATTTGGTATCGTTGTTAGGAGCATAATCTACAAAACTAAATCTATTCTCTGATTAGAAAACTGGGGAACATAAGGCGCATTTTAAATCTTATTTCTCTCCTTAGGCACATTTAAGAGGATGCCTTTTATTCAATAATTGCAATAAACTCAAGGTCAAAATTTTGAATTTCTTGGCATTTCCTGCATTCAAAGAGAGGGAAAATCCTCTTGTTGGCTTGATGAGAAAACAGAAGAAAGAGAGCTACTGAATCTTGCAAGTAATGATACAGTTATAGTCTTTGATTCACTAAAATTGAGATTTTTGTGATACAGAAAAACAAATTCTCTCCCTTTAAAACATTTTCCCAGCAACCAAACATACCATAAAAAACAGCGGGTGGGGGGGGGTGAATATGTGTACTAGAAGTGCAATTTTCAGAAGCTCCACTCCTAATTTTCTCGCCAACCAAACAGACCACAAGCAGCAGGCGATGACATACTGACCTTGGAAAAACCAGAATCAGAGATGGCATTTCTCTTTCTGTAGCGTTCGCTGGAGATTGCGATAGTATCTCCATTAAACAAGAGAACCGGCGGTGGAAACTATCTCAGAGGAAACCGGCCAGCCACCTCCGCCGGTGGTTGGATCTACCCCTGAATCAGAAGGCTGAACTTCTTCTTCCCTGCCGTTTTGAGATTCAAATGGACATACCCACAAGCCGCGTGGCCTCCCCAGCGCCCCCAAAAAGTGAACCCGGCGCAGGAAGTAAACCACAAAATGCTACGTTTTCATATACATTCCAATCAATACAGCCACTTCATCGTCTGGATTGAAACATTCCGATGCCTTAAAATAGGGAAAATGCCGTATCATGCGCCTAGATAAGTGTTTAGCTTTCAAACAAAAAAAAAAACCTTTTTTGGAAATATAGTGTTTGGGAAAGTAATTGTTAGAAGGTGCATCCGGATAGTAACATTTTCCACTTACTTTTTTCTTATGTTTTCTTCCCTTTTTTAATTATAATTTTCTTTATTTTTTTCCGTCTTTTCCCTTGAACCCTCTCAAAGTTTTCTTAAAATAAAACATGGGCCAATAAAAATAATAACAAATTGCAATTTTTTTGAAGGAAAAATAATATTATTTATTCAGACTTACAATAGATCTATAGATTTAAGATATAAATAGCTAAAAACCATTTATGATGAAACAATATCAAAGTTAATAGCATAATAAATCGGCATAAAGCGTATAAATTTGATAAAATAGTGACTAAAATATCTGTAACTCCAGTTCTTCAACATATTGACGACCATAATTTGATATCTTCGACTGATTAAATATGTTTTGTCTGTCTGAATCGCCTTCACACAAATAAAGCATCGCAACAAGACGACGAACAACATCACGTCGATAAAATGATGATTGATGATGTTTTTTCAACCGAAACTGGGCTTGAGCGCATTGGATTCGCTGGGCCGGTCCGTTGACTCCGTACGTTGGACTCCTCTGCAAAAACAAGAAACAAAAAGGATCGACGGGGATCGCCCGTTGCCTCTCCGATGCCTAAGTCAGCTCTTTCCGGTGGAAGAAAATCGGGCTGAACCCAGGGAATGAACTTTATCACGTACCTTTCTACTTAGATGGGTTGACTGGTATTTATAGTGGTGGCTCTCCCGATTGGATGGTGATGCGGACTCTCTCTTATTGGATGGGGATTTTCTTTCCCTTATCGTTTATTCAGTTAATAAGGGATGAATTAAGTAGTTATTGGGAATTATTATACTTCCCTTATTGGTGGAGATTCGATTCGATTTATAGGATATGGGCTCTTTGGGCTTTTTGCGTTATCGGCTCTTGGGAGGGATGAACTGGGCTCCCGTTTTGGGCCTGCGCCAGGGGTCGGGCCGTCTTACTGGGCTTACTTATTAGTCTTCTTTTAATCCTGCTTCTCGGACTTGGGAGGTGGGCTTGCGCACCTGCTTTTAAATAAATCGGTGCCCCAGGCCTTAGTTCTGGCCCGAGTGTAGGCGAGAACGTATCGTTTCTTGGATCGGGTGTGATTTCCACGTGGTTGCTCAAGGCTAGTTTGATTAGGGCTTTGGCGCCGTAAAATGTCTTGTGGTAATGATGACTTTTCGACTTTCGTGCTTATTTCCTCTAGTTCTTTCAGTTTCTTTTGAGAACATTCTCTGATCGTTGGCATTGTGTTCCCTTGATATTGAAGCTTTTTCCTTCTCTGCGAGTTCGAGCTTCTTTTTTCTTGAAACTTGTCTGATCATTGTTCAGAACTTCTTTTGGTGTTTTGTAATACCCTGCTTGGGGTCGTCCCTTTCGTTATGTTCCTAGGACCGATACATCTTTCTCCTTCTTTGTCTTTTCGAGAGGTATTGCGAGGCGTTAGGGGTAACGGTTGGGTTTTGTTACAAATCCCTGGATCCACATTTTTGTTTTTTTTTATCCGACCGTGTATTCCCATGGGTCAGATTAGTTCCTATGCTTTGTGATGAGGTGTGACCTCTGGTCTGGTTGTTGGACGGTGTAGTGAATCTGTCGGCTTAGCCATGGATTTATTCTTGAGATGCCCTAAGAACCTCCTTCCCACAGCCCAGGTAAAGGCAAGGATAAAATTGATGAGATTAAATACCCTGTGAGGTCTGAATATCTGAAGTCGGTTGTGCAGAACGCCCTGGTGGTGGGTCCTAGCAGGGTTGAGCCTTTATTTGGGGAAGTCTTTGCAAGACGATATAGGCCCCCGTTTGGTGTTCAGGTTTGGTCTCCTGACGTATTGACCTCTATGTCGTGATCACCCCGAGATGGTGTGCTTTTGAGGTGGCCTTTGAGAATGGCCTGCAATTTTCCTTGCATCCTTTATAAAAGGGTTTGCAACATTCAACGTCTGCCCTTCTCAGCTTTACCGCCCAACTTTTGGGAGTATTCCTAGTTAGGTGTTGGTTGTCTTTAGGGATAAGGGCTTGGGTGTTCTCGGTATATCTACTGCTCCCTGAACCTCTTGGCGTGAAGGAAGCCAACGAGGGCTTTCTTTGTTTATCTAAGTGTTCGGCCGCCGGCGATCATCTCGGATCTCGTTTCCACAAGTATTGGAAGGAGCTACTTTTTGTCGATGACATTTGTTGAATTATGATCCTGCGACCCGGGAAGACACAACACGGCGTTAAATTTGTTTGGACCACTCCTGAGAATCTACGTGAGCTTTTCTTTGCTTTAGTTTGGTCTAGTCTTCACAGATTATAAGGTATCCCTAACTTTGCATTGGTTGTGTGCTCTTTAGGTATTCTCCCTGATCTTAGCCCTGAAGACAGGGACGTGAAGCGGAAGTTAGCCAAGTGTCTTCCGCGTGCTTACTCTGAGCTCATCGGGTCGGGCATTAGGAGTCTTCGGGTTGAAGTGGCCCGACCTTCTACTCCTAAGGCCTTCACCTCCATACATTATGAAGTTTCTCCCACGGGGCTCATGGTTGTCAAGTCCACTAAGGAGAGCTTAGACTTCAGGTGGAGGCGTTGTCCGGGGGGCACCGAGTGTGACGAAAGTCTCAGGACTCCCTTGAGAAGAGCCATCCGGCCTGGGGTAAAGCCCCGAGGTTGGGGACGTCTTCTTCATCACCCTCTGCCCATGTCAAGTCACGGGGGCAGAGCGTACCATCTCCGGCCCGAAGTGCGGGGCGCCAGGATCATGACCTCACTCTTGCCTCTGCTGCCAGGCGAGATTCCTCGGGGAGGGTTGTTGAGCCTCCGTTGGAGGTTATGCCTATCTCGGTTGGAGTCCTCTTGTGCGAAGCGACCTCCTCTTCGAGTCGCGAGAGGAGCTTGGGAGGAGCGCCTCGAAGCTGATGGAGATGAGGATTCCTTACTTTCCAATGTGGAGCTTCCATCCTCAGGGATTCTGATCTCAAGAGGTCGGATGCTGCCTTGTTAGGAGGCTGGCTCTGTCGCTCCAGGGTCGCCTCCGTAAGTTCCGTGTCTTTGTTTATGCACTTTATCTTGGTTTTGAGTTGTGCATTGACTCTATGTGTGTATTGGCCGGTGGTTACCCGCCGAAGAGTTTCGAAAAGGGCCACTGCGAGGCAGGAGTCGTGCCAAAACATGAGCTTATAAAGCTAAAGTGGCTTCTCTTACCTCTGAGCGGGCTAAACTGCGAGCTCGGATGCACAATATGACGGAGGAAGCCGTGAAGCTCAAGTCCGACCTGAGGCATACTTCGACGGCACGAACGCGGGCCGAGGGTAGAGAAAAGAAGGCCCGATAAGGCTTGAGGGTTCTGGGGGGCGAGGCTTGGGGAGGTCGAGTGGGTTGCGGCCCACTGGGAATGAGCTGCGGGTGATCGGGGATGGGTGAGAGGCGCCATAATGAAGTTGCGGGTAGTCAAGGAAGGTGTAAAGCGCCCGAATGGTACCCAATTGGTCGGGAAGAGCTACAAACTGCTAGAGATGAAATTTGCATAATAAACGATTCTAAGCCGAGCATGCGAAGATTTCTAGAGTGAGCTACATTGAATGTAACGTAGATGAGTGCCATGCGTTGAGGGACCTTGAGAGCGAGGAAGCTTTAGTCATTTTAGAGGACGGACGATACTTAAGTTTAAGGGGCGAGGCACGCACTCGGTGGGCTTCTGGATGGCTTGCTTTCCAAAGGAGGGTTCTAACGCCTACCCGGGCTTGGACCTTAATTTTGATATTCCCAACAATGAGGAGGCAGAAGAGTCCTTTTCTCTGAGGATTGCTCTGGAGGCCGACCGCCCGGTGAGGCCACTCCCTTTCTTCTTATGCGCTCCTAACCCGCGCTGACGTCGAGGCCTCCTTGTACAATTCTGCTTGTTTTTATCGACCCAGGCTTTGAACCTAGGATATATGCTCTTATTTATTCTTAGCTGATACTTAATGAATACCCAATTTTCTATCTCGCCGGCTTTACCCACTAATTGTGTTCCTTGTCTTTGCTTGCAATGCAGCCCGGCACAGCTCCTAGGTTACAAGGCCTTAATTGAGCGGTTGAGGTCTTGAAGGCCCGAGGAAATTTCTTGAGGCTCAGTGGGCTATTACTTTGGTAAATTTGGCTCACGTGGCTATATGGCCTTTTGTTGGCGGTTAGGCTCTTGAAGTTTGGTGGTTGTGGCCGTGGGCTAATGCACGGTGGAATTAATACGTGGCTATATGTATGGATTGAGCAATTGAGCTCGCAAGGCGAGCTCTTTGGGCTCTTAGTGACCCAAAGGCCTTCTGGTTATTAAACTCACGCAAAGCTGACTATTAGGCTCTTGGGTGTTGAGGCCTTCCTGAAGCTGATTAAACTCTACAAGTGGTATTGGGCTCTTGAGGCATTTGTGACTTAAGGCTATTCTACCTTAGAAACAATTTAGGCTCTCTCAAAGCTGGTTCCTTGGCTCTGACTGTCTGCCTTCCTAGGTTGTCTGCACGCCCTATAAATTTAATTTAGGCTCTCTCAAATTGAGCTACTGGGGCTCCTGGGCTATTGTGCCTTTTGGCTTGAGTTAAACTCGAAAGCCAAAAGTTGCTTGGCTCCTGGGTTTATTACGCCTTCTAGGCTATTCTACCTCGAGCATTTAGGCTTCTCAAGCGGCTCTTGGGGCTCTTGGGCTATTGTGCCTAAGTACAGGCGACTCATTGGCTACATGGCTTTGTTCGAGCGAGTACCATTGGGTTCTGGCCTTGAGGCCAGCTAACCAGTTGTTAAGCTACGCAAGCCCGAGCTCTTGGGCTCTGATGCGCTCAGGTAGGCTCACATGGCTTATTCGAGCGAAATTTCTTTGGGTTCTGGCGTGAGGCCTTCTGAGTTGTTAAGTGATTCGTGCCACCGGTAATTTGACTAAAATCAACAAAAATTATATGCACCTAAGTTCTACTCTTTACTTAGTGAATCAAGCTCACTGTGATATAGTAGTCTGAAAGTCGAACACGGGGGATGGGTTTTCATCCACAGAAATGATTTGCATAAGTGCACGAAGGTAAGGCTTTCTATTTGGACTCCTTTGGATTGTGTTTCAAAAGCGATTAGAATGGTTTGAAAAGCGATAATTGTAAGCGAAAGTTAAAGGTGAAAAGTTAACTTTGGAAGAATTAGGTCACTAACTTGGCAAGTTAGGGCAAACAAGTAATCTCGGGTTTATCCTACGGCGTTATGACATGCAACCTATAGTCCATGGCATAGCAGGATCTATATTTAACTAGCAAACCTCACCCTTGAGTAACTCTATTTGAGTCAATACGGGTGTAACATGCGGTTATGGCCCCTTTACCTGTTTAAAACCCTAACATTTAATATCATCTCAGAGGCTCGTAAAGACCATCTAATGAACCACAGTGCATCCTAGCAATGAAATACCATGCAACTGTATCCACGAAAACATGGAAGTATTGGCCAAATCAATAACATTAAATGCTATACAGCCCTAATTTGAGAAACCCTAACATATAAATATCATTTTTAGAGGCTCGTAAAGACATCTAAAGAATCTGATACCTCTCTCCACTTCAAGATATACCTTTGGATCCTAAAGCATGGAGAGTATTAGCCAAGTGTGGCATTTCATGTTATGCAGCCCCTATTTTGAGAAGATGGGGGCCATAAATCACAATGCAGCTTTAATGCAAGAGGACAACATGCGTATGCCCGCGCTAAAGCTGCTTCCTCCTCTTTCAAAAGAAAGGAGAGCAGCAAGCTCTCTTGAAGTTGTCATCCTCAAGAGGGTGTTTAGCTGACCGAAAGGGAGAAAGAGGAGAGAGAAGAAGAAAGCAAAACCTAATTAGAAATATAAGACTTTATTTACAAAAATGAAAACTTACAAAAATCTTCTCTCCCAATTGTTGCTTAGGGTAACAAAACAAGGGAGTTTATGAACTTACCTCAATACATGAAAATACCAAAAACCTATCAACGGCTAAGTTAAAAAAGGACCAATAGGAAATTAATACACACCAAGTTTGGAGTCGGTTTGGCATTAATTACAAAAACATGTGAGGCATTAAGTTTTACTAAGTGAAGAATTTCGCTGAGTAGCGAAATCACAAGGCTTTAATGGCAGGAGATTTAAGCTAAGGATGGCCAGTTTAGCTGGCTAGCGAGGAATTTATAAACTAAGCGAAATTCTTGTGAGTAGCAAAATCAGTTCATTTCGCTGAGGCAGTGTCTAGCGAGGTACAGGTGGTCTGGCGAAATTTGGTGTTCGCTTAGGTGCGAAATTTTTAAGCTAAGGATGCGAAATTTTCGCAATCTATGAAATTTTAAGCTTAGCGAAATTCAACTTTGACCAATCCCTTCACATCTTTTCATCACGCTCATTGCATCGAATTTTCTTCACTTTGCCTTGGTTTCTCATTGATTCTTGGGCTGATTGTTGCCTGAGGACTTAATTCCAACTTCATGATTCATCATTTGTATTGAGAGACGAACTCCAAAAGTGTGCAAAAGCCTACAAAGCGACCAAAATACTCTCTAAATGGCATAGAACATTACTAAGACAACGAACACTTCAATTTGTATATTGACATGATTAATGGCAAAGCACTCAAAACCTATCATGTAGGGTTGGTGCACTTTGAAGTAAGCTAATCACCCCCAACCAAAGCGTTGCTAGTCCCTTAGCAATGCAAAAACAAAAGGAGATGCATGTAGTGATTTTCAAAAAGGTTATGATTCAAAAAGGGTTTATATACATATAAATATTACTTTAAATTGAAAGATTGAAATCAAAATTTGAAAACCGATATGAAAGAACCAAAACCAAACAAGAACAATTTTCGGACAACTTTAGGTCCATGATTCTCAACTTGGATTTCCACCTAAATCTATCGGTTCTTTATATAACCAGATTAAGCCAATAAATTGCAAAATTTGTTCCCTCCCCCCAACCTAGCACTGACATGGCCTTAAGTTGTTGAACAACCTAGATAGGGTTAGTTACACTCTTCTTTCTTTATTCATCTACATCGTAGGGTCTGATACTTAAAATCCGACTTCACCAAAAGTCCGTGCGAGGTCCAGATGACTCCCAACCAATTAAGGTTTAGGGCATCAAGCCAAAAAAGGATCTACGACCACTAACTCTAAAGGCTTTACCAGGACTCAGAATGACTTCGAAAGTGCTTTACAATTCGTTAGACTCTACCTATCCACCCATGTAGCAGACACAAATCGATGACTCCTGACCAGGTGGGCATAGGGCATCGGGTTTCAAAGGCTTTCGCCATACACCCCTCGGACCGTGCTCGGGTTTCAAGGCAAAACTTCACGACTTTATTTGTCTTTTTCTTCTTTTCTTTTTCTTTTTCTTTTTGCTTTTTCTTTTCTTTTTCTTTTTGGAAGACAACATTGGTCTTCAAGTATGGGTAACACAAACCTATCTGGGTTGCCAACACTTAAGGCCGATACAAGCGAAAGAAGGCGTGACAAATTCACGGCCTACAGGGGAAATAATCTGGGTGTAGTGTGGCAGATTAGCATATAAGGAGAAATTTCAAGTTGAGCATCTTTAGGCGCAAGTGACGAAATTGTTTCAAGCATGGAATTTGTTCTAACATAGAGGTGACAAACGGGGACTATTCTCCAGCAAAGGCAATTCAATTCCAATTTAGCATGATTCAATTGTTCAATTGAAAGAAAAACATTTACACACAGATGGAAATGCAAGTACTTCACCGGATAAAATGGGCATGCCCTGCGGCCTCTCTTGTGCGCGAAAAAAAAACAAATCAATCATTAAGCTCAGCGATATCACTATTTTTAAACACCTGACAGTTTAAATAGTAAAGAAATGAAACGTTAGCTCTTTGGAACAAGCGATAACCACTCTGAATTTACAAAACATGGGATTCGGGAGGATGGCGGGGAGCTCTCTGCCGATGACTTGCACCACATAAGGTTTAACCCTCTGTCCATTGACTTTAAATACCATGTCATCACTTGGATCCACACGTAAGTCAACTTGAACCATTTGGGTATGCTTCATTTGGACAATGAATGGACCCGTCCATCGAGATTTGACTTGCACAGAGCAAATGGAGTTTGGGTATATAAGAGGACTTGGTCTCCCTCGCCCAGAAAATCTTCTAGTTATCATTTGGTCATGCCATTTCTTTGATCTTTCTTTTGCAATCTTGGTATTCAAGTAGGCATTATTCCGTATTTCTTCCAATTCATTAAGATCGAAATCTCTTCTCTCCATTTCAAGCTTAGGTCCATGTTTAAAACTATTGTCATGCATGTACTTTGTACTCCAATCTCTCTTGGAAAGTGACATGCCCTACCATGAACCAGTAGATGGGGACATTCCTAGGATTGTCTTGAGAAAGGCATTCTATAGGCCATAACGAATCAAAGTTTAATGGACCAATCTTTCTGTTGGTATTAACCACCTTCATCGGTATGAGATGTGAATTTCCTGGTAAGCGAGTTCCACACAGCCACTTGTTTGAGGATGGTAAGGAGTAGCCACTTTGTGTTTCACCGTATTTAGCCATGAGGTTTCAAATGGTTTTGTTACAGAAATGCGAACCTCCATCGCTAATAATGGCTTCGGTGTTCTCGAGCACAGGAAAAGATATTGGCTTTGAGAATTTGAGTACCGCCTATGGTCATTAGTTTGCGAGGATCGCTTCAACCCATTTGGAACATAGTCCACTCCCACCAAAATGTATGTATGACCATATGGGAGTGGGAAAGGTCCCATAAAATCGATACCGCTACATCGAGCAGATTCGACCACAAAATTGGGTTCAATGGCATCATATGGCCAATGAGACAATTTCAGAGTCTTTGGCATCTGTCACATACACGGCACATTTGGTATGCTTCCTTGAACAATGAAGGCCAATAGAAACCTGACTGCAGTACCTTCATTGTTGTCTTTTGGGAAGCAAAATGACCACCACAAGCACTCTCATGGCAATGGTTTAAAATTCCTTCTTTGATACCATAAATTTTTACATTTCTAATGATTTGATACGCACGGTATTTGAATAAGGCAGCTCTTCCAATAATAGGAATGGATTTTAGCAAAGAAATATTCCTATCTGTCCTTTCCACTTTCGGTGGGATTTCTCTTTTGTAGTGAGGAAATTGGCAATGTGAGCATACAGGAGCTTTCTCCAAGCTGCATTGCAAAGGGATTCTTCGGGAAATTCATCATTAATAGAGTGAATTTGTGAGTGTCGTGGGCTATAGTTAACCTTGACAGATGATCTGCCACCACATTTTCCACCCCTTTCTTATCTCTAATTTGCAAGTTGAACTCTGAAGTACTTGGAACCCAACGGATGGTCTGCTTTTGCATTTTGTTGAGTTCAGGATATTTGAAGCGAGAATGATGGTCTGTAAAAACTGACTATATCGACCCAGTAAGTATACTCGATTTATCTAAGGCATATACCCTTTGCCGACAACTCTTTCTCTGTGATGGTATATGTTCCTTTGTGCTTCATTCAGGGTTTTTGCTTGCATAATACACCATGAGGTTTCCACGTCTTCTCTTTGGCAGTACAGCTCTATAGCAGATCCTCATGCGCCACATAACTTGATGGCAGCCAGATGGGTGCTTTCGAACTATTAGGCCCGTAGTCAAATGAAATTTGGAGTTCTTCAAAACTCTTAAAACCCAATCTTTCTCCCAAAGCAATTTGTCCTTCTCAAGAAGAAGCTTATCTGGGGTTGTCATTTGGAAAAATCTTTGTGAGCCAGTGGTGGCTTTGCATGACCAAGATTTATATAATTGTTTTCACATTTGTTGGGGCGGCAATTTGGAAATTATGTCGATCTTTGCTTTATCAACTTCAATTCCCCTCTTAGAAATAATGTACTGATACAATTCCTTGGTTTACCATAAATGAACTCCCGATTAAGCCAAATTCTTCTCTATATGCACCTCTGCCAAAATGGCTTCCAAATTGATTAGCATTCTTCAAAATCACCCACATATCTTGCTTGATATCATCCATGTATACATAATTATACGCTCTACCATGTCCTTTGAACATCTTTGAGCATACATGTTGAAAAGTGGTGGGCGTTACAAAGCCCAAAGGCATCCTCCACATCAAGCATACGTGCCCGAAATGGGCTGATAAAGTAGTCTTTTTCACGATCTTAAGAACATTCTATCACAGGTACCACGAATACCATCCAAAAGCAATGGAAAGTTGTGCAAATCTTTCTAGGAGTGATGGAGTGAGAGCGACAATGGAAAGTGGTCTTTTAGTGTACTCATTGAACCTTCTATAATCTATGCATACTCTTATTTGGTTGTAAGTCGGATGAACAGTTCTTCACCCTTCTCGTTTTCACAGTCGTTGCTCTGATTTCTGTAGGCACCAGGTTGGGCTAACCCATGTGCTTTATCAAAAATGGGATGATGATGCCAGCTTGGAGCAGTTTCAGACCTCCTGAACTACTTCTGTAGATGGGATTCAACCTCTAGTTGGGGGTACTTCTTGACTTTGGAGCTCCTCTTTACAAATTAGATGTGATGAGTGCAAATGGACGAGTTTATGCCTTTCAAATCAGAAATTTTCCATCCCAATGCTTGCTTATTCTTTTGAGAAGGTCTGAGGGGGTGTCTTTCTTGTGCGAGTGGTTAGCGGCCCAGAAGAAATCTGAGCTGAACCTTCCTTTCGTTTACTTCCAAATACATGCTTTAATCGGGGAGGGTTTGAGTTCTAAATTTGTTGGTTCCTTGGGTTCATTACCAGTCGATAGAGCCAAAATTTCTATTCTTCTTCTCGATTACCCCACAATATAGCTCATTTCACGAGTCGTGTTGCTCTACCAGAGCAATCGGATAACTCTGAAAGTTATGTCTTTTACTTCTTTGTTGGTTGCTTTGTTCTTCGAATGGTATACAAAGAAATGCAACTGTGAGAGTGTCCTCCTCCTAGGCATATACCCTTACCCAAATAGAAAAATGTGAGTTCCAAGGTTATATTTAAATGTAGGTTGCATGACTCCATTAGGCAATTGATGATTGCATTTGAAGTAGTCATGGTCTCCCCAGACCAACGATGGGCACTGGTTGGGTCCTATTTACCAGCCAGTTACGTATCCAATTTTAGCAAATCTTGGATAGTAAAATCGTCACTTGGCCAGAAACGTCCTCAATGGTTCCTTTGGTATTTTAATGAGCTATCGGCGAGTGTGATGGAAGTGGGTTTCGGTTCACCCAGACCCAATTGCTTGTACATAGAATACGACCTTGATTCACACTGGCTCCAGGTCTAACGATTCTTTCTCACTTGATGCCTCAGTATTCAGAGATCGTAGGACATCTGCGGATCCGCCCGCTGCTTCTTGAGTCTTGCTTTCTCTATATTAGCCTTAGCACTCGATTAAAGGCCTTTTATTTACATTAAGACCACTTTACAGTACAATCCTTTAAATTTTAAATAGTAGGAACACATTTAATCATATAGAGAATATGACTTTCACGCGCGCTGATATGACATTTACGTTTGGTTAACGGAGATGTTTCTTTGGAGAACACAACGGAAACGGAGGGGATATTCTAATCTCTACTTCTTCCTTGTCCCTTGTTTGTTCTTCACAGTGGCTCGATACTAATGGTGACTTAGTGGCTTGTCTGTTGACTAATTCCTTTCCATATTAAAGTCATAGCGCCTTAACTATCGGAGTTTTGCATTTTAAGTCCTCGGTCGATTTGTTTTTCATTCACCCGCTCTGATATTGTTGTACGGAAAGGAGCCTTCCTTTTTAAAACTCTGCAAACTGTGATTAGGCAGTTTTGAAGTCTCCAAATGCATATTACCATTTCTGGTAGTGAACTTTCTCTTGCTTCAATTTTCGACTTTCGTTTGGACATTGACATACGTTTCTTCTACAAATATACTACATGCCAGAATTGGGATTACTGTTCGCGGGAGAATAGTGGAAATTGTTGTATTAGTGGAATCAAACATAACGATGTGCTCTTGAGAAGTATACAAGTGGTTTGGATTTCATGACAACTTTGGACAATTTCTCGATTAGGGTTATTAGTGTGCCATATGGGCATCCTTCGTGGTTTATTTTGACTGGCATGGGCGCGCTCTTGGCGGTACTCTCGGAGTAATTATTTGGCGAAAATTGAAGCAAGAAAATTAGGATGAAGATAGCTCATTCTTTGTTTTGCATTTCATGCTGATTTCTCATTTCCCGGATCATCAAATCTTTGAGTTAAAGCGGTCAATTTAGCTTTCATCTACGCCTCTTGAAATGCATACTTGTCTCCTTTGGTGGTTCAATGGCCTTAATCTTTCGACTTCCCTAGGACTAGGTTCATCCCAAGTTTTGGAGTTTATTCCCATAGTTCATAAAATCCATAGCCGTCGGGATCTTACTCAGTTACCCCACACATGGTTTCAGCCAAATTGTTTCATGGCGGGAGACCTTCACCATCATAAGAAATGGTTCACCAACATCCAAGTATCAAACCCCATGATAATGGACGAGCGATGGTTATAAAATCTGTCATTCTTGGTAAAAATCTCTAATCTTTGAAACTGAGTGTAAATTTGTCTTTTAATTGTGGTCTTATGAGCAACTGAAGAACTTCTTGGGGGTAACCTGCGACTACATTGATTCAGTGGTTTACAGGCCTCGGTAAGGTTGAGCCATATCTTGGCCTTGTCCTTTAGAGTCGATGGAAATGCCTTTAGCTTCAGCAAATCATGTCCATCATACCTTCCTTAAAGGTAGTGAAGACACCACTCAAAATCACATGAGTGTATGGATTTTCATTTTCCATACCATGATATGTGGGGAGTAGAGGTACAAATAAGGCCTCCTTTGCTGTCTTCGGCGGGAGGAATGATACGGGATGGGACCTTGCTCTAGGAGGTGATTGCGATCCTGTAGTTACATGAGCATTTGGATTCATGGGGGTTCACAGTTTAGCTCTGTTGTTCCTCGGGTATGGATCCATGGTATGAGTATGTACCGACTTCACTATTAGGTCAGAAGTTTATTATTGCTTATCCTATCAGTCCACGATGTTGTCTATCCCCTTTGTTGCATGCTGTTACAAAATTATAGAGACAACGAAGAACTAACAAAGCATGGTTAAGGTTAGCTATGAAATTAAAACTAATGGATGTGACAGTCTGATTCTTGCTTGGTAAACTATGGTTCATAGTGTAAAGTAATAAAGGGTAAAGTTTGCCTTCACTTGTGGTGTTGAATCACAAGTACACTTGACTCATCGTGTGGTTGGCACCATCCGGCCAGCGGCGCCATTTGATTAGTGCCACGATGACTGGGAGCTAAAATGTAAAATTTATATACACTAGTTCTACTTTGTCGGTAGTCGAAGCTGCTGCCGGTATAGTGGTCTAGAGTCGAACACGGGGATGGGTTTTCATCACAGAAATGATTTGCATAAGTGCACGAAGGTAAGGCTTTTGTTGAACTCTTTAAGGATTTTGTGTTTCCAAAAGCGATTAGGAATGGTTTGGCGATGGTATGGCTGAAAGTTAAAGGTGAAAAGTTAACTTTGAAGAATTAGGTCACTAATACCTGGGTTACCCGATGGGGGAGGAGAGCAAGTGTCTCGGGGTTTTATCCTCAGCGTTATGAAGGCATGACTATGGTCATGGCATAGCGGATGTATGTTTAGCCCAGCAAGCCTCACCCTTGAAACAACTCCTATTTGAGTCCAATACGGGTAACATGCGATTATGGCCTTCTCTTTGTTAAAACCTAACATTTAATATCATCTCGGAGGCTCGTAAAGACCATGCAATGAACCACGATTGCATCTAGCAATAAGTATGCCTTTGTATCTACAGCATGGAGTATTGGCGAATCCAATAACATTAAATGCTATGCAACCCTAATTTGAGAAACTAACATATAAATATCATTTTTAGAGGCTCGTAAAGACCATCTAAGAATCACAGAGCTGCCTCTCTCACTTGAATATACCTTTGGATCACAAAACATGGAGTGTTAGCCCAGTGTGACATTCGATGTTATGCGACCTATTTTGAAGATAAGGGCCATAAATACAATACTGTAGCTTTTAGCACAAGAGGACAACATGCATATGCCCCACCACTAAGCTGGCTTCCTTCCTCTTCAAGAGGAGGCTTAGCGAAGCATCTCTTGAGTTGTCATCCTCGAGAGGGGTGTTTTTGGCTGGCCAGAAAGGGAAGAGAAGAGAGGAGAGAAGAAAGAAAAGCAAAACCTAATTGAAATATAAGACTTTATTTACCAAAGCGAAAACTTACGAATCTTCTCTCCCCAAATTGTTGGCAGGGTTCTGAAAACAAGAGGGGTTTATATGAAGCCACCTCGATACATGAAAATACGAAAAAACCTATCAACTTAGAATTTAGGATTAAGGACAATAGAGTAATACACGAGTTTGGAGTCGGTTTGGCGTAATTACAAAACATGTGAGGCATTAAATTTCGCTGGTGAAGAATTTATTAGGTAGCGAAATCACAAGGCTAGCGAACAGGAAATTTCATTGGGATGGCGATTTAAGCTAGGCCAGCGAGAATTTCGCTAAAGCTAGCGAAATTCTTGTGAAATAATAATCGATTATTTTAAGCTAAGGAAGCAGTGTCTAGCGAATTTTAGATTCAGTCTGGCGAAAATTTGGTGTTTAAGCTTAGGTTGCGAAATTTTTCGTAAGGTTGCTTATTTTTAAGCGTCTTGAGGCCTATGGCACCAAGCGAAAATTTGACTTTGTTAATCCTTCACTTCTTTTAAATCTTTGCCTTCAAGCGCATCGATTTTCTTCGCTGCCTTGGTTTTCTCGTGGTTCTTAGAAGTGGTTGATGGTGGACTTGAATTCAACTTCATGATTCATCATTTGTATTGAGATTGAACTTTCCCAGTGTGCACGAAGCCTACAAGCGACCAATACTCTCTAAATGACATAAGTGTTGCTAAAGACAACTTGAACACTTCGAGGTGGTATAAATGACATGATTAATGCGTAGCACTCAAAACCTATCAATATGAGGTTGAAATTGCTTTGAGCCTTAATCATTAAACTATCTATTGAGCTATTAGGCTCTGGCGAGGGCCTTCTGAAATTTAGGCCCAGCTACGTGGCTATATGGCCGGTTTGACTTCCTTCTCTTGGAAAGGCACGGGTAGGTTTAATGCAGCTTTATGGAGAATTGGAACGAATTGTGCGACTTCCTAAGCGCCCCGACTTCCTTACAAATAGCGACTCCTTTGTGATGGCGCTCATGCTTCGAACCTTCTTCCCTTTTTAGCGTAGTGGAATCGTGCACTTGATGAAGTGTCAAGGTTTGGTGTCATTGCGGGAGGTTTGCACGGAGATTTGTGAGCGACGTTTGGTTCCAGATGGTCTTACCTTGTAGGAGTTGTGTTTTCCCTAGTTCTCCCTTGTGGGAGTTATGTTGTTCCTAACTACGTTCGATGTGGTGTGCTGAGAATGTATCTGGAGGGACATTGTACTAAAAAAAGAAAGCTTGAAATGCCGTCTCTCCATTTTTCCTCTTTATTTCTTCTCTTCTTTCCGCTGCTCCTCTTAAAGCCTCACTTTTCATATCCACTTTTTCCTTTTTTTTTTTCTTTTCTTTCTCGTTCGCACTCTTTCTTCCTTCTCTTTCCTTTCCCTTTCTTGAGATTTTTTTCTTTTTCCTCCTTTTTGAGGGTGCATCTTGTTCGCTCTGAGATGTAAGGGATGTGCACCCTGATTGTAACTTTACGAATCAATTGTATCTTCTTTGAAATAAAGCAATCATCTTTTTGTGAAGCGTGGTCTGCGTGTTGATACGGGGTGGTAATTTTTCCCGGGCGTTTAAATGGCGCTGCTTTTCTTTCTGGGTGTACTTGCTTTTTTATTTATAAGGATGTTAAGCAAAGTAATCAACGAACACACATACTGTTATCTGAGAACTGATGGTACTTTATTAAAGATTACAATCTGAGGTCTATTGATAGAATCATTTGAGGTGCTTTCAAACATTCCAAGAAGTGGTAGAATTTTTCCTTCTTAGTCACGGAGTTCGTAGTTGCAGGATCGCCTGCAGCGGCGATATAAGGGCCTTCCAGGTTGGGTCCCCCAGCTTTCCATGTGTAGGATCTTTCCTCGTTAGCGAGAAGGCTTTTTAAAACTGGGTGCGGACTTATAACTCTTTGGGTTTGACCTTTCGGTCGCTAGTACCTTCTTAGTCTTCCTTTGGTAGTCTTACGTGCGTTTCGGGACTGTTCAAGCACCGTCCGGGAGTCACAGGTTTAGGCGAAGAGCCTCTTGGTTATGCTACGTGTGAATTCAATCGCAGAGGTTTAATCCGATCACCGGCGGGGGCTGCGCCTCGGTGCGAGGCTAAAAGTGAATGCAGGTCTCTGAGTTCTTGACTTTGCATGTAGTTCGTATGCCCCACTTAACACCTCGAGGGAGTATTCTACCCATTTGCCTTTTAAATCTTCGACTTGGTCTTGTCTTTCGCTTTAAGGGTTCGATGGTGACCACCTTTGTCCGTGGATTGTGGATAGAGTACAGGGGCGAGTATTAGTTCCTGATTCAGGAGCTCGGCCGCGAAATCCACGAACTTAAGTTGTCGGGTGTTTCCCGTTGTCGGCGCGGGGCTCTCGGGATACCAAACTGCGCATGCTAATGGAGCATTAGCGAGTTCTTGCACCTTTTGATCTGTGATGGTAGCCAAGGGGGCTTGACTTTTGCCATTTGGTGGAAATAATCCACTCTCTGATAAATTTGCATTGGCCCCCTTCTAATGTTCAAGGGGTCCCGATATATCGACCCATTGTTAGAAAAGAACGAGGGCTTATGGCGGCGTGCGTGCTTTCGGATGGGAGATGAGAGATTTTGGCGTGCTCCTGACAGACTTTGCACTTTCTAACTAGCTCTGTTGCGTCTCTGAGCATTATGGACGATAGTACCCACACTTCCCGAGACTTTCATGATGCTCGAGACTCAGATGTGATTTATGCGCCTTCATGTACTTCCCTTGATGCGTGGTTAGTCTTTCGCTGCGATGCACTTGAGGATGGGTGTGAAAAAACCTCGCTTATAAAGGGTTCCCCGATGAATAGTGAACACAGCGGACCTTGACCCTGGCTTAGATGCCTCGTTCGGGTCGTTTGGAGTATTAGTCAGCCTTCCATTAAGTAGTCCCGAATGGGGGTGCACATCAGCTCGGCGGGACGCTGGCGGAGGAGATCTTATTGTTGAGACCACGGGGTTGAGAGTGCTGACAGTGTCAATCTATTGAGGTCTTCTTGGGAAGCTGTTTGCCGGTTTGCTGAGACATCTGCTGCGGAATTCTCTGCTCTCGATATGTGTCTGATGTCGTATGAACTTCTTAAGTAATTCCCGCACCTTCTTGAGGTATAGGATCATTTTTTCGTCTCTGGCTTCATAGGAGTCTTATATTTGTTTTATTACTAGCTGGGAGTCGCTGCATACCTCCAGTTGATCAACTTCCATGGAATGGGGCGGGTTAAAGCGACTATGGCCGGCCTCGTACTTGGCCTCGTTATTGGAGATTTCGGAACCCGAATCTTAGTGCGCTACTCAATATCTAACCAGTCAAAGTTAAAATTAGGCGGCACCGCTCCTTGAGCATTAGCGGCCCCACGTCTACAGACTGACCTCAAATAGGGAGGTCGAGCGTTAGTTGAGTAACGACAAGCTGCGGGTGAATTCCATGACCCAGTCTGCTAAGATCTACCTTTTTTGTGCTGTTTGGTTTGTGTCGATGTGGGCTGGCTGCTGACTCATATTACACTTCATCGATCTTCAGGTCTGCGGTTTGTGTGCTGCTTCATTGGATATTACATTGGGATTCGATGGTATGAGCTTGGAAACCAAAGGCGGAGTTTTAGTTCTTGATTACCCGTCAGGGATTAATTTCTCCATCTTTAGGTACCTTTCCTCTACTCCTCTCGAGCTCGTTTGCCAGTATTAGGCTTTGGATGCTACACTCGTCTTTGTCTCGACCGGGACGGCTACGGTTGAGAAATGCGAAACTTGACGAGTGCAGAGTAAGGAGATCTCCCTCAGGAGGACTTACTAGAATGGGGGGCTTCGAGATACGTGCTGCTTATTTGCGTGAGCAGCTTCTTAGCGGTGTGCATCCATTGACTTTTTAGAACGGAAGAAGAGCGACATATCGTTGGCCTTGGACACAAAGCGACAACTGACTATTCTTCCAGTTAAGGCGTTGGACTTCTTTTATGTTATGTTTGATGGCGGCAAGACAAGGAAAGCATAGCTTTATCTTGTCCGCTCGTCTTATTCCCTGGGTTGTTGACTATAAACCCAAGAATTTTTCTACCAAGAGACCAAAGCGCATTCAATGATTCAACTTCATGTCAGACTTTTCAGGATCCGAATGCCTCAAACATGAGTTACACGAGCCTTACTGTAGTTGATTTTACTAACATGTCGCCTGCATATACCTCCACATGTCCTGCCTGCTTCGGGAACCTGTCACCAACCTCCTGTAGGGTAGCTCCCGCACTTTTGGGCCAGCCACCGATAGTTAACAGTCCCTTGCCTGAACACAATGAGGCTCCCTCGTCGGGGCTGAATCCAACACCTGTCAGCTGAGAAAGCATCCATGAAGCTTCAGAGTTCATGGCCTATTGTATGCCTACTATGAGGTCGATCCGAGGTAGAGTGGAAGTCAGTTTGGGGCATGCTCATACGACATAATGAAATCGATGCAGAGTCGCCATTTTCCATTCGCTTTTTTGACGAGCAATGACGTCGTCATCCATCTGTGGTATTCCACTTCCTGATTGTGACTGCCTATGGTTTGCCACCTCCTCATTAATCAGTCATTTTCCTGTGGAAGTAAACTTTTCTTTGGCTAACCTGGCTTCAAGGATGATCGACGCTTAGTTTGTGAGTGACACAAGTAGGTCAACTCTCTCATGTCCTCTCTGCTTCCTCGCAAAATATCCTTGTTCCCTGCTTAAGAAGGATAAGGAGGCTTTCGAGGTCTTCCGCTAGCTTCAAACCAACGAAGCAGTGTTTAAAGGCCACCCACCAGATATGCTCTAGCTCTTCCGAGGGCTCAGGCCGAGTGCTGACCTCATTCTGCATGTCGAGTTTATCCACGTATATGCTGTCGACCGCTTTTTGCTTCATTGATGCAGAGTAACATTCCCTGGCCACGTCCTGGTCTCCTCGAACCATTCCTACTCCATTCAGTATGGGAACCCCAGTCACCATGTGATAGTTTTGGCACGGCCTTTTTACGGCGCTGAGAGAGGTCTGCCCCAATAACACGTTATAATGAGGGGGCATCTACTATGAGAAATCCATTGTCGTTGTTGTCACATAGTGTGGTCCCCAAAGTGAGCAGGCCCAACTAGACGACTCAAGGCAGACTTTTTCCTCTAGAGAATCCCTCAGAGGCGGTGTCGACCGGTTGCGCCTCTCCCTTCCGATTGGCGCCCATCTTGTCAAAAGCCGATACAAAGATGATGTCTCACTCGAGCCCCATTGTCGATAAGGGACCCGATGGATTGTTTTGTTAGACACAACTGCCCTTATCACCAAAGGGTCACCGTGGGGGTGTTGACATCCTTCCATGTCTGAATCCGAGAAGGTTATGGCGATGTCCAAAGAGTGGAGCTCGACACCACTTGCACCCCAAGACCTCTCCTCGACTTGATACTACTTGAAATGAGCCTCTAGCTGATCGGACTCCCACCTCCCGCAAATCCTCCCGAGATCACATGGATTTCCCATGGCTGCTGTGTCGAGTCAGTCGGGCCGAGGCGTGCGGGTGGCCGCCGACCGACCGTGAGGCTATAGCGGCGAAGATAAATTCCCGCCGAATCAAGCATTCTATTTCCTTCCCCGAGTCAGAGGTAATCATTCACCATGCCCGTGGGTCCCTATGGAACTCACAAGATCTTGTGTTATCTCTTCGTTGGGTTCGACCATCCGGGATGGCCATCTCGGGAATTTTTCACACAGACTACAAGACTCCGTGGATACTCGTGGTTGTCAAGGGGGGTGAATCACCAGAATACCGCCTGTGAGCTCGGCCAGGTGGGAACCCCAAGCGGTCCCTCGACGCCCTCGCCACTGGGGGATCGCTCTTCATCCCTTCGGGGATCTCTCATTTCCTTGCCTCAGTGGCTTCGCTCCCGCTTTCTCACAATCCCGCTTCTCCTCGTGGTTGAAGAGCTCTCTCTGATATGAGGGCTTCTTCGCGCATTAATGTATCAAGATGCGAGCACCTCAAACCCATGTCACCGAGATTCTTTTGAGATGGAAAAACATTAAGTCTTTGACTAGACTGCAAATTTCAATGATGAATGCGTGACGGCGTAACTTCCTGCCTCGAACATCTACCTTTAATGACTCAAGTGTTGAAACCCCAGACATAAGACCTCGTGGTTTCTGTGGCCTCGTTTATGGCCAAGCAGATAACTCGGCTTCCTATATGTCCTAGCTCCAACGAAGTGGGAGACGAATGTGACGGAGAGCTCTTTAAATGAAGATATTGACGATGGTGGGAGCCTGTTAAACCAAGCCAATGCTGGGCCTTTTAGCGTGATAGCGAAGGCTCTGCATCGTACGGGGTCTTGATATCCATGCAGCTCCATCTGGGTCTTATAAATATTAAGATGGTCAACGGGATCCTTCATTCCATTGAACGCTTCTATTTGGCAGATCCAACTTTGGCTGGAAGCGGGAAATGTAGCACTGGCCGTGAACTGGGACTCGCCATGCACCAGGTGTCCATAAAGCCCAGAGCTCTGGGCCTTGCCAATCTCCTTCATGTGGTCGAGCCCCGCTTGATGCCCTTGAACCTCCGTCCCATGATCGCTCCCCCATTCCTTTGGCCGATGAGGAGCTGCCCATCAAGCCTCCATGTTCCCAAGCATTGCTTCGCCGAGCCCCGGGTGGCAAGGCTCGCGCCCTGCTCCTACCGGACTCGCCCATTTTTCTTCCTCTCGAGGGCCAAGGTGTGGTCGTTTTCCGAGGGGTGGTATTGTGGCTGGGCTCATGACCAGGTACCCTCAATTTTGTCCTCAAGACTTGCATTTATCCTCGGTGTCACATTCACCCATCGTTCATATAATACCCACAGGCCCTTTTAGCTTATTCGTTCTCCAGCCTCGTGCCAGTATATGGTCTATCGAAAGGCCATGTAGTTCACTTTAGAGTGTCATCATGGCTTTTTTTTTTAGTTATTGGCATCGTGCCATAGGAAGCAAGTGGGCCCCCCAAGGGTTTAGCTCAATCAGAGTTTATTGGATTATGTCGAATTCGGAGCATTTGGGCTTGTTTCAATCATATCTCCCTCGTCCGAACTCGGAATTGAGCGCCGTTTTTTGGATTCCTTACTCATTGAGAAAGTAACTGAAAAAATTTGAGAATTTTTAGTAACCGGATCAGCCAGCTCAATTGAAGTTCATTACAAGAGCAGGTTCAAATTCAGAGCACTAAGGCTTGTTTTGGTCATATCTCCCATCCCACTTCCCAAATCAAGCACTGCTTCATGGACTCCTTATTCTTCAAGAAATATTCTCTCAAAATTTCAGATTTTTTCTCAATCGGATCGACTAGTTGGGAACTGTACATCCGGTGTATCGAGCTCGCTTGTGTGGGGCGCTAATTTTGTGGATTCGTGCCCAATCCTATATGGATCGGCCCTCCATAAGCCCCGCATCAGTCTCAGGCATGGGTTGGATCCAGTTTTCACTCATGTTATGGGCTGGTTTCAACCCACCTTGGTCTACTTGATACTTGGTGGTTAAGCAATGAGTAAATGTGGCGCCTATGGACCTTGGGAATAGAGGAGTGCTTATGAAGCTGGGGTGGATGTTCGAGACTCGAAGGGGAGTTCCTCGACTGAAGGTGTACAAATGGAGGGCTCGTAGAGAAAGGAGAGAGAACAGAAGAAAAACGTGAGAGGTGATCAAAAGGAAGGAGGAAGAAGAGAGAAAAAGGGATAAAAGGAGGAAATGAGAGCTGATTCAATCAGAGAGGGCTATCTCTGCTGGGGCGAGGAGTTCTCAGCTGATTAGCTGGAATGATACTGTTTAAAGTGGAAAAGAAAGCAGCTGTGCTGGGGAATAGGCCATGGAATCTTACGTACTAAATTTATACGCCCTCCCATTTCTTTTATGCTTTCATTGTTCATGACCCGTGTTAGGACACTAGGCACCGTTTGTGCTCTGGGCTTCGCCTCATCTCTAACTCCTGATTTGTAATTCGCTTATTTTTTTTTTGATTCCCGACTCTTTGAGGAAGGTTCGACAAATTCGAGAGCCTCTCAACTCAAGCAAACGGTCGGGAAACCAGATCAGCTTGCCCATCAATTCACTACTGAACAATGGGGTCTTCGCACTGCGATGTCCGGTTTCGGGCCATTCAAGTTTGTTTTCTACTTGATTTGTTTTCTACTTGATTTGTTTTCTACTTGATTTGTTTTGTTGGATTCTTGACTCTTTGAGTAAGGTTCTAACAAATTTTGAGAGCCTCTATCAACCGGCTAGACTGGTCAAACCATCAACCTGCCTCATCAATTCGGGCCATTGAACAAAGAATAGGCTCCTGGCACTGCTTGTGTTGGTTCCAGTCATTCTGAGTCGATTTGTACTGCTTGTTTTTTTCGATTCGACTTTCGAGGAAGGTTATGAAAATTTTAGAGCCTTCTTCAACCTGGATGAACTCATTGGGGAAACCGTGATCAGCTTGCTCATCAATTCGGCCATTGAATAGCAGCTTGGGTCTTTGCGCCGTTTGTGCCTGGCTCTAGTCACGGAGTTGGTTTTCTACTTGATTTGTTTTTTTAGATTCCTAACTCTTTCGATGGGTTCTGGATGAAATTTTGATAGCCTATCTCAACCCTGGGCTAAAATCAATAAAACCGATCAACCATTTGGCTCGGGCTTTTCCTAATGGAAGTTTAGGTACTTTGTTTTGTTTGTGTTTGCTTAGTCATTCTGTCGTAATTGTACACCATTTGGTTTTTTCGTTTTTATCAGAAGAAATGTTCTGAAAATTTTCAGACTGTTCTCAACCTGATCGACCGGGTCGGGAACCGGATCGCCCAGTTTTTCTGGTTTTGTATGGGTCGCTCGATTTCACTTAATCAAAACCCGCGAATTTTGTGAGTTCGGCCCATTCGCCTGCATCCGTGTAGGCTATGTTTAGTGGTCTGAAACGGGTTTATTTCAAGTTAATGTGGTTCACCCTGATTCTAAGAATCAGATCTAAAGTGTCCAAGGGTGATTAGTTAAGCACCAATAATCTAGTGTTTTGTTGAGCCCGTTTCTTCAGGATGAATAGATATGGTTGCACAAGAGTGGTAGCATCAATGAGTGGTTGAGATGCCATGTATGGTTTCTCCTGGCTTCCTTTGTTGAGCATCTAATTTGAGAGATTATCGATGCTCAAAATGTGCAGACTTAACTTTCTCGCAGCGCCATTAGGGACCATGTACTCGCCATTTGCCTTTGGTTGAATGTTTTTAAGCATGCTAGATACCAATTAGGCGGAGTCCGATCCAAGTTGTATGTTTAGGCCTAGGAGACGATTCTGATGTATGACCGTATATGCTCCCACACATACCCAATTCACTAGTAGAGACCGAGTTCCGGCCTAGAGGGGGTGCTACTCATATGAGGTACCTTCCCGAGCAGGTAATCCGATCCCCCTAATCTTAAATCTAGTTTCAGATCGCTTTTTTCCATAATCGGAGTCATCATTTTTTTTGTTCTTACTGGGTTTTCCCTATAAAATAACAACAAAAAGTAAGCGACTCCAAAGAAAAAAATGTTCCTCCTTCCGGGGACGGATTTTCTAAAATTCAAAATCAACCCACATTTTCTTTTCATTTAGTGCGAGTCGCTATCTACCGTGGATCTGGTGTGGTCCACAATTGGCCACTACGGGGATTCAACTGTAATCTCTGGTTTCATAAGAGGATCAAGCTTGAACTTGAGATGTGTATATTGGAGCACATGGTTTTCGATCAAGGCCTCGCTAAGCATAGATGTGACCGATGATCATACACTTGATTGGTATTTGGCTTGCATTTGTGATTTGTTGATGCTGTGTGTTCACCGTTGATTATAGCATGCTTTCTCATTATTGATTGGTATCTAGCTATAATACTTCGGGATAGGCTTAGAGTAGATCAGAATGTGTGTAGATTTTGTGATATGTCGTTTTCAGGCATGATTGTTTGTCGCATGACTGCTTCCTTCCTCGCATGATTGCTTCAGCCTTGTGCTCAGCAAGTACGTGTGTATCCCCATTCGAATCACTAGTCTCGCTCGACTCATTCCTCATGGATTGCTTATGTTGTTTGGGAGTCATTCCCAACTGTCTACCTTCGACCAAGCTAGGGGTTTGGAATAAGATCTAGCGTAGGGCTATGAATGAGGTGAAGGAGCACTACGGAGATGACAGAGGTCCGAGCAATGAAGACTCGCAGAAGCCTCAATAGATTTCATGGATAACTCAAGGGGCGTGATGTCACTTTGATTATTGATTGATTGTTGATTAGATCTTAGGTTGTGTATCCTACATGGTACGGCCATCTAGCCTTTAGACTTGCCTTCTTTGTTAGCTTTCTTGAGCCACCTTACTCCCTAAGGTGTTACCACTGCCGATCTCGCTCCCCGCATGTGGAGCCACATATCAAATGAATGATCATATGTCACCATTCCCTTTAGAGGATTCCCATTATGGACACTATCGATTGATTTCTGATTGATAGTCACTTGACTTAATTACTCCCTTTCCTTTGTAGGATTTTGTTTGATTAAGAGCGACTGTGTTCTTGCTCGATCCGGATCGGAGGTAGACTTGTTAGAAATTCAGATCCACACAGTCAGTTAGAGCAGACATCAAATCATAGAGATATGGACCCTTAGTACACTAACAGCCGACCAACTACGAGATTACAGACATACCATGGCATCTCTCCGATGCTATATTAGGATCGGTGACTGCAGGATCACGGGCATCGTGCCCAACTATCGCCAATTTTTGAGCACCTCAGACGACCCATCGCACTCCACCACCACCACTACCACCATCGCCATCTGGACCACTCATACAATAGATCTATACAGCTTCCGCACTCCACCACCACCACTGGTTCTAACTCAAATTTCACTTCGGCCCGGAGCATTTGTACTACATGGTCAGACTAAGACCACGCCATATTCTATTGTGGCCCCCGCACAAATTATTGATGACACTCAGGCCCGTATCGATAGGATTGAGCAGAGGATCAGGTCTATGCATGTTCCTGATGGAGTTATAGGTTGGGACGGATATGATGACCTTCCAATGGCAAATTTTGTCATTGAGTTCCTAAGATACCAGACATCGAGGCAACGGATAGTGGTGCCCCGTGATTCACTTTACAAACAGATAAACGCCATATGGCGCAATAGATCGATGAGCACGTATGTGATCATGCTTTTTCCTCTATCACGAGTGGTGCCGTCAAATTTTGCTCAACACAGACCCTTCCGCGCAGGACATGGGCCGATTTAGAAACAGAGCTTCATCGATGCACTTTAATACTCAGAGTGGTCGATCCCGGAGAGAGTGCCAGAGGCCCCAGCAAGAGGCCGATGAGCCTGGCCACTTCATTCATCTCACTGGAGAGAAGATTGCACAGATTACAGATAGACCCTCGCAGCGCGACGATTAGCATGATTATGGGCGCCTTCACCACACAGCATCCTACGGGCTTCCCACATACGCATCTCTGGATCATTGGTTCAGCCCCATGGCATCGAGGAGGGCATATCTAGAGGATTATGGGCGACTCTTCCCTTCGCACTTAAGGAAAAAGCCGTGGCCTGGACTCAGACCATCGTATGTCAAAAGATCGCATGACAGACACAGTCCCCACGTCACCCGCTCTACAGGCGCTTTCAGACACCCTACTGGGATGGATACAACTGGATCAGGCGATGCACTGGCGCATTTTCAGCCTACTGGGCCTACTTATCCACATTCACCACCATAGCCAGTATATGCTACACAGGCACCTTAGAGGCCACCTGTACAGTACCATCAGAAGTATAGAGCACCACCTCCACCGAGGCCGGCTAGGTAGTTTACACAACTCGGACACTGAGTCATGTACTTCGCAGGATCGTTTGGGCGGGCTCTGATTGTTCCACTACACCTCACTCCCACCCTAGATTCGTGAGATCTTCATTGTGCCTATCATCAAAGAGCGGGTCATGATACAGATAGTTGTGCAGCATTAAGGCATGCTATTCCGAACTTGATTGATTAGGGTTTGGTTGATTTGGGACACCCTGGAGTGACTACAGACCCGCTCCCCACTCATGACACTAGAGTCGCACTCCACCCCGCCAAAGACATTCCGATTGAGTTTTCGGGAGATAGAGATATTCATGATGGGATGGGATGGAGAGGCTCTCACACCTTAGATGCAGACTTAGCTTTAGTGGATACACCTCCATGGTCAACAGTCTCCGTGCCATGATCGATTCCAGAGGATGTTCATCTACAGACAACGCATCACCAAAGATAATTTGCAACATGTCCTCCCATGGCACCCTTCATTCGTCCCTGAGGAGTAATGCATTTCACACAGGGAGGATGTCCTGTGATTGTTTACGAGGAAACAGAGGCAGCTCACCCCACCTATTGATAGACCTTTCGCTAGAATTGATGCTAGAGATGAGATTCAGAGAGAAGATGATGAGATTTTATGCCAGCTGTGCACCACTCATGCCCGCATTTCCATTTGGAGCTTATTGGCCTCATTCAACACACATAGAGACGCAATGATCAGATCTCAGTCATATTAGAGTTGATATCAAGCAACACCCCAAGGACCGATCCACTTTCTAACAAAGCAGATAGTGCCATGCATAGTGTTTTCTCGGCCAATGATTTACCACCGAGGGATCGCACTAGCGTCCATCCTTTATTCATCATTTTCTATTGTTCAGTCGTAAGGTGTCATCCGGTCTCCGGCCGTTACCGCCATTACTTCGGGATTTTCTACCATCCAATTTTGGTCATCCAAGGCTGCACCGGGCCGAGCTTATGACTCCGGACTCAGCGGATGCTTATGGGTACTCTTACTACACATGTCATGATCGGGTCCACTGCATACCCATACTCTTCAAGCCAGTGGATCCAATCATCCTTAACCCGCTGGGGCCGCCTCGATCTGCTGAGGCGGTGTTATACCATCTCTCTACTTCATCAAGGTGAAGTTCATACACGAGGGGCGTATTATCACAATACAGTCTGACAAAGATGTTGTTACCTCTTCTGAGCTTACAAATCAGTCACAATGAGGAAGACTTGCACTAATCGGCCTGTTGATGAGGTCTAGGGTTTTCACTAGAGGATTTATTGGGCTGTATAGACATGGTACCTATGTCTTTGATAAGCACAACAAAGACTTTGGTGCTTGTATATGATGAAAGGCATGTCCTATATGCCCGATCGATTGGGCCGCCAAGAAGGGCCATGAGTTTGCTTTCACAATCGATCATGATATACCATACGGATTAGGTTACACCCCTTCAGGATGATGTACCATTGACATGGCAATGTCACACAGATGTGGTAAGAGCCTCGCTTGTCCGGGGCCCATTCGACACCCTTTGCCCATACACTTTCGCTTAGTCAATTATTTTACCAGAGGATCGAGCATGCACCCTGTTACGTATGAGCTGACCATGTTCAAGACGGGCCGAGGATTCGAGGCATCTAAATGTGCCCCCAAGGACAGATTGGTTTGAGTTCTAAGACCACCGAAACACCTGAGGCCACATGATAGTCGCACCCATCATCAAACGAGCCAAGGTGTTCTTCATGTGCTTTCCCGAGGAGGTCCGACTACAGTGATCTACCTATGGATTTGGGAGATGGTCCCGATTGTGTGATTTTCAGTTCGATACTTATATGATGCAATGGATATGATAGGTATTGGTCAGATCCTTGACACAAATACTCGTGGCCATATTCCTAACATGTTTGGAGTCGGTGATTAATACTAATAATGTGACACTTTATGACGCCAGACCGAATGCCATGGACATGACAGACCGGCCGCATTCTGGATGCTTCCTCACCTAGGCCCCTATTCGCTTTTGATGTGTTTAGGATTTCTATGCTTGAGTTTGATGGTGATGGACTTGTTGCTACTAATATTACTCATGATAATCGCTTTTTGTCGTAGAGCCGCCCTCGACCTCCTCCGTGGACCCACCTCTTCTTTTGACACTATGTCTCGGTTTCACAATTCACATGACATTCCGATGGTAATAATGACATTATTGGCATTTTCGTGTCACAACATTTTCCTCTGACAACCACCGCACTATAGCACATGTATGCGGCGTTGATGATGTGGAGACATAGATGACCACCGGTGGTGTGTCGAGTCTAATTGATACAGAGGACAGAAAGTTACACCCATTTCCGGTAAAGCATTTAGGTCGATAGATTTCGTGTACCATATCACCTCGTGGAGATTAGGATTTGGCCTTTTCTTATCTCCGAAGGAGAGAAGTGGATTGATTAACCATCAGCTATTACTTGGATGATTTTGCATGGTGGAAAGAGGACATGCCAAGCTCACCCCACTATAGTTCAACATCATCTGCCCATTCTCGCCATGCTAGGCCAAGCATAAAATTTGGAGGAGAGACTACATCCTCGATGGAGTTTGCGTGTTATGAGGAGATTCATAACTTAAGGTTACTTCCCGCCGCAGATTGAGTATCCCGGGAGTGGTTGGCTAATGTCAGCCCCTGCTCCCAAAAAGGATGGAAAGTTAGAGTTTGAAGTCACTTTCGAGATTTGAATATACACTGTAAGGATGATTTTCCTCCCACACATCGATATGTTAGTTGGCTAGGCACCACAGTGGCACCCTATGTTGTCCTTTCATGACGGCCTTTCCCGGTATAATCGCATTTGATGGCTCCAGAGGATATGGAGAAGACTTCTTTCATTACTGAGTGGGGTACTTACTACTATCGAAGTCATGCCATTTGGGCGTTGAAGAATGCAGGAGCCACTTATCGAGAGTCAAGCATTACTTCATTCCATGATATGATGCATGAGATGTCGAGGTATCGTGGATGACATGATAGTCAAGTCCCGAGACAGGCGCATCACTTACAAAGATTGGCGTAGACTTTGAGAGGATCCTCGATAGCTAGACTGAGATCAATCCCAAGAAGTGCAATCTTGGGTAACTTCGGGAAATCATTGGTCACATTGTTAGTGAGCGCGGTATAGAGGTTGATCCAGAGAAGATCAAGGCCATAGTTGACATGCCCGCTCCGAGGAATGAGAAAGAGATCAGAGGCTTTTTAGGCAGACTACAATACATCAGTTGTTTCATTGCTAGACTAAAAGACATATGCAAGCCTATCTTTCGTCTTTTGAGGAAGAACCAAACCCTATGGTTTGACAATGATCACAACGTGTTTTTTGAGAAGATTAAGGAGTGTTTACTTTCTCCTTCAGCTTTGCCTCCACACCGGCGGCCCCCGCTCATTTAATACGACATAGTTCGAGATGCATGTTAAACACCGATGATTCAAAAGGAGCGAGCCATTTATTATCTCTGAAAAGAGGATGCTGGAATACGAGTGCAAATACATTATGATTGAGCGCCCGTTTAGCGTTATTCGGGGCTACTGTGAGACTTAGGCACTATGATGCATTCCATACTTTTAAATTTCTCGATCGATCCATCGAGATATTTGTTCGACCGACCTATTCGACTGGTAGGCTCAATGAGATGGTTGGTTCTATTGACAGAGTTTGATATTCAAAGATATGACACGTAACCCAGAAGGGAAGTATTGTTGCATCATTTGTCTTCTTTCCAAAGATCCATGTCGACCAATTGACGATGATTTCCCCTGACGAGCAATTTGTTTCAATGACAAGCATTACAGATGGCAAATAGATCACATGGAAGCTTTAACTGGCCAGGTTTGCACGTATCTTAATGGAGTTATCACCATAGATGATCACATTCTCGTATAAGTTCGACAGTATTTTCCATCATCACGACTAATAATAGTAGTCAGTATGAGGCTTGCACACGCTCTGTAGACCGCTACCGGATTGTGGCATTAAACAGTTTGAGATCCATGGGGATTCCAATTTAGTTATACAGACCCAAGGTATCTGGAGGACTCGAGATGAGAAGTTGAAGCCCTACCATGCTTACTTAACACTCCACCGGGTCGTCAGATTTGAAGAGTCGAGATATATACATCCGCCCAGGCGAGAATCAGTTTGTCGATGCTAGGCCACCTTATCTTCCTGCGGGTTGAGATTCTACCCGGGAGTGATCAGGCGACCACTACCGATTGAGACTAGTCCGTGATCCGCTATCATGTTTGATTAGAGATACTGAGAACTGATGAGCTACCATGGTATCTCGAGCATTTATCGCTTTCTATCATGTGGCGATTACTCTGAGACAACCACATCCAAGGATAGGAGAGCATTGAGACAATACACGGATTGTTATTTGTGGGGGATGCCCTTATAGGAGATCACTGATGGCCTATTATTATTGTCTGACCGCGCCTCGTAAATCGAGTGATGAGAGAGGTCTATGCTGAGTTTGTGTCCCACAGAGGAGGAGGCCACATGCTAGCGCTAAGCATCATGAGGACTGGTTACTTTTGGGTCGACTATGGAGATGATTGCTGCGCTCTAGGCGTAGATGTCCGGGAGTGTCAAATGCACTGAGACTTGATACACGTGCCACCTTCCTCGAGTCGCATGCACTTACACCCTCGCCGTTCAGATGGGTATTGATATTATCGAAATCTCACCAAGTCCTCCAAAGGCACAAAGTACATCCTGGTGGCTATTGGATTATTCTTCACTCATGGGTGGAAGCTACTCTATGCTCGATTGACAATGCCGAGTGGCTAAATTCATAAGATCGTGACATTTATCTATCTATTACAGGTCCAATGAGCCGATCCCCATAGAGGGAGCGATTCTCAGGTAAAAGTGGATACACTAGTCCAAGGAGTATGGTATTCAAGATCATCGATCATCCTGCAGACAGGCCACTTTAATTAATGGGGCGCTGAGGCCGCAAATAAGAATAACATCAAGGATTTCGAGAAAGATGGTCGAGACTTCTGTGTGGATCGGGTCGAGAATCCCTCGCATTGTGGGCGCACGCATTTTTTATACCTCAATCGGGCTACACCTACTCTTTGGTATATGGCATGGAGGCAAAGTACGTCTCAAGAAATTGAGATGGACCCTTGAGAGTAGCAGCTGAGAATGACATCCGAGCCCGAGCGGCCTACCCCGTTATGATCACTTTGGATGAGAGGATATCGAGGGGCAGGATCATGTTCAGGCCTATAAGAGGAAATGACCCGCATTTAGAAGAAGGTTAAGCCTGTGAAGTTTCAAAAAGGCGACTAGTCTTAAGGTCCTCGTGGGATTGATCAACACTTACGGAGGTAAGTTTAGGACTGACCTGAGCTTTGGCCTTTATGCCTATCCAGAGATCTGACTTTGAGAAGGAGCAGCCTGGTCAGACAGACTTGACGGAAATTAGTTCACTGGAACTACCAATGTGGATCCGCTTAAAGAGGTTTTTAGCTTCGCTGAGAGATCATGGTTAGAGGATGGGTGGCCATCATTTTGAGTAGCCATATTCCCCATTGCACACTCATACATTGATATATCCTATCTCTAGCCTTTTGAGCCTCACGTTTATTATGACTTATTCTTTCATTCAACCTTGCATACTTTTTCTGACCTGAGTTGGGGGGGCTTGCCCCTGTGCGCTTTTTATTTATTAATTGGATCTGTGAGCATTATGAGCATTGTGTCATTCTTCGTTTGTTCTTTCTCGCGTCATTACATGTTTCTTTTCTTCTCCATTTTGCATCTTCATACCATCTATCTTTGAGTCTAGTTTCTATCATCTCTATTCATTTCACTTTTATCTCCTTGTGTGATGATGACGTGGCTTCATCCTAGAGCTACCAAATGTCTGTCACACCCTTCGTTCCGCCTATAGTTTTGATTTGGGATTCTAGGTTGAGGGACCATTCGGGATCGGGAGGTTTGAAGTTCTTTAGGTCGGGATTGTGTTAGTATGCAGCCCAACCTACGTGGTGGTTCGACGCAAAAAACAAAACAAAAAAAAATTGTTTGTTTGGTATTCTTTAATATACTTGGGGTCATCAAAGGTCATTTGGGTTCGAGAGATTTATTATTCCTCTAAAAGTTGGGTGAGAGCATCAGGTACGCATCTTTCTCCATGATCGGGTAATTACATCGGGAATGAGGGTCTGGATTGGTTTCGCACTAGGTCCCCTAATCATTACCCGTGATCACCACTCCCATCTTATACTATTCGTCTAACTTGACGCCTCCAGACGAGTTGTTCGTTGTTGTCACACATTGCAACATTTGTATCCCAACTTGTTTTCTCCATTATTTTTCTTTATCCATTCATCATTTTTCTTATCCCTTTTAGTCTTCTTCTACTCTTATTGATTGTCATCTCGCTTCTTAAGCGACGTGTCCTTTGGTGCACTTCACTTGTCATTTGACATTGTTCATTCGGATGTTGGTTGAGTCACCTTGCTCACATGATTCTTTGATATTTGACATTGTGCGTATAGGATTGGGGCAATGATTATCGTATTTGGCCTGCCTTTCCCATCATGTCATTCACCTTTCACCCCTAGCCTACATTACGGTTTGAGTCGTAAGACACCCTGAGACAATGTGATCTCGTGTTTGCTTCGAAGCATTTTATATGGACAGGTTATGTCTACTGATTGAGAATGGGATGTCGACAGGTCTCTGTTCTTGGGGAGTATCGAGGGTCACATATTTCTTCTCCATTTAGTTTGTTCTCGGGCCTTGTGTCCTATGGACGATATGATGATACAGAGAGTTTCCGGACCGCTGATGTACCCCATTAGCTTCGATGCTTTGATGACGTCTTTCACAACGGGCATACCCCATCCTTTCATGTTGGCATTGGCTCGCATCGCATGTACACCGTAGCCCATTTCCCACCTGTAGATATTTTGGCATCAAAGTTTGAGTATGCTCCACATGCACTGGTTTCTTCACACAATGTGAAAGCCGGCGGGCAACTGGGGTCGATTCACGTATATTCGGCTACAACTCGCAGGGTGCACGCCGGCGCACTCCCATATGTTGTCTTGTTCGCTTTGTTCGCACGTATCGGTCTTCATAAATTTATTTCGCAGTTTTTCATCGAGGCACTTGTTATCGGGATGTGCAACACTGGGGCATACCCTATATCACTGTAGTGGAATAAAATGGATGATTTTTCATGAATGAATGATTGTGATATTTTCACTCGACTTTGACCACATGTGCGCTATGGGATTTCGCATGGCGTTGATACCCTGTGGATCGCATAACCCCTTTCTTTCACCCTCGGTCACATTTGTGAGATTGTCCTCTGTTGTGGTATGCATACCTTTATTTTTATTGCTTATTAAGTTCTCGGGCTCTCGCTATCATTCAGGCATTTTCTGTTGTCATACCGGGGCATCCCTCTTTTCACATGATTATGCTTGATTTGCCAGTCCAAGTTTCATTTGCCATAGACCCCTGGACGTCATACCAGGCCCACCCCTTTCTCCCCGAGCCTGTCGTACTCGCTTAGCTTGCCTCTCGGCCCCTCCAACATCTCGCCCAGATCCCACCTTTCCAGTAGTTGCCCGGATCCCACCTTTTCTGCATCGCCTCTGATCCCACCTTCCAAGACTCGCCCTGATCCCACTTCCTAAGACCCTGATCCCACCTTCCGGCACTACCCTGATCCCACCTTTCTAGTACTTGCCCCGGATCCATTCCCTCCTACATCACAGATCCCACCTTTCTCAAGACTCACCCGGATTTCTACTTTTATGGCACTCGCCCGAATCCCACCTTTCCAGTACTCGCCCGATTTCTCATTCGACACTCACCCGATCCCACCTTCCCAGACTACCCGACCTGCCCCTCCCAGACGCCTGCATCCCACATTTTCTAAGATCGCCTCATCCTACCTTTTCTAGACTCACCTCGACCTCTACCTTCCCGATACCGCCCCTGATCCCACCTTCCCTGCACTCACCCGATCCCACCTTTCGGGTATCGGCCCGATCCCACCTTTCCGATACTTCTCCCATCCCACCCTTTCTAGTACTCACAAAGATCCCACCTTCCAGATCTGGCCCGATTCCACCTTTCTCTAAGATTTCCAAGATTTCTGTACCTTCCAAAGACTCGTCTGATTCTACCCTTTCAGACTCGCCGCATTTCTACTTTTCAAGACTTGCTCGTCGGGGATTCTACCCTTTCCCGGTACTAGCCTGTACCCTCTTCCCCTCCACTCGCCCCTGATTCCACCTTTTTGACACTCGCCGTGATTCTACCTTTTGTGTACTCGCCCGATCCAACCTTCCTGCAGATCATCTGAACCCTTCTCCTAAGTCACCTGATTTCCTCACCTCTCCTAAGACGCCTCGATTTCATTATCTTTTCTGTATTGTGCTCAATCACTCATCTTCCCGTGCATCGACCTGGTTTTCTTTAAGTCCTTCAATCTGAGCGACTGAAAAGTTAACCTTCAAGATTCAGTAAGGGGAAAATTGTTTGTCATTCGGGGTTCTTTCTCACTAGAGTTCATTTCACTCTGAGAACAAGGCACTTCCGACCTACCGATATACTGCTCATTCACTTACCTAAGAGTATATTCAGAGAATTCCTCAATTTTGTCCTCGCACTTGCATTATCCTTTGGGAGTCATTCACCCATCGTTATCATATAACACCACAGGCCCTTTAAAGCTACCTGTCTCCGAGCCTCTAAAGCGGGCTTGTATATGGTCTATTGAGTGCGTATGTAGTTCATTTCAGAGTGTCATCTAGGCTTCTTTTTTTAGTTATTGGCATCGTGTCACAGGAAGCAAGGGGCCCCCAAGGGTTTAGCCTAATCTGAGTTTATTTGGAGTATGTCGACCGTGAGCACTTCGCCTGTTTTGATCATATCTCCACCCCAACTCTAATTGAGCGCTGCTTTTGGATTTCTTTACTCATTGAGGGAAGTAACTGAAAATTTGAGAATTTTTAGTAACTGGATCAGCCTAGCTCAATTGATTTAGTTTGAAGCTCAGCCATTGTGAAAGGTGTTCGACCGAGCACTAAGGTTGTTTTGGTCATATCTCCTCAATTCGAACTCTAATCAAAACACCGTTTTTTCATGGACTCTTATTCGTCAAGGAATATTCTCTCAAAAGTTAAGATTTTTTCAATCAGTACCGACCAGTTGGGTCCAAATAAATGGCAGACTCGCCAATATGTAGGCGCTAATTTTGCGGATTTCGTGCCCAAATCCTATATGGATCTAGCCCATGTCTCCAGATCAGTCCTAGGCATGGGTTGGATCCAGTTTGACCATGTTATGGGTTGTATGCAACCCACCTTGGGTCCACTTGATACTGCGGTTAAGCAAAGGAGTAAATGTGGTCACTATGGACCTCGGGAATGTGAGGAGTGTTTATGAAGCCGGGAAGTTCGAGATTGAAAGGGGGAGTTCTGACTCGAAGGTGTTCAAAATGAAGTGGGCTCGTGAGAGAAAGGAGAGAGAAATAGAAGAAAAAATGAGAGGTGATAAAAGGGAAGGGAGGAAGAAGAGAAAAAAAAGGAGAAAAGGAGGAAATGAGAGTTTATCTAAATCCGGACGGGCGTGGTCTCTCTTGTTTCAAGAGGAGTTTGACGACTCAAGGAGGATACCTGGTTTTGGAAGAGGAAAAAGAAGAGGCAAATATCCGTGAATCTATTGTGTACGAAATTTATATGCTTCTCCCATTTCTTTTATGCTTTTCTTGCCATTGTTGTTTGCGGACTCTCGTTAGGACACTAGGCACCTAGCTTGTGCCTGCTCTCACATTCAGAAATGGATTTGTACCGCTTACCTTGTTAGATTCCTGACTCCTTGAGAAAGGTTTTCAAAAAATTCTGAGAGCTTCCTTAATCTGGTTTAACGTAATGGGGAAACCGCATCGCAATGGTTCATTGAATTCATTTTGTCGGAATACGCTTGGGTCTTTTGGCACCGCTTTGTATCGCCTCTAAGTCATCTGAGTTGGTTTTCTACTTGATTTGTTTTGATTCCCCGACTTTTCGAGGAAGGTTATGATAAATTTTTAGAGCCTTCTATCAACCGACCGAATCACCGGGAAACCGATCAACCGATTCATTGAATTCACTTTGCTGTAATGAAGAATGGATCTTTGGCACCTTTGTGCTCTGCTTCAGTCATTCGGAGTCGACGTAAATTTTTGTTTTTGTTGGATTCGACTCTTGAGGAAGGTTTTGAAAAATTTTCGAGTCTCTCTCAAATCGGCGAAATGGTTGGGAAACCGTATCACCGTTCATCAATTCAGCCATTGAACAACAATTGGTCTGTGCCGCTTTGTGTCTACCGCCATTCGAGTCGGTTGCTTGGATTTGTTTTTTTCGGGATTCCTGACTTTTCGAGGAAAGTTTTAAAAATTCGACAAATTCTTCTCAACCGGCCGAATCAAGCCAGGAAACCTGACGCCCGGGCCATCGTTCAGCTTTTCCGAATGGAAGTTCGGGGTACTTTGTTTTGTTTCAGGTTTATCTTCTAGTCATTCTGTTGGAATTGTACACCGCTTTGTTTTTTTTTGGTTTTTACTCTTTAAGGAATGTTCTCAAAATTTTCAAATCGCTCTCAACTGCATCGACCGGGTAGTGGAACCTGGATCGCCCGCTTTTTCGTTTTGTAAGTGGTACCGATTTCGCTTAATTAAAACCCGTGATCTTTCGCGAACCGCCCATCTTCGCCCGTGACTGCAGGCTATGTTTAGGGGTCCGAAAATGGGGTTTAGTCTGTGTTAATGTGGTTCAATTTTGGATTCTAAGAATCGATCTACGCGGTCCAATGGTGATTAGTTAAGCACCAAAATCTAGTGTTTTGTTGAGCCCGCTTTTTCGTAGATGAATAGATATGGTCGCACAAGAGTGGTAAAGATCAATGAGTGGTCGAGATGCCATGTATGGTTTCTCCCGGTCTCCTTTGCTGGTATCTAATTTGAGAGATTATCAGACAGCTTCAAAATGTGCGAATTAACTTTCTTACAACAGCACAGGACCAATGTGTATCGCGCCATTTTCCCTTTTGGTTGAATGTTTTTTAAGCATGCTAGATACTAATTAGGTTGGTCTGATCCAAGTTATATGTTTAGCCTAGGAGACTATTTGATATGTGACCCATATGCTCCCACATACCCAATTCACTAGTAGAGACCGAGTTCCGGGCCTAGAGGGGTGCACTTTATACAGGTACCTTCCGCATAGTTAATCCGATCCCCGACCTTAAATCTAGTTTTTGCAGATCGCTTTCCATACCGAGTCATCGGGGTTTTTGTTCTTACTGGCTTTCCCTTTATAAATAACAACAAAAGTAAGTGGCGACTCCAAAGAAAAATGTTCTCCGGATGACAAAATTCAAAATCAACCCACATTTTCTTTTCATTTAAAAGCGAGTCGCGCGCCATGGATCGGTAGGGTCCATAACACTTCCCCGCAAGCGCTGCACTGGTCTCGTGAGTTGCTTAAATTCTTTATCAAGCGCTATCGTGAGACGAGTGCCTCCACCTCGCTTCAGGTTATCGCTATAGTTTCTAAGCGGCGGGCCCGGCAGGAGGTCGGCCATTCACGCTGGGCTCGCCGGGTCTTCGCGATTCTCGGAGGATTGGCGCGCCTCTGTTCGAAATGGATACCATCGCCATCGAGATCGGCCATTTGTAAAGAAACCGCCGTTCTGGGCTGCATTCGCCACAAATCATGATGCTTTTTCAACCGAAATCGGCTTCGAGCGCGCCGGATTCCCTGCTGGTCCATCGACCGCACGCCGACTCTCCGCAAAACAAGAAACAAAAGGATCGGGCGGACGCCCGCTGCCTCTCCAATGCCTAAGTCATTTTCTTTCCGGAAGAGAAAAATCAACCGGCTAGGAACAGAACTTATGCGCACTTTCCACCGGCTTCAGGTGGCTCGTATTTATACGGGTGACTTTCCCAATCGATGGTGATACGACTTCTTATCGACGGGATTTTCTTCTCATTTTCGTCAGATTAATATGATAATTGGGAAGCAGCTATCGGGAATTATTCTACTTCTTTATCGGGTGGAGATCTCGATTCGACGATAGGATATGGGTTATTTGAGCTTTCACGCATCGACCGGGGAGGGATGAACCAGTTCCCGCTGGGGGCCCGCGCTGTGGCCTGGTCCGCGATCGGTCCGGGTCCGCTTATTAGTCTTCTTTAATCCCGCTCTGACTCGAGTAGGGTGGGGCCTCGCGTGCCTCGCTTAAACCCAATCGATCACAAACCAAACAACGATAAAACAACGACAACCCAAAAAAAACAAAATAAAACCTAAATCTTCGTGGAAGAAACATTTTATTAAATAATAAAATGAAATAAAAAGATTTAGATGGGTGATTTCAAGCCAAGAATGACTAAAGATTACCCTCCTTGCTTGAGGAAAATAGGCTACAAGAGAAAAAGATGAGAGAAAATGAAAGAAGGGTGGGTAGATCTTGTCCTACATTAGGTGGGAACAGTTGTAATAGCAAATCGCATTTAGATAGCTTAGTATAAGTACTTTAATACATCAACTCTAATTAACAAGGGCTTTACCTTTAAGTACAAGTTGGATAAATAAAAACAATAGAAATTTTCTTAAAATTTCAATTTCACATATTAAAATTAATTTATATTTGTCCCACTTTGAACATATATATATATATATACACTCGAGAAAAAATCGGAATTAGAGACGGAAATTAGAGACGGATACTTATCCATCTCTAAATAGAGACGGATTAGAGACAGATTGCATACAAATTAATTAGAGACGGAATTTCCGTCACTAAATAGAGACAGAATGATTTCCGTCTTAGATTTGAGACGGGTCCGTCTCTATTTAGAGACGGAAATCATTAAAGATCTCTATTTAGAAGAGCAAATAAGAGACGAATAATTTCCGTCTCTAATCGACGGAATGCAGATGGAAATCATTCGTCTCTCTTTGAGGCGAGTAGAAGAGACGAATAATTTCCGTTTCTAATCAGAGATGGAAAAAATCCGTCTTTGATTAGAGACGGAAAATTCTGTCTCTATTTTCTTCTCTATATAGAAACGGAATGATTTAGTCTCAAATTGAGACGAAATCATTAGTCTCTATTTAGAAGACGGAAATAGGACGAAGATAATTTTAGGTCTCTGATTAGAGACGTAAATTATTCGGTCTCCTTCCGTCTCTAAACTAGAAGGCAGTGATTTAGATCTCAAATTTGAGACGGGAAATCATTAAGTTTCTATTTAGAAGGCAGATATAGAGATCGAATAATCGAATCTACGAATTCCATTACATCTACCTAAAGTGACCTTTTGAAGAAAAAAAGTATGAAATTTAAAATTCGAAATCTCTTGTCCCTAAGCAATGGGTTTTATCCATAATATTTGTTTTTATTTTAGAAATCATCCCTGTTGTCCATCTATCTTTCAGTACTATAATATCTGTCTATTTTTTTCTACTTTTTTATAAATGTGAAAAAAACACAAAATGAAAAAAAAAAACTAAATAATTTGTTTATAAATAAAAAGTCTAGAATCACAACATATACTAGTTAGCTCAATTGAAAAACATATACCCTATAATAACAATAAATTAGAAAATGGTCCAAAATTTTCCTCACATCATATCCAAGGAAAAAAAAACTCTTGCACATATGCACAAATAAATTATAAATTAATAATTTTAGTTTTAAAAAAAGAATTAATTAAGCTTTCTTAATTCAAAAACCAATACTTTGGTTTTTTGTCTATTATTGTTGAATATGATTAATTTAAAATTTCTTTCATTTTTAACAAATGTCAAATTTGCTCATCAATTTTTATATATATATATTTTTCAAAAAATGTTTGAGAAAAATAAAATGAATAAAGCACGGAATAATTAGTTTTTAAACAGTAAATAACTAATTAATTTATCGAATATGAACTTTCATCTCTTTTTTCAAACAAAATAAAATAGATAAAAAGAACCTTCAAGAAAGGGGATATATATATGAAATATAAGTAGAAACAGAAATTGAAGTAGTTAAAATAATATTCAAATTAAATATATAAACGATTATCACTAATTTTTAAATTACCGTTTTTACCTTTATGTACAGAATAATGTAACTTTTGGATAATATTTTTTATTTCTATTTTTTATATTTTCAAGTTTATTAAATTTTAAAATATAAAAGTATAAAAAAATAAAATAAAACGAAATCATAAATAAAAGTATTATGAATATATATAGAGAGCAGAGAGAGAGTAAGAGTAGTATATATATATATATATATGAGTATATATATATATATATATATATATATATATATATTATACAAAATAAAATTAAAAATCATAAAATTTGTGCAATTTAAAAAAAAAGAAAAAAGAGATAGATCATTAGATAGTTGGATGAAATTGAGTGGGTGGGAGGGTGTTGGGAATAGCGCTTGGTAGGCTTTGTTGGGCAAAAATTAATTTGTTAAATATATTTTTGTTTCATTGCTATATAATATTATGTTTAATTTTAATAGTTTAATGGACCCTCTTATTATTAAATAAATAAAGACAAGACGTACTATCCTTGCTACATAATTCCCCTATAAATCTTAGTGTATCGTGTAGAGGCTACTTTAAACGTGGCATGTGATAAATTAGATGTTTACACTCCTCAATTTCCATCCAAAGATATAATATATTATTATTTTAATATGGTGGTGGTCGATTTTGAAGTGACGAAGAGATAGAAAGATCAATATTGGTGTGTATGCCACAGATCGAAGGACTTGTCCTTTTTATTTAATTTACATACTTTATACACTATTTGTTAAGAAGTCCATGTGGGGTTCCTCCTAGTTATTACAAAAAATTTACAATCAAGGGAAGGGACGTGATATTGTGATAATGTTCCTAGGTCATTATTAAGACTTTATTAATGGGAAACACTCCAAACCGCCTACTTTCTTGCTTAAACTCCCAAAACCTCTTAACCCAATTCCTCCTTCCCCTTTGACGTTAGCTCACCTTCCTCCCCACCTCCCCCCAAAGAAAAAAAATAAATAAAAAAAAATCTTATTTTGTTTTTACACATGAGAAGATAAAAAGACAAATGGACAACAATTGAGTGGTTCATCATGCTATATTTTGTCGTCTAATAATTTTTCTATACATTCAGGTCCGTGTTACGTGGGAATGTAAACAAAACTTTAAAACAAACTTTATTTTTAACAAAATGTACTCTTCATAAATATTCCCACCTATCTCTTTTCTTCTTTTCGCTCACAACGCCTAATTGTACTCTTTTCTCCTGCTTCTATTCCTTCGCATCTCCCTCCGTTCGTCATGCTCATCGCCTCCTCCGCACCGAGGTAGCTTTCATTCACGCTACCCTTTGTTAAAGGCTCGATTTTTCTTTTGATTTGGTCTTCTTCCTTTTACCTTTCTAGTGGTTCATGAGATTGTAGAGGAGTAGGTTTCTTTGTAATCGATCATGATTTTGGTCTCGGTGTAAAGTATTGAACTTCGTATAAAGGTTAGCCATTACCTCTCGATTTCTCGCAGTCTAGGGTTTCGTTTCGCCTCGATTGCCTCTCTCCTTCGTTTAGGATTGAAATCCGCCATTAAGGGTTCGCTTGGGAGGCAGTTTCGGCTTCATGGATCTGATTTTCGAGAGCGCTCGCTCACCAATTCATGATGTTCTAGCGCATATGTGGTCAGTCCACTACGCCTCCCGTGAGTTCTCCCGACTTTACTTTTTTTTTTTTTTGCATTTTCAGATTTGTTGATTGTTTTTAGATGTTGTGGACGTGGTGAATAATGCTTCTTGATTATTTTGGTTTTTGTTTTTCCTTTTTGCGTGTGTGTGGGGTTTTGTTGTTTGTAGGGGGATTTTGATGTTTTGTTGAATTGGTGTGTCGAGAAGTTTTGGTTGCATACTAATTTGATGTTGTTAATTGTAAATTATATGCACGTGATGTTTTGTTAATTGCTTCGCTTGGTTCCCGAGAAGTGGATAAAGATAAAATTTGAAATCATACATGGTTTTGGTTTCAAACGAAATGAAACACTAGCCTACTTGGACTAAGTCCTGCGGTGGAGACCTTGCCTTTATCAAGAAAATTCTTCCCCTTTCCCTTTTCCTTTCCTACATTTCTCTCGAGCAACCAAAACATGTAACAACAGCACAAGATAATTATAAAGATGACACCGTTATCTACACATTCGCTGCCGATATTTAATGCTTTGAACCGCCTATTTATTATGGTTCTTTTCGTAAATTGTTCCATTTATGTATACTACCTTGCTTTCATATCTGCTTTAATCTTCCCATAGTGGATTTGAATCGATTCCACGATGCTCCGATCTTGTTGGAGTGGTTAAAAGTGTGTACTTTTTTGTCTCTATTTATTGTATTTTGTAAATTTAATCCTTTTTATTAGTTGTTTATGAAGGTAGAGAATCTTACGTGGATTAAACTTGACGATCATTCATATAAAACATTCGTTGCTTTGAAGCTTGAATTTTCCTTTTCTTTTTTTTTTTGGATAGAAACTTAAAAATCTGTTGTTGAGAAAACTAGGAAAAATAACTTATTTTTCTTCCTAGCAAACTCAAATGGTTTCTTCAGACCTTCATGACTGTATTTTTTTGCCCCTTTATTTTGTAGGTAATAGTTGAAATTCAGAATTCAATATTAGTTCTTCTATTTTCTGAGTCACCCTAACTGGACTTAAATTTTTTATTCTAAGGATCAGAGTGTATTGAATTAAACCTCTGATTCTTGGAAGTTTGGGGTTTGTGGTACTTCTCCTGCTTCGTTGTTGAGAAAAGAAACAAGGAATGTGGAAGAAGGCCTGAAAGTTTGTTGCGACTTTCCGAAAGTAGACCTTTTCTTTGTTGGAATCTTTCTCTGAAAATAATGGTTGAAAGGGTAGTTTAAACCTGAAGTGCTGATGAATTATTGACCTAAACATTACATGACTATTTGATCAATTTTCGGGGTTGATGCTGATCTCATATATATGAATTGAGAGGATTTGGGGAATCCAAATGGTGAAAAAAGGGGAACCATCAATTCAAGAGCACTAAAAGGATTCTCACTTCTATGTTGTTATATTCCTTTCATGGTTCCCTTCTCCATGTAATGATCATTTATACCCGTAAAAAAACTTAATTATTCTAACTCTGCATGTTTTCGAGGCTCGTTATATCATGATCCTTTTATTTTCTTGTCAGTGTTTGAGTATTGCTTTACTTTTTCTTTGACTTTGTGGGTAGAAAGTTTGCGTGCATTTTATTGTCTAATGATGAGTTTGGCCATAGCTAATGGAGTGGAATTTTGGGTTGAGTTCTCACAGCTCACTTTCATGACATTCTTGGTGTTGAACCCTTGTTTTCTTTTTTTCTTTTTTTCTTACTTTCTTCGACACGATAAGAAAGGTAAGCACTTGCGCAGATTTGAAAATCTTCTCCTCATATCTTTGCCTTCCCGTAACTGGTGGTACTTTCTTGGATTTTCAGGTTTCCTTCACCATTTTGCATTTATTTTCATTAGGAAATATAAATATGTTTGTCATTTTAATTTTTGTCATGATCTCCAATACAAATCACAGACTTTGTCTTTCTGAAACCCCAAGAAGGAAAATACAAGAGGTTCTCGTTTCTAATTTGTTATTTATTATTTTCATTTTTGATTGGAATTCTCCCGTGTACCACTCTTGCATGGAAGAATTAAGCTCCACTACTGAATTTCATTCCAAAAGCTGATTAGTCATTGTCATCAACTTTTAAGTATTACCAAAATCAAAGTAAACCTTTATGAAATGGATCAACAATGGTTTGCATCATGGCTTTTTTCTGTAGGAGCAAAACACCTTTTCTCATTTAGCCACACCCACCATCACAAAACTCATTATGTATCTTTGATTGATGCAGCAGGTTGGAATATATGATGATGCAGATTGTCTAACAAAGGCAAAATTCACAGGGCCAAATCTATACTGATATTCCATTCAGTATGTTACTTTGAGTAGCCTCATCTACGCCTCAATGATGTTCACTAATACAGAAAGGATAAATTTTTATGAGATACAATCTGCTTCGTTCTTATTCGTATGCTGAATTGTATTCCCAAGCGTAGGAATTAAGGTTGTCTAGCATTGTAATACTGTGGGAGTCCATAGGTCATCTCCACAGGGAGTGGTCTAATTGTTGATCCTTAGAGCTATTCTCCAAAAGTGTGTGTGAATTGAAAAAGGAAATTATGGGGTTGTGGTTGTTTGATTTGGGTTGATTGATTAAATTGGACTATTTTAAAAATAGAGATGATTGCCTGGACTTTTGTGGTTTCCACTCACCGTTACTCAATGTAATTCCCACCCTCTGTTTATAGTCTCATCTAAGAGCCATTGATGAATGGTCTTCGATGGAAGATTTTACTTTAAACGCTCTTTTAGAATAAAAAACGATCGAGGAATGTTCAACAATTAATTCAGACTCTTAGCTTGCATTCGTAATCAAGTACAACGCAAATCGAGGTTCTGCTCACACTTTTGTCGCATGATGCCCAACTAAGGTTTTATAAAGTTTCTTTACAAGTGATTAACATCACACAATCCCATTGAAGTATAAAAGAGGAATTGAGGGATATTACCTTGATCAGGGTGAGTTTCCACCGTAGAACCCCATCATAATAGTTTAGAACTCCATGGAAATTATAAGGCAAATCATACTTGAAGAGAATTTATTCATAAAAGGAACTTTGAGAAAATCAGAATTCAATTGCAAAACCTAGGAATGAAAAATACAAAATACTGAGAGAGAAAACGAGATGTGTGTTCCTACTGAAAGATTACATGTGCTTGAAATCAACAATCTCCAGAAAAATGAAGTCTTCAACCCTAATCTATAAACCTTCGCCAAAACTATGGAAAAGAACACTTCTTCTATGAAAACCTAACCCTAGGAATCAAAAGCTGCCTTCTTCCCCTTTCCTTTGGCTTTTATACCCTTTTCCATTGTGATCTCGAGTTGATGGCTAAAGGACGATCGTGCCCTTGCATTAAAATCGTATTCTCGCTTCAATTCTCAAGAATCTACATGGGTGTACTCAGATAGGTTGGAGGTGTACCCAGACAGCCTGGTCTCCGTGATTTATGGCTCGGGTGTACTGCAGATAGGTGAGCCTGCACTGTACAAGTTCCTCTCAGACTTGTTTCCCAAATCTTGTTTGGTAATTCCCGAACTTCACCAAGCGGGCAGCATTTATCCACAATGATCCATATTCGCTTCCTGGACACGAACCCTTGTAACAATTATGTATGAAACATGAAAAACCTGTACGAGTCCAGAAACACGAAAAACAAAGCACAACACCTATTCTATGCAAAATGCGGAGCAAAGTATGACTTGAAGGTGCTAAATCTACCACAATTATTGCTCTTTGTGTATTCAACACAATCACTATCCCGTTTTGCTATAAACACCCCCCCCCCCCCAAATCAATTTGTCACACTGCTAGATTCTCAATCGGGAATTTGCAATTGACTGCAAATTCCTCGCTTCCACTCTTCAGGGTTTTTCCTCCCAAGTAGTTTTCTTTTCTCTTTCTCCAATCAGTTTACTATTTTGAATTTTTATTTTCACTCACTAATTTTGATTTCTAGGTTCAATTTATTTTTGGGGTTTTTCCCTCTGTTTGGAATTCTGTTTTTGGATTTGATTTGTTATTGTCTTGTTCAGAAGTTTATGGGAAAGTTCTGTTTTTGGGGTTTATATGGATGTGTTATGAGGAATCAAGCAGATGTCGGGTTTTTTTTATTCTCAGTGGATACTTGTCCCGGTTCTTATTTAGTGATTGCTTTGTTTGGGAATTTCCTTTCGATTAGTTTAATTTCGAGATTTGTCAGTTTCAGGAATCCGCGTAGTCGCATGCTTCGTGGAAATTGACCCCAAGATAGTGTTTGCCTCTGCTTGTTTTCCGCTATGTTATGGTGATTTTGATGAGTTTTAGCTTGATTTTCTAAGCAAAGTACAAATTTCTCGACCGCTTATCGTGACTATGGTGGACTACGTTGAAAATATTCAAGACGAGCTTGAATGTTGGGAAGTATGGATGCCAAAAGACTAAACTTGTCTTTGAATCCATAATTGTTTGGAAAGGAATTTGTGAATTATTTTTCACATGATAAATCCAGAGAATTCAGAATTATTTGAAACAAGGGGACATATTCGCTTATAATTCCATTGAGATAAGTTTAGAAATAACTTTTTTTTTTTAAAGTAGCTTTTGGTGAACTATATAGACTTCTTGTGTTTATAAAGTCAATTTGAAGGTCTTTAACTCTTTCATGGACTGGCGAATACTGGCTGCTGCTTATCGCCATTGTACATTACCATTTGCTATTTATGAGATACAAAATCTGAGCTGTCTACTTGAATGGCATATACCTACCATCTTCCCGAATCTCTCATTTAAACCCCCAATCAATGGGTGTCCTCATTTTCCACACCAATCTTTTGGTCTTTGAATTCTCATAATAAACTTGTACATACTTGATTTCATTTCATTGGTCTTCTCAGACAGCGAACTCCAAATTCAACTTCCAGCCTCACAAGTGAACTTGATGGGTTTGGCCATAGTTTCTAAGCACCATTCCCATCAATTGGGAATAAAATTAATTGTTATAATAATATAATATATAGCCTATAGGCCCTTCGTGGTCCCTTTTTTACCGGCCTCGTTTACAGATTAGTTAATACCAGAGATATTTATAAGTTATATATATATATATATATATATATATATATATATATATATATATATATATATATATGAATTGAATTTTTTTATTCTTTTATGTCTCTAATTACTCGTTTTTGGAGATGTCCTTTTTAGTTTCATGTTTACCGACACTGTTGTCCATTCTGTATAGTCATAATGCTCCCAAATAACATTAACAATATATGCTTCTCTTTATTATATATGACTAAGAAATTTAAAAAATATATAAAATATTGATTGTCCTCGTGGTGTTTTCACATCAGAATTAAGTATGAGTTCGATTTATTAATGGATGTATAATATTGTGATGCACGGTGGTTATTTAAACCCAAATTTGTTGACGGAGTGCATGTTGCTCAATTTGCAATTAGTCAACCAATGGACTGGCTGACCCGAGAATAAGGTGTCCGTGGTAGTATGTGTAAGAATCAAAGTTTTTAGAAAATTGAGAATGTTGTTACACCTAGTGCAAAAGGGTTTGTACTCAGATTATTTTGGAGTGGAGATTTCATGGGAAACTACAACCTCGTAAAATTATGAATGTAAGGAAGGTCATACATCAATTTATGTTATCGAATCATTCGGTCCATACCATACCATGGTTGGTGGATGCAGTGGAGTCGACTTGGACTTTGGACACTATGGAGGAGGAGTCCAACCGATAGCAAAAAATTGTATGAGATGTTACAAGCGGCCGATCAAGCATTGTGGCCAGGGTGTGAGAAGCACTCACAGTAATCTGCAGAGCTCGATTGTTGAATATTAAGTCAGAATATAATTTACCGGAGAGATGTTATGATTCCCTTATTGAATTTTATGAAAGAGGCACCACCTCGTGAGAAACACATTGCCGTGAGAATTTATGATACTAAGAAGATGGTTGTAGGATCGTCTTCCGTGAGAAATTGATTGTTTGAGCGTGGTGCATGTGATATTGGGGTGTAGATACGCTGAAGTGTTGCAAGTTATGCGGGCATCCTAGGTACAAAAGTAGGAGAAGGAGTCAACAAAACATAAGGGTGATGTTCAGATAAGAGGATGTATTACTTTCTCTCATTCCTACACAGAGATTGTATGCTTCAAAAGCAACTGCTAAGGATATGCCGATGATCATGACATAGTGAAAGACGGGTGTTATGCATCATCCATCCGACTCGGGCTTGTTTCATTTTGACCGTATGTATCCTTCATTTTCCGCGAGAGTAGAAATGTCGTTGTACTATGCATGATGATTCCAACCGCTTACCAATCGGTAAGCATATTCGTGTCGCCAATCATTGTAACACTATATAATTTGCCATCTAGGATGTGCATGAAAGATCCCATACATTCCTTTATCGCACTGTACCTAGTCGAACAACCCAAGATAAGATAGATGTGTTCCTTCAACCACCGATAGTTGAATTGGAAACACTTGTGGGAGGTGGGTGTCAAAATGACAGATGTGTCTCAAAATGTAATTTTCAAATGAGAGCATCTTTGTTGTGGACTATTAGTGATTTTTCGGCATACTCAATGTTGTCTGGATGGAGCACAACCGGCAAATTAGCTTGTCTGCATTGTATGGAGTACTCAGATGCATTTTCACTCCCACATGGTCGTAAGACATCATGGTTCGATAATCATCAGTACCGCCACAATCACCCCTTCGCACGAACAAGAACCTGCTTATTAAAAATAAAACAATTTCTTCCTGGGCCAATCGCCCACTATCCGGAATAGAAATTTTAGAGCATATCGAGATGTTGGGACTTAGAAAGGTAACTGAAGCTGATGCGTATGAGATCAATAGCAACATTTGTAAAACTAGTGGTTGTGGTTGGAGAAAAACGTATCATATTTTTGGGATTTGCCTCACTGAGTACCAATCCGATTCTGTCACAATCTCGATGTAATGCACATAGAGAAAAATATGTTTGAGAATGTGTTCAATATCACATGAGCATTGAGGGTAAAACAAAAGACAACATCAAAGCTAGGGAGGATTTTATGGATGTTTTGCCCAATAAGAGTTAGAGAAGCACAAGACGTAAATATCCAAAGGCAAACTACACTTTGATAAGAAACGGTAAGTTGCCGCTTGTGAATGCGAAACCTCAAACTTCCGATGGCTATGTGTCAAATATGGGACTATGTGTGACTTAAAGAAGTACAAACTTTTGGAATGACAAGTCATGACTGTTCATGTCTTTATGCAGGTTAATCCCACAGCATTTCGAATTTGGATGCCAACCGAATGTTCGGGAACTAATCAGACCAGCCTGAAGCTTATCCTTTAAAGACTTGAACTCAGACGAAACTCAAGGAGGAAGATATGAGGAGATTGGAGTTAGAAATTCCGTAAATTCTATGTAAGTTAGAGAGGATATTTCCTCGTTCGACTCAATGGAACATTTGCTTGTCCACTTGCTATATGAAGCAAGGATACAGCCCAAGATGCTTCACTGATAAAATTGGCTTGAGAGGTACTAACTTTCATTAAATTCACTTCCTTGATATTTGATGTTACTAACATATGAAAACACTAATTGTTATTATAAGTATATATATAGTATATATATATATGTGATATGTATATTGGTTCCTTCGCCATTTGAAAAATGTTTAATAAGGCTCGAAAGCCAGGGTTCAATATGTAATGCGCATTTATCGGCTAGCATCAAATTGTTCGCATTACTTTGAATAGCATGTTCACATAAGACAAATGTAATGTGCCTTGTAATGATGATGGCGGTTGTCGCTCCAATAGAAGGTAATTTCTGTCGACATCACATATCCTCGGACTATCTCATGGAACCCGCAAAGCCTAGCCACCGGGCGCTGGGAACTCGGGTCGCTCAAACTATATTCTTTGAATTGTGGATGAGGTTACACCTATATCGCAGTAAGTATTTAAAATATTAGTAAATTATTGATTTTTGTATTTTAATGGTTTTATTTTTTTATTTGTATGACATTCTCAAGCCACGGAACAAGATCCAAGAATTGGGCCATGTCGATATTGGATCAAATGCTCGAGCACAATTTCATTAATGAACCGAACTTTATGTAAGAGTATTTCTGCTCCCTTAAGCATAATTCTTCGCTAATCAAATATTTAAATCCACACATTGACATTAATATTTTTGATAACAAAGACGTAATCCTAGTAACAACGCACAAACATCTTGTAAAGGCTCTCAGCTGAATGACCAAATAGAACCACACAAAGCCATATCCAATGTACTTTGTCAATGGGCAAATTTCACTATAGGCCACGGACTGGACGAAGTACCATGAAACAAAGGGTGTTTGCATTGGTGGGCACAAACTATAGTGAGAATGCTAGTGATTATTATGGCCCACTGATAGACATGGAGTTGGGATGATCCTAGTTATCCATTCAAAAGAACTGCCCTATTTAAATGTGACTGTTTCACCTTCAAGGCATGGTACTAGGAGGCACCCAAATTACAAATTCCTCGTAAAAAGTCAACCAAAGTAGAGGTTTAATAGATATGAACCATTCATATTTGCAATGCAAAGTGTTGCATATTATGTACCATATCCTCTACAAGGCGAGCCCAAACGGATTGGAGAATGTGGTGCAAGATTAAGGCGAGGGCGCTTGTAGAGATGCCCGAATTGTCAAAGAAAACTTTCAATGTCAAATTGGCCTCGAAGACAATGAAATTAATTTATATACCAAATTGAGGTGGTGGGAGGACAATGATCTGGTCTTCTTAATAATCCAAATGGTGAGATATAGGCCTCATGTAATAGATGATTAAATCTTAATTTGAAGATGAGATTGGAACATGTTTGAATCTAATCGTATATTTAAGACGATGATGAAGACTTCTGTCGATTTGTAGTGGCTTCTTTTGCAATCTTGTTCAACACCCGAGTAAACTTATTCTGCAAGTTATTATAATCACTAGTTGTCCATTTTCAACTCCTTAACTTGGCTTTTGATGTAATGGAAGGGATGAGTTTGGAATTTTGTGTTGGTCATTTGCAGTATTTTTAGGAAAGAATCAAAAACAACCTTGCTTTAGTGGCACAAACTTTAATGATTAACCCGCACTTGAAAATAGAGTTTATATCCAAATTTCTTCATTTATTCTTATTCCTTTTATTGACATTGTTATCCACGATTTTTCTAGTATATTCTAAAATAAAGTATATTAGTAGGTCAGATTTCCTCGTTGTCGCCTCCATTTAAATTGTTATAATATTTTAAACACTCAAAGACTCCAAGTCAAAGTGTGACAAATATGAATAATGTATGTGCTTTATTGTTAGAATTATGAATACACATTGGCATGTGTGAAGGATACTTGTCTTATTTTATACTGCTATAAGTCTATAATCATAAATAAGTATATTTGCTCTCTCAATCTCTACTTGTTCCTTTAGAAACTTTTTCGTATCATTAAATAACATGCTTTGGAAATTATTGAAAATCTGCTACCTTCCAAGGATGATATAAGAACTAAGCATAATATAAATGGTGACGTGATTGGTTCGAAGATATTATAGAATATACAACGAGTTTGACGGAATTATGATATTTCAGATCATAACCTATACACGGAAGAGAATCCAACGCGGTATCCCACATCAACATAACTGAAATTTATTGCTACGGTATCCGTATGCGATATTTATTTTTAGTCGTTTGACTTAACTGCGAAATGAGTGTTTGTGATTAATGATTAATATTTATTTTCCATTATCTTATGGATTGATGTTTTTGATTTATTCTATTGGTTTGTCGTAGTTCGATCATGCGAGAAAACCATACCTATTTTTTAAATTTTTCGGCATATTTTAGGTAGTTGACTATTACGGCTAGTACTGAATACAGGCTCTCATGGTTTATTTATTAGAGAGCCCAATGAATGATTTGGCTAAGGTTTGAATATTACTTTGTTTTCCATTTAAGCATATGCTTTTAGTTTGAAGTTTTGAATTGATCGTTTTCCATCCGGATTTTCCTAATAAGCATTTGGGTAGAGGAAGATATAGTGGTGAAGTCGGGTGGTTGTGATTGTGATTTTGTTGTCAGTTATTTTCATCTTTTCCTTTTTCCCAGCTACTTCTACATCGGCTGTTTCTTTTCTTTTTTTTTCTTAATTTATTTTCGTTTATTAATGTTATTAGCTTAATAATCACCTGATTCACGTGTCTGTCCACAAGATTATAATTATCTAGTTGCTAGGTGGTTCTTTGTCCTAGTTTATTCGTATCCAAAAGCCTAAAACAATTGAGGAAAGTGCTAGTTAAAAATTATATGTTATTTATTGAAACTTCTTTGGTCTTTTCTTTTCTTTGTAATATATTATGTAATATGTAAAGTGAATAAGTAAAAAATAAATACAAATTTATAAAAAATTAAAATAGGATATAATGATTAGATATAGTGTGGAGGTTTTGTTTGATTCAAAATAGTTTAAAAATATCTTAAAAAATGTATTATTTTCTTAAACCCATCGTAAGGACAAAGATTTTGAGAAGAATGTAGCGCCTGGCTGTATGGCTTTCAGGTGTATTTAATTGAGTGATATTCCAGCCCGCATGTTACATAGATCCATGGGTCCTAATATGGATGCCAAATCGGGTCACGAGCCATAAAGGCCTCAGGACGATAATCGGTGGCTAATGCCCCAAAACCTATATCTAATTTATGACATATCTTTTGAAAAACAAGACTCTTATCAGTTCTACATAAAATCATGCTATCAAAAAAAAAAAAGGAATATTAAAATCATTATCTTAGAATCAATGTCAAATGCTTAGGTTATACGTTTTATAATACAATGTTTTTTTTAGAGCTAAACACTTTGTAGTAAACCCTTCTTGTCAGCTTTTTAAAAATGGTGAATATTCTATTATATGAATTAAACATGATGCTGAAAATAAAATATTTTAAGAGGTGTTTTTCCACAAGATTATAATGTATATGTTTCCCTTTCTTGTCTTTGATCAGCCCAAGAGACTAAACATAACTCAATATTCCTTATTATGCCTAATATTACGGATATAGGTCTTACTCTCAAAATACAAACCAGTATGGTTGATGATTCTTGATTGGACAACTATACATGTTAGCGTATAAACCTTTATCTTGATGGGTATATTACTCATAACAAAACCGCCATGCTGAATTATTTCTTTAAAATATTGCCCCTTTTAACTAAATCTAGAAAACACATATGATAACGGGTGAGAAAACACATTAAGCTTCAATGTGATCAATATCATTTATACAATGATCCAACCGAAAAGAACTTTAGAGTTGACAGTTAAGTGCGAATTGCATGATACCTTTTATACAAAAACAAGTATGAGTTGCGCTATTTTTTATACTATCGATGTTATTTGGCATAACCATTGTGACTATATTTGGGTTGAATCAGGGAAGGACTATAGAAGTAAGTACTTACACTCCCAGGGATGCTATTATGTTTATGCTATTGTGATCATATTTCTCAAGATAAGATACAACAAAGGACTTTATGTCAGAGATTAACATTTATGCTTGTTGGATGAACTCGTCATTGGTTTACTAACCATCATATGTGCATTGGTAAGAGGTAAAGGGAAGAGGAGGAATCCATGAAGGTAGAGTAAAGAAGAGGAGGGAAACAATGAAGGTAGAGGTACACAATAGTAGATCTTGACATAGTCTATTGATGAGATAATCATGTACCGTAGACTCAAGACATGGCTCCCATGATACATCACAAATTCTTCAAGACAACCATATCACCTCCTCCGCCAAAGACAGCACCAACAATTTGAAATCAAGCTGTAACAACATCTGCTGAAATCTTTTATAAATGTTGAGGCCAATATTGATGGTGCTTCTAGATTTGACCCTAGAGATGTGATCACTATTAAGAACAGAGTGCTCATCAACTTTAATTTTTCTTCTAATAATGCAAATAGAAGCATGTAATCAGATAATAGCACACAAGCACATTATCCAACACTCCAGAATGCAAGTTACCACTCAAGTGCTTTAATGAAAGATAGTCATAATTGATAAATATTTAATTAATTGACATGTACCAATACACTAGAATGATTTTAGTTCATGCGAATCAAATGTATGTAAAGAGTCAACGAATTTTTTTTCTTTTTGGTTTTTGTTTTAGATCAGCTAGTCAGCTTCCATTATCCTCATCATTTTCTTAGAATTCGCTTAGAGCTTGAGCTAAGGTCCCATTAATTACTCTAATCACAATCATCATAAGAAGGTTCAAACACAAACACTTGTCCACAAATGTATAGGTTTGGATAAAAATATATGTTCAAGCTATTTTCAAGAGAATTTACAAGTCAATTGCATTTAATTATCCAACTAATCACGATTAATATCATTACTGAAAATGACTTCTTTATTTGTTTAGTATTATTAACTATTTTCACATCAAAACTGCTAACAAGAAAGTAATTTTTTATCATAGGTTGTTGCCTCACGAAAAATGCTCACTGATGATCACTAAGACTTTCGAAAGCAAATGACTTCACAAGGATGGGTATACTTGGAAGAACATTCCCTAACACTAAAGATTTTGTATTTTGAGGATTTTCATGCACATTTCTTTCAAATATATTGTAATTACGAAAATATAAAATTTGTTTGTACTCAACTATTTGTTTTTTTTTTTGCAATTTATAGAAATATTTTCAAAGGGATCAAAAATAAGTGGCATACTAAGATTCGAGAAACAGTGGGCCTATTAGATACAAGAGTTTCTCTATTTGACTATTAAGAATGCCAAATGTAGTTTCCACCATGTTTTGATGATATTTGGAAGGGGCATGGAATGATGAATTCAATAAGCTCGAGTACATAGCAAGAGCGATTTAACAAGTTAAATCGGCAAGCCGGGTGGAACCCGCCACTCATACCGGAGGATCAATCACACATTCTTCACATGCTAAACGCATGGTTAGGTTTTTACGATAAGAAAATTTGTTACAATAATATTTTAATTGTGTGATCACATTATATACATTTTTTGTTTTGAACTCATAGGAACAAAGCTCGGGAAAGAAGTTTCACATACTATGAGTTGTTTATTCAATCATACTAAAAGGAGCGATGGCTCATTCACAATGAGAAAGCCAAAGCTTCAATGTTAGCATCTAAATTAAAATTTAATGTTTTATTATATTAATAGTTAATTCTTTCACATTAAATTTATAAATTCTAATGATGTTGTTATGTGATGATTTCATCCGACTACTGGGAGGAGACATGTCCCAACTTATAGGGTCATTCCAACCGCCCAGCTGATGAGCTGGCGAAAAATTTTTTGTTAAAAAAATGTCGAGGGAGGAAGAAATCAAGACTATATGGTATTGGCTCTAAAATATCAACATACTATACATTGCCTTTAGTGTACTTAACTCCACGAATGGTCATAGCCATGAGTTGAGGATTAATCGCACAGGCAAGTAGGAAGAAAATAAGCCAAAGATGTTGATCATGATGATTCTGCAAGACAAGACCAAAATACAAGAAAGGTAATGAAAAAATGCAGGAGGGAGATGCGTAAACAAAGTAGGAGGAGATAAACAAACGTGTGAGATGCAAAGACAAATGCAAGAGGCATAAATCACAATGGGTCGCTTTTTTTTCGTGGTGACAATGATCGGTGAACTATAATGACACCAATATTACCATTTTTTTATTTAAGAATACTACGATTTTATAATTAATTAAAAGTATTGTGTATTTCAACTTATTTAATGATATCTATTAATTTAACTATTAAGCTACATCTTAATGATTTCATATAATTGGTTTTGAATGACAATAAGATCGGTATGAATAGTCAAGACATGTCAACAAAAAGTATTAGTATATATAGACAAAATAGAAATAAAATTTTTCGTCTCTGATTAGAGACGGAATGTTGCGGTTCTTGGATCAGACTAAAATTTGAGACCAAAACTGCCTTGGATTAGAGACGGAATGAAATCGCCTTCGACAGAGATTTTAATGAAGCTTCGATCGTAGACGGAATCAAATTGCTCAATAGAGACGAATTTTGTACGAAAATTCGGTTTGATCGAGACGGATTTGATTCCGTCTTCAATAAGAGACTTTAATCCATCCGTTCTTTTGTTCGTAGACGGAATTTGAGATCTAAATTCTGGGGCCTCCTCCATCCGCTCTCGCTCAGAGACGGTATTTGAGACCGAAATTCGCCTCTCATTGAGACTAATCAATCCGTCTCTAAATAGAGACGGAATTTAAGACCGAAAATTCCGGCCTCTAGTCGAGATCTAAATCTGTTTTCTCTGCTCGCCTCAACGTAGACGAAATTTGAGACCTAAAATCCATCTCAATCAGAGACTTTAATTGACCTTGGAATTACAATTTAGAGAGGGTAAAATCTCGCCTCTAACCGCTTTATTAGAGATTTTAATCTCTCGCCTCTAATCGTAGACGGATTAGAGACGGTCAAAATCACATATCAGCGTTTTTAAGACTGAAAATTCCATCTCTAATTTGTCTGGAATTATGTTTCTAGACGGATTAGAGACCGAATTGTCCGTCTCTAAATGAAGGTTTTTTTGTAGTGATATATATTAATTTTACAATTTATTCATTAGAAAAGTTCAAGTATATTAAAAAGACAAATTATTTATATGTATTTGAGTAAAAAATAATAAAATATTATAAAAGTATTAAAAAGTGCAAACCAAGACAAATATATTTTTCTCTTGCATATGAGAAAGAGATGTATGAAGAGATATAATTAAAAGAAAAGAGAGAGGGAGAGAATGAGATCTAGGATCCTTTTACAAAGGATGGTGAATGCCTTATATAGGCTTACAAACATAGGTTACATTTACTCATCATAAATGTGAGTAATGGAATGAAGTAAATCTAGGTTCACTCACTACCTAATATACATGAACATGAATGTGGTCAATCACCACTCATGTTAATGCTCTCATTTATAACACTCTCCCTTGAATGACCATTGTAAAGAACATGTCTCATTAAAAGCTTGCTAGTAAAACCCGGTGGGACAAAACCTAGCGAAGGAAAAAGAATACAATATTCTTATGATGTTGTAGAGTGTTCTTAGTTTGTTAGGACTACCTCGTTAAAAACTTTGCCAATAAAACCTGGATGAAGGGAAAAAAAGTACAATACACTAACATCATGTCATAAGCATACTCCCCCTCATGTCAATGTCCTTCAGTTGGCGCATTCCAATTTTGTATATTAGTTTCTTGAATGTTGAGGTTAGCAATGACTTTGTGAATAAGTCTGCTAGATTATCACTTGAGTGTTTTTGTTGAAAATCAATTTTGCCACTCTTATGGAGTTCATGTGTATAAAAGAACTTTGGAGAAATGTGTTTAGTTCTATCTCCTTTGATATAACCTCATATGATATGTGCAATGCATGCATCATTATATTCAAATAATGTTGTCAGATTGTATTTTATAGAGGGGATTATGCATGATTCTTGGATATGTTGAATCATAGATCTTAGTAATATACATTCACAACTTGCTTCATGAATTGCTATAATCTCTTAATGATTCAACGAAGTAGCCACCATTGTCTACTTAAAGGATCTCCATGAAATAGCAGTTCCATTACAATTAGCTTTATGTGGATTTGAAAGGTATCTTGTATCAGCATATCCAAGCAATTGTTGCTTTGATTCATTTGAGTAAAATAGACCGATATTAGTTGTTCTTTGGATGTAACACAATATATGCTTGATACTATTCCAATGTCTTTGTGTTGGAGTGGAACTGTACCTTGCTAATAAATTGATAGAAAAAGCAATATCTGAGCGAGTACAGTTAGCAAGATACATAAGTGCACAAATGGCACTAAGATATGGTACTTAAGGACCAAGTAATTCTTCACCCTTTTCGCAAGGACGAAATGAGTCATTTTTCACGTCAAGTGAACATACAACCATTGGCGAAGTTGAAGGGTGGGCTTTTTCCATATAAAAACGCTTTAAAATTTTCTTAGCATATGCTAATTGGTGAACCAAAAATCTAGAAGGGAAGTGTTCGATCTGCAGGCCGAAACAAAATTTTGTTTTCCCAAGATCTTTCATTTAAAATTCCTTTTTCAAACATTTTGCTATTTTTTTGTGAGATTTTCAAGAGTCCCAACAAGATTTAAATCATCAATTTACACAACAATAATTGAAAATTCGGTTTCCGATTTCTTAATAAAGATGCATGGGCATATATGATTGTTTGCATACCCTTCTTTCAATAAATACTCACTAAGGCGATTATACCACATGTGTCCGGATTGCTTCAATTCATATAGAGATTGTTGTAATTTGATTGAGCACATACTACGAGGCTTTGTATTATTTGCTTTAGGCAATTTAAATCCTTCAGGGATTTTCATATATATGTTGCTATCTATGGATCCATGAGAGATAAGTTGTGATGACATCCATGAGACGTATAATCACCCTTTAGAGACTGCTGAGATGCCATTAAAAGCGAAAAGTAATTGCGTCCATGACAGGAGAATATGTTTCCTCGTAGTCAATGCCAAGTCTCTACGAGAAACCTTATGCTACTAGTCGAGATTTATATCTTATGATCTCATCATTTTCATTGCGGTTTTGTATAAATACCCATTTGCACCTAATAGGCTTTACACCTTTAGGTGTTTGAATTACAGGTCCATAAACCTCTCATTTCATTAATGAGTTTAATTCTGCCTGCATAACCTCTTTCCATTTTGGCCAATCATTTATATTTCGACATTCTTCCACATTTTATGATTCGGGATCCTTATCATTTCTTATGATGTCTAAGGCCACTTGGAGAGCAAAAATATTATTGATAACAACTTTATTTCGATCCCATTTTTCTCTATTGTGCACATAATTAATTAAGATCTCATAATTTTTAAGTACTTGTGCTTCTTCAAGGGCCATTTCTTTATTTCGAACCTCTTCAGGGGTCTTTTGGTCAATATATGCCTCTGCCATGGCCTCTTATTCACCATATACCTCTTTAGGGGCTTGTTGTTTATCATATGCCTCTACAGGGGTCTTTTGTTTATCATGTACCTCTTTATGGGTATCAATCCTCCTTTGTGCTCTCCTCTTCCGGGGAGTTATATCTTTTGAACAAATAGGTCTCCCACACTTTAGGTGTATATTAGAATCATTTGCTAACTGTTATTCAAGGACATCAATCCTTGCTAGAGCATTCGCAGTCAAGATATGTGACTTTGTAACTTTTTTTGTATCAATAAAAGCATCTGGCAATTTATTTGCAAGATTTTGCAAATGAATGATCCTTTGAACTTCTAGTTTCACATTGATTTGTACAAGGATCAAAATGAGACATTATAGATGCATTTCAAGTAATTTATCATCGTTCTTCTGGAACTGAATTTTCTCCCCTTAATGTTGGGAATACACTCTCATTAAAAAGACAATCCACAAAGAGGATTGTAAAAACATCTCTTGTTAAGGGTTCAAGATATCTTATGATAGATGGAGAATCAAAACCTACATAAATCCCAAGTCTTCGTGGGGACTCATTTTAGTGCGTTGTGTAGGTGTAATTGGTATATAGACCGCACAACCAAAGATTAGCAAGTGAGAAATATTTGGTTGTTTGCCTAGTATAATTTGTGAAGGGAAGTATTCATGGTAAGCTATTGATCAAATACGAACCAAGCTTGCAACATGCATAATAGTATGTCCCCAAGCAGAAGTCAACAATTTGGTTTTCATTAGCAATGATCGAGCTATTAATTGAAGACATTTGATAAAGGACTTTGCTAAACTGTTTTTGGTGTGAGTATGAGCAACGGGATGCTCAATATTTATCCTAATTGACATGCAATAGTCAGTAAAGGTTTGTGACGTAAACTCATTGGTGTTGCCAAGTCTAATGGCCTTAATTTGATAATCAGGAAACTGGGCTCGTAATTTGATCATTTGTGCGGAGAACCTAGCAAAGGCAACATTTCGTGCGGAAAAAAGAAAAATATGTGACCACCTCGTAGAGGCATCTATTAAGACCATAAAGTAACAGAAAGGTCCACATGGTGGAGGGATAGGTCCACATATGTCCCCATGTATTCTTTCCAAGAAAACTGGTGACTCAAATATGACTTTGCTAAAGGATGGTCTGATTATCAATTTACCTTATGAGCAAGCAGTACATGGATATTTATTAGGCAAAAGAATTTCTTGGTTCTTTGGTTCTATGATTCTTCGCATCATTGAGGACCTAGGGTGATCCAGCCTGTCATGCCAAAGAACGAAAGTCTTTGGGTCATTGAACTTTAGTTCCGACAATATGACTTCGATAGACTATATGGTGTATGATATAACTTGGTGGTTGAGAGTTTTCAATAACGAGTTTCTGGCCAAAAAGTATAGAGGTAATGTAAAGACATTTTGTATTACCCTCATTCATGGTTTCAATGTGATATCTGCTTTCTCACAGACCAGCACAAAAGCTAGCAATTCATGTAAGACATTTTTGGTATTACCTCATTCATGGTTTCAATGTGCTATCCATTTCTACGGATATCTTTAAAGCTAAACAAATTCCTTGTGAATTTGCTAGAATATAATATATCATTGATATGAAATCTAGTTTTGTTTGTGTAAAACCCCAAAAAATTCTAATTTTTTGAAAAATGGTAAAGCATTATTGTGGTCGAACTCAGAATTTTCTGAATCTCCGGATGACCAGTTCCGCAGTTGGAATCTTCTCGAAATCTAGCTGCGTTGAATTCCAGGCTGTTGAATTTCCACGTCTTTGAGGCAAAGGTGACGCTTGACATGTGGTAGGTGTTAAGTAGCTCACAGTGTGCCACGTGTCAAACTGTGAGCAAGTCAAACATTAAGCTCAAGTGGGACCCATGTGGACTTGTGGCATCTCATGAGTGGAAGGAAATCCCTTGTGCGAATGTGGATAGGGTGTAATCCAAGAAGCCATAGAAGTGGACAAGTGGCAGAGAGACAATTCTCGCAACCGATCTTGACCCAGACTTAGGTTTGGGGAGAAGGAAGAGGAAAGAGAGGGAAGGGGAGGGACACAAGGGGGGTGCGCTGTGTACTGGTTTTAAATGATGGGTTGGGATGTCGAATCTCGGTGAGACAGAGCAAAATTGATCCCACTTGCAAGAGTTACTCATAGGTACAGTATTGTGGAGTTTCAACAACTCAGGAAGGTGAAGGATATTACCTCCTACTTTGATATTCTTTGTCTAAAAAGCTATGAAAATAGTTTTAGGTGTTGTAAGGCCGGAAATGGTCATGGATTTCGGTTCCAATGAAGTGGAACCAATGCTTGATGAGGGCGTCATGGATAGCCCACAATGACATTTAAGGGACTATTAAAAGCGATGCGAGATTGCTTGTTGGATAAAATTGTCCATGTGAATTTACAGCATATCTTATTGCTTGAATTGGATAGCATAGGATGGTTAATGTGGGAATGATATGTTAATGCATGCTAAATTGATGTATTAGCAGTGGTTGAATTATATGAAATATAATTGTGTATGACCATTGGAATTGATTATATGAATTTGGCATCATTGCATTCATGTGCACGGTTATCGAGTACAGTCGTATGTGGGTGTTTACCCACCACCATATACATATGGTATGGTTGTTCACCATTCTTGGTGAATGTGGGTTGAGTTCGTCTTTGGGACTACATCCAATAAAGACTCATGGTTCAAAACATAAAGTGAAATAATAATTAAGGTGTGCTGGGCGAAGCAAGAGGGACCAGATTCTAATCCCCTACGGTGAAAAGCACGGAACTTGGGTGTAGAAGACCAGCCGGTATCGTCAAGATTATGTATGGGTGTAAGAGAGACTGCGGCGGTGTTATCCGAGCATTACATTTAGGTGTAGAGACCGTGGTGTCGTCAAAATTTGTATGGGTGTAAAAGACCGAAGTGGTGTGCTCCGAGGAACATTACATTTAGATGTAAGAACTGAGGGAATGTCAATTTACGTTGCCCAAAATAAAACACAATCATATTTATCAGTAGGCGAGGTTGAGTGATAGAATTAGGATTATTTCGGGATTGGTTGCAATTGTGGAATTACTTATGTAGTGTTAATTGGTAAGACAAAGGCTCGTTATATGGAATGTCATGGTATTACTAGTGACAATTGCATGGCATAGGCATGTGTGAGGAGTTGAGGTGAATGACTCGGGGGTATGGGCATGGAAACATTTCATGCATGATATAAATCATTCCATGTATTCATGAGTAAGTGTATAGAATAGATGTTGTGATGTGCCATTGCATGTGCATTTTAGGTGGAGAGTAGCCCTCGTAGGAGAATTCAACTACTGGACATTGCTCACCATGTTTGAATCTCAACTAGGGTCTGGTGGTATTCAGGCGGGACTCACTAAGGCCGCTTTTTTGATAAGAAGTAGACATGTGGCTTTGAATATAAATTTTTGTAAAACATGTATGAAACATTATGATTGGCACATGTTTGTATAAGAGTGTAATTAACTCTTGAAACTATTGTAATATAGTTGGTTATATTTTGGTGAATTGGATGTATGGCCTCGACATGGCCATTTATACTTATGTTTGAGTCTCGGATAGAGAGACACTCCTCTTTTGGCATTGAGACACTCAATGGCTATATGTATTTCGTGGGTTGACGGATTGTCAACGGACCTTCGGGTTTGGAGCGTCACAGTTTGGTAGCATTAGGCTTAGTAAAAGTTAGCCAAATATTTGGGCGTATGACAGGTATGCAACCAATGCCCTTTCATACCATATATATGGAAATTATTCTCATGGTTTTTGTAAGGATTATCCCTTATTTACTTCCCATTTTACCTCATTATTAATCCACTTATGGTGGTGAGGTTTTTCCTTTTCCAAGGATTTAAGGGATCATCAATATGATATCTAGAATTTCTTCCATGATCACTACCATGATCAATATTCATCAGTTCTCGGGAGTTTGAGATGATATTGATTAACTTAAGGGAATCATTCAAACCCAATTGGACTAGATTGATTATTTTTCATCAAAAGTGTAATAGTTTATTTAACATCAAGGATATAAGATAGATAATCCCTTTCTAAAGTAATCAGAATCTTCATAAACTTGAATTTTGTGAGATTAATTTGACATTGTTGAAACTTGATATAAGAAAAAATAATTAAAATCAACTACAATAAATACCAATATATTTTATTTCTAATCTCAAAATCAAATATATTGTAACTTTGTAATATATAGTAAAATCTATATTAATATACACAAAATAATAATATTGAGAATAATATAAGTAGTAATTTTACAATATTGATCTAGAAATTGTATATAATATACTAGTGTAAAAACATTAGTCTTCATTAAAAAGACTTTTAAACGACCACCATTAAGTGATAAAGTTGCATGGTATGATACTATTAATTGATTAAGAATCATCAATTCAAGGGCAAGACTATGCTTATGACATATATTGTTTATATGAGAATCACATTTAAATGTTATGTGTGCATACATATATCATACCAAACATATAACATATAATATCATAAATGTAAAATATGTCATGACATCTATTGTATCATAAATAACACATAACTCAAGTTGTATGTGATAAGTGAGCAACTTCCACGTTATGGTTATTAAAACATGTGCAAATTACCCATATATGGAGCTATATGGGATGGTATTTAATATAAAACTAACCAATTTGAGTAGTGTAATATTCATAGTATCAGCTATGATCAAATATATTGTAGATATTTTAAGGGTGAAATAACTTGAGTTAGGAGTTAGAGAGATTACCTTCAGTAAACTAAGTGTTGATAATGTGTTATAAAAGTATTATAAAGTGCAAACCAAGACAAATATATTTCTCTCTTGCATATGAGAAAGAGATCTATGAAGAGATATAATTAAAAGAAGAGAGAGAGAGGGAGAGAGAGAGAATGAGATCTTGGGATGCTTTTACAAAGGATGGTGAATGCAAACATATGTTCCATTTACTCATCATAAATGTGAGTAATGGAATGAAGTAAATGTAGGTTCACTCACTACCTAATTTACATGAACATGAATGTGGTCATTAACCACTCATGTTAATGCTCCCATTTATAACATAAAAGAAAAATCAGTGAAATAAAATGGATAAATCAGACAAAGCTATAATACCAAAAATTTAAAGATGCTTTAAATAATATATTGATATTAATGTCAATTTGATAATAAATATATTTAATATAAAAATTAATATATGGTAAACAAATATGAAAACTTTTCATTATAGAAAATCAAAATCCAACTTTTTTGTGTCATTCTTACTTGAATTATAATTTTAGTAAGCAATAGAAGTTGACTGTGGTTGCTTGTAGGAGAGGGTGTTTTAGTGATAAGTGTATTTGGTCACTGGATTGGGTCTCTTGTCCTGCGGGCTTTTGTTTGAATAGCGCTGGTGAGTTAGGGATTAGCGGATTTCGAAGATCTTCGATCGAATAAAGAAAACGGAGCTTCTCGGAATGTCGTATAGTAACTCTTTATGATATATCTTGGAATAATAATCCTATCTATATATATAGTAGAGAGGTAGGAATGGGGAGTTCTTAATTAAGACCATATATAGATAGACCAATTACTACAAGAAAATTGGGATATTGTATCACTTTTTTAGTAGGGGCAAAAAAATTTCAAGACTAAAAAATATATATAAATACGATTATGTAATTAATGCAGCTGATGGAATTTCTGGTTGACCTTTAGCGGGTAAATTAATTGATCGTGACTTTGCTATGATATAACTTGGAAAGAATAAATCGTGATACCAGTGGACCCATTTACGATCGTGTGGGTGCTGACCACAACTATATGTTAAGCAGGGTAACGAAGAATATTGGGAGTAGGCAGTTGTTTCATTTCATCCTTTGCAAATGCTTTAGAAATCAAAAAGCCTTCCCTCACCAACTTTGCTGAAATTCCATTTTAATCAAACTTCCTGGCTTGCACTGAGCCCAAATCAAAGTACGAAGGTCTCTCAATTTCCTAAGAGAAGTGCAAAAGGATTGAAAGGTATCCTCTCATGCTCTCTCTTTCTCTCTCTAGCAACTCTCTTTTGGGATATGGAAATGTGCAAGAGTTTTTGACTATGAGTGATTTTGCGGATCTTCTTCCTAATTTCTCTTCTTGGCGATTTCCAACTATGTAGTCCTAATCTCTCAAGCTCCAGAATCTGGCATTAGTAGTGATTAGGGTTTCTTCATTGGTTAATCTTCGAAACAACTAACTCCAACCTTGAACTGCCAATTCCAAGTAATATCCTTTTCCTTTCATCCGATTCCATTATTTATGAGATTGTAGGAAATTGGAACATTGTTTCTGAATTATATTCATCAATTTTTTTCTGAGCTATGGAGTAACATTGATGTCTTTGTACTTGTTTTACCATATATTTTGATGCTAATTTATGTAGTTATGTTCATGAAATCGTTTCTTATCTGCCTCCTTTTCTCTTGATGTTATCTCTTAAGGCTTCGAATAAATATTGTTAACCGTCTCTTGCATTCTTTTTCTCCTTGGTTGGATTGTTGATCCGATCTTTTTTATTTTTGTTCTATCTCCTTCTTGATGATAGAGATTCGAGACCAAAAGCCGGCAGTTTTTGTCGTGTTTGAGATTGTCTTTCCAGACATATATCTAACTGCAAAAAATGAAGGATATGCAGTGGTAATAACAATTCTTCATGAAATTGGCTTCAGTTCATTTGACAATTTGATGCCACATTAAACTCCATATTTTATATAACACTTTTCCTTGTCTAGGTTATTGACTTTGACGTGTGGACTAAGAATTTTCTATGTCAGCTTGCTTGGTGCTTCACATGTTTCCAAAAATGAAGAGAGAAATTAAAACAAGGGTGATGGAAGAGCATTTAGGAACATAATCCTCTTGTGTCTCGTAAAACAAGCCTTTATACATAATTTTCTTTCACTATCAAGCCATTATTTAGTTACTCAAACTATTAACACATTGGGGCTTGGATAGTATTGTTCATTCTGTTGACATGAGAACAAGAGTAATTATTTTTCCACAATATGGCTAAAAATTCCCGAAGCAAAAACCAACTTATTTAAAACTATAGACTATTAACTTAAAAAGCGGTAAAAGAAATTAATGACTAGGAATGGGTTTCAATGAGTTATTTCCCATTTATTCAAGCTCCTGTAGGTTTCAGCAAACCCTTGTTTACATTTTTTATAACCCTCTCTTCTTGGTTTTGTATCTTTTTCATCTTTTTCTTGTATTCATGAACTCAAGCAGTTGTTTCTTGTACATGTATCTTCAAAACCCAATAATCTGTCATTAGGCCCATGTAGAACATCTAGCCTTATTGGTTACTCTTAATTTCTTCTTTCTGTCTCAATTGATATTCAACTCAAGTTTTATACGGAAATGTCCTATATGGCTTGGCTTAAAGTAAGTGATTGACAAAATATGTTTTCATTGCTCTTCCAGCACTCAACTAGCAGGACTAATGTTTCTATTGCAACTTTAATTGTCAAGGTTTTATATTTTAGCTCAGAAACTGTTGTTTGTAGAAAGTAGAACCCAATTCATAAAGATTTTTAACACAAGAACTAAACCTTACATCCTTCATGTCTAATATGAAATTACCTTTACTCAAAAATGGATGTACGTAATAATTCACAGTTTTTTAAAGCCATAAGTGCCTCAAAAGTCTATAAGTGAAACCATATAGACCCAACTCTCCAAGAAGTGTCAAATGGGATGCAACTAGTACACATGGAATATACTGGCTTCTTTACAGACTAAAATAAATAAATAAGATAAAAAAAACCATACTTATTAACATGGTATTATCTAATTAAATTGTCGAGAAATGTCATTTACCTCATAGTTGAATTTTTAATATGCCTTATCAGAAGGCTTCCTATTATGGTGAGGCAAGGAAGGAAATTGTCATTGCATAACTTCCACAGAACTACCGATTTCTCTAATTGTATCCTGTGACTGCCTTTCGACCCATCTTTCTCCGGTGCCCTCAGAACGCATTTTACCTAATTATAGAGTGGAACATTTTCAATTGAAGATCCTGAGGAAAATCTTCGTGAATGTGTGTGTGATTGTTTACTCCTCTCTCTCTCTCTCTCTCTCTCTCTCTCTATATATATATATATATATATATATATAGGTTTTTTCATTTTATGATTGATTGATACAAACCTCTTTGGTTTTTTCTTGAATGTTGTTCTGATTTTGGTATCCCTAGTTGTTGAGATTAAGGGATCCTCATGACTCATCAAGGACCTTTACTTAATTTTCTTGTGAGAATACCACATGCGTTAAATTAGAATTGAATTAATTAGGTATGATTCTGCATGCATGAAACAGGCTGCTACTCGAGGTATCCTTGTGGGATAAATTTCTTATACATACTAAAGGCATTTAAAGTTTATCTAGTATGCGATTAAGATTTGTTGTCTACAAATGATACTTGAGTGTCGATGGACAATATAGGAAAACATAATATCTAACAAAGTTACTCTCTTATGTTCCAATTCATTTATAGTGATTTGAAGAAATCGTCCCTTTGTTCTTTCGTACATATTTGGACAAGGTCAAGCAATATGCCTGCCCTTTTTGTGTGCTGGAACTAAGGGGAATCTTTTCTTCTGAGAAATTTTACTAAATGAAATGAAGCATATTAAGAAGTCTAACTCATAGAACATGTATTTCTCTCTATGGATAGGAACCACCACCTAAATAAGGAAGTTAGAGATGTTAGAATGCATACAACATACATTATAATTGACATGGTCAAATTTCATGAAGTTGAAGGAAATTAACGTGAAAATTCCAATAGACAAGTTATGGATGCAAAAGTTGAGGGTGAGCCAAGAATACGAAAATGGGGTTTTAGTGTTCTTGGACTTTGCTTTCAGTAGTGCTCCTAGAAGTGACAAGCTACCATGTCCTTGTGTTCGTTGCAACAACTGTCTAATGCAAAATAGACATGTTATGCATAATCATTTGCAAAACCATGGGATAGTTAAATATATGCATTTGGGTGATGCATGGTGAATATGAGTTTAATGAGTCAGCATATGATGATGAGATTGAAGATTCACCTCATGGCGACATGCACACTGGTGCGCTATGATGCATTTCAAAATTCCAAACTATTATTAATGTTAGAGGAAAATGAAATTTATCTTATTGAGACTAGTCCTGAAGAACCAAATGATGAAGCAACAAAATTTTATAGCTTTTTGAAGGATGTGGAGAAGGAATTTTATCCTGGTTGTACTAAATTCATGAAGTTAGCTTTGATGATAAGGTTAATTCACATTAAGTGTCTTAATGGATGGAGCAATAAGTCATTTACAATGTTATTAGAACTTTTGAAGGAGGTACTTCTTGAATGTGATAGTTTTCTAGGAAATTTCTATGAAGGAAAAAAAAACTCCGTGATCTTGGGCTTGATTATAGAAAGATAGATGCCTACCCACAAAATTGCAAGTTGTTTACCAAAGAGAATGCAAATGCTGATAAATGTACCATTTATGGTATCTCTAGATGGAAGAATGTTGAGTTTAACTCAAAGACTGGTTCAAGAACATGTTTCAAGGATAAGAAAATTTATGCTAAGATTTTACGACACTTTCCTCTAATACCAAGGCTTTAAAGGTTATTTATGTCAACAAAAACAACTTCCTACATGAAGTGGAATGCACAAGGTCGCACTACTAATGGCTTAATGAGACATCCAGTTGACTCTTTATCTTGGAAAAGATTTGATTCTTTAAATCCTACATTTGCATTGGAGCATCTCAATGTTAGGCTAGGGTTGGCCTGTGATGGTTTCAATCAATTTAGAAATATATCTATCGTCGATAGCACATGGCCAATTGCTCTCATCCCGTACAACTTATCACCATGGATGTGTTTGAAGCAATCATTTTTCATGTTATTGTTGCTCATTCCTAGCCCAACTGCTCCTGGAAATGACATTGATATATATTTACAACCTAATAGGCAGGTTACAAAAATTATAGGGAGCATAGGTTCTTGCATATGATGTTCTTGATAAACAAAATTTTCGCATACATGCTACTATATTATGGACAGTGTGGCTTTCTGCATATGCAAACCTTTTAGGGTGGGAGCTTGAAGAGACATTGCTTGTCACTGCTTGCAATAAAAACTTGTTTGTGATTAAAACATACGGGAGAAATTTTTTTTTACTTGGGCTATATTGAATTCTTCAATCAATCACAAATTTAGATGTGATAAAGGTCTTTTAATGGTGAAGAATTAGGAATCACCACCTACACAATTGCAGGTTGATGGTGAGACAATTAGAACATCTGAAACAGATTATTCTGGGGAAGTCACAAGCGGAAAATACTACCGTTACTTTGGTGGAAGAAAAGAGTATATTTTTCAATTTACCATATTGGAAAACACTCTTATTGCATCATTATTTGAATCTTGTGCATATAAGTCCTATCTTGAGGTCACAAATGCCGTGGGAGGGAATGCCACACATTTGGGAAGAGGCGAGTTTGTAGAGGATCTGGCTCGGAAGTGATCGCGTCTGTGTGACAAGTATAGTGTCCTTTCTCGCTCAATCTCCCTCTACTCTCTCTATTTTAGCGTCACACTTCGAGGGATTTCGAACTGAGGTACCGACAAGAGAACAAGATAAGAACCACTAAGGGTGAGGCTGGCGGTGATGGCGAGGAATGGGTTTTGGATTGCTCATGAGCGATAATTGAACCAAGGAAGGAGCTCGGTGTAGCTGGCCAAAGAACAGAGGAGACAAAATGAGGTCTTCGGGACCTGGACTCAGGGGGTTGGAAGTAGTTGCATTGGGTTAGGATTTTACGGTTCGACTAAGGGTTTGAAAGGATTTTTGGAATTATTGAAATTTAGTGGCTTCGCAAAAATCGGCAAGGAGAAAGGAAGCTTGACAGTGTGAGTGGAATTAAGAAGACTGAAGAGCACAATTAATTATAATGGGAAGAAGACAAACAAAGAAGGAGGAAGGGATAGGGGGAATCTACTGTTAAAGTTAAAATGAAGTTTAAAATTCTATCTTGGAATGTTAGAGGGGTGAATGACCCTGATAAAAGGAAAGTTATCAAGAATTTTCTTAGAACTCACAGGGTGTACCTGGTTTGCTTACAAGAAACTAAGGTCCAAGAGATGAATAACGATATGGTGTGTAGTCTTGGGGTGGGTCGTTTTCTGAACTAGAAAGCTTTGAATGCTGAGGGGTCCGCGGGGCGTATTCTTCTGCTTTGGGATAATAGTCATATCAGCATGGTGGAATCTGTGGTTGGTAGCTTCTTAGTCTCGTGTTTGTTTAGAATGGGTACCAATAGGCTTTTTCCAAGGTGTATGGCCCGGTTGAGAAGAGTCTTAGAGAATCCTTTTGGGAAGAGCTTGGTTCAATCAAAGGTCTTTGGGAAGATCCATGGTGCGTTGGCGATGATTTCGATGAGATTCTCTCTCCTAACGAAAGATCTAGAGGGGGTAAGATTTCCAATACCATGAGAAGGTTTAGGCAATGAACAGCTTGGGGGTGAGAGACCTTCCTCTTCGAGGAGGGCCTTACATGACGAGTGTGTGGGTAGATCTACGTCCTGTTTAGATAGATTTTTAGTCTCTGTCGACTGGGAGAGCCACTGGAACAAGGTGATCCAGAGATGTCTCCCTAGGCCAGTCTCTTATCACTTCCCCTTTCTATTGGACAGTGATAGTGTCAGAACGGGTCCATCCCCTTTTCGTTTTGAATTGATATGGTTGAAATATAAGGGATTCAAAGAGATCTTGAAAGTGGAAAAATCTCCAGTTTTAAGGATCCTTCCTCTGTATAAAGTTAAAGGCCCTGAAAGGTATTCTTAAGACTTGGAACAGAGAAGTTTTTGGCAAAGTCGAGACTAACAAGAAGGATGCCTTATGCAGGGTGACTTTTTAGGATGATCTCGAGAAGGAAAGGGGATTGGACCTCGAGGAAGTTGAGGAACGTGCTAAAGCCAGAGATGATTTCAAAGTTACAGGAGGGCCCTCTTGGGGAGATTTCTGGAGACAAAATCCTAGAGAGACATGGCATGCTAAAGGAAGGGACGCGGGAATACGGGGTTCTTTTCACGGGATGGCTAAGCGCCTGAAGAGGTGGCACTAAGCATTTACCATCAACGACAGAAAGCTAGACAAGGAGGCTGATATCAAGGCCGAATTGGTGGATGCTTTCTAAAAGTTGCTTTCGGCTTTGGGCAGTTGGAGTCCTTCCATTCCTGATTTTGCTTTCAATGAGACTAGGTATGAGGAAGGTACATGGGAATTTAGAGGAGAGCTTTTCGAGGAGGAAGGAAATAGGACCAATTGTTTCGGGACATATGAGATGGGCTCCGGTCTGAGCTGCTAGCCTCTTGGTGCTAGTTGGGATTTTGTAAAGAATGAGGTCCTGGGTTTTTCAAGGAGTTTCATGGAGAGCAGTGCAGATTGTTAAAATCTAAATACGACTTTTGGTTTTGATCCCACAAAGCAGAGACTTTGGAGGTATTCAAGGATTTGGGAATCTGATGACCTTATGGGAAACATCTGGTTGAGCAAAGTACTAACCAACAGGATTAAGAGGGTCATGGACAAGGTGATATCTAAGTCTCAAAATGCTTTTGTAGAGGGGTGATAGATTTTGGACGCAGTGCTGATTGCCAATGAGATATTGGACTCAACCTTGAGAAGGAAGAAGTGTGGATTAGTCTGCAAGATAGATATAGAAAAAGCTTACAATAGTATCAGTTGGGAGTTCCTATATCAGGCCATGGGCAGGATGGGGTTCAGCAGTCGGTGGTTGAGCTGGATAAAATGGTGCATTTCAAAAGCTTCTTTCTCGGTTCTCATCGTGGATCCCAGTTGAAGCTAACAAGCTCCCAGGGAGTTTTGAGACAGAGGCGATCCTTTCCTATCTTTTGTTATCGAGGAATGGAAGCTCTCAATTGTCTGAAAAATCGTGCTATTGAAGGAAACATACTACGCGTAGGATTGGATCGGGAGAGGAGTATTAAGGAAGCGGCTATTTCCCACCTCCTCTATGCCGATGACATGCTCCTCTTTTGCTAGGCTGACAAAGATCAGTTAAAGTTTCTAAGTTGGATTCTGATGTGGTTCGAAGAGATGTCGGGTCTGAAAATTAACTTAAATAAAAGTGAAATTATCCCAATTGGGCCCGTGGCTAACGTGGAGGAGTTGGCCTCAAAGTTGGGATGTAAAGAGTTGGGATCTCCTGACACCTAGGTCTGCCCGGGCCTTCCCTAGGTGCTTAGAAACATAAGGCTCTAGGTGTTTGGGACTCGATTGAAGAGAGATTCCAAAGAGGCTGGCTTCTTGGAAGATTCAATATATATCTAAGGGCGGAAGGGTTGCGCTCATTCGTAGTATCTTGTCCAGCCTCTCAATCTATTACCTTTCTCTTTTCAGATCTCTCAGAAAGTGTATTGCCTATATTAGGAAAGTTGAGCGATTTCTTTGGGAGGGACGACCTTGATAAAAAATCTCACTGATTATTTTTTTTTTACGAACGACCATGTGTGCCTGAGAAAGAGTAAAGTGGCATTAGGATAAAAGCTTCTCTAAGATGAATGAGGTTTCTTATATGTGGAGTTGCGGTTGCCAGCAGCCAGAGAGAAATTCTCCTATGGAGAAAGGTTATTTGTAGAAATGGAACTAGTAATTTAATGGTGGCTCCTCCTTCGTAACCTTTCAAAATCCATTCTCGAACTTCACTCTCGGAAGAAATTAGGAAAGAGTGGCTAGTTATTTTCCGGTATGATATTTTCCTAGGGACAGGAATAGGATATTACGGAAAGATGTTTGGTGCGGAGATGAGGCGTTGTGTTCTAGTTATCCCTCCATTTTTAATTTGGCTCTAAATAAAGGGGCCACGGTTGAGGACATCTAGGATAAAGGCGTGGGGCCTGGGTGCTGGTCCCCAACCTTCCTTAGACCTCTCAACGACTGGGAGATTAAAGAGATGGTAAGATTCCTATAAACCCTTCAATATCAAGAATTTACTTTACGGTGGATAAGCTATTGATGAGGATGTTGGGAAAAGGGTTCTCATTGAATCATGTAAGGTTGGAATATCTCCGCCTTTGATTTTGCCTACCGCTTGGTTTGGAATCCAGTTGTTCCTCCAAAAATTGGAGTCTTTGCGTGGGAAGGCGCGGGAGTAAAGTGCTCACGTTGGATCAACAAACGTCGTGGAATGACTTGCAAATAGATGTTTTTTTTACGTGAGGAGGGCAGGAGACCTTTTATTGATTCATTGTAAAAGTGTTAAAATATTTGTGGGATCTTTTTTGTCAATTGTTGGGACTTTTAATAGCAAAGGAAGCATTGTGGGTAAAGCGCCAAAAACAATATGGATCGCGACCTTGTCTTTGTTTTGGACTCTTGCGTGGTAAATAGGTTGGTGTACGAGGTCACCTCTGCCCAAAGCATATGAAATAACTTTGGTTCCAATTTGTAGACTTAATAACTAAAATAGTGTTGATACATAAACTCTGTTTTGGATTTCCTCACATGGTTGGGGAGCAAGTAGGGTTTTTGGGTTTATTTCCTATATGGTTCTGTTTTGGCTCCCTTTTGTTCATGACCTATGTACTCTTGGGAACTTTTCCTATCTTTATAATATTTGCTTTTTACTGATAAAAAAAAAAAAAAAATTTAGATGTAACGCATATTGAGAAGAATGTGTGTGATAGTATAATTGGGACATTGTTGAACATTGAAGGTAAAACTAAGGACAACTTAAATAGTCGTCTAGATTTACAAGCTACATATTAGGAAGCCAAATCCCACCTAATAGACAAGGAATGTTGTTTTGCCTTTAGCATGCTATTCATTGACTTTGGATGATAGGATAGAATTTTGCAAGCTTCTAAAATCAGTCAAGGTCCCTGATAGTTATTCTTTAAATATATCTCCATGTGTGCAATTGAATGAAAGGAAAATATATGATCTAAAGTCGCATGATTGCCATGTTCTGATGTAACAACTTCTTCCTCTTGCTAGTCTTGTAATGATAAGAATGTATTAGAGCTTTATCAACAGTTGTGTCCTTCAAACACCAGCTCAAAAGCACATCAAATCATCGAACGGGTCGGAGAATGATATCATCGCCACACTAAGTAAACTAGAGAGAAGATGTCTGAACAAGATTTTTGATGAATAAGGGACAACTACCATCAGCAAATGAGGCAAAGATTGTTGGACCCGTGAAATATCATTGGATGTACCCTATTAAACTCCCCATTTTACATAATTTCATAATATGTTCAATTTATTAACATGTTTATTGATAAACATTTAGTTGAAACGTTAACGCCAGTAATCCGAAGCGAAGCGATAACGGGGTGGTCATCATCAACCAATTACAGGGCTTCCAAGCCTACAACCATCGCTTTTGCTTCATTACCTCAATAATCATGCATGCAAACAACGATTCTAATTTGTCGAGTTTGCCTTTGTCGCCCCCTCGACGTAATGAAGCATCACCCACCAACTTCTTCCGTGAATATTACATTATTACATTTTAGGATATCCCAGCCAGTTTCAGATTTATAATTCGCTATTATTTGATATTTGCTACATTTAATTGCCGCCATCAGGAAAATGATCTATAGAGGCTAGCTAGCTAATTACAAATTTGTAACTGATGAGTTCAATGAACTCTATTCTTTGCATACCAAATCAAGAAAGAGCTGGCAAATAATTTCAAGGTATGGATTTTTGCTTCTTCTTCTAGTGAATTCATTCATCGTGGCCGTAAAGCTTAAATCACAAGGGATTTGCCGCTGTCCAAGTGGACATGATCCATATGTTATGTAACTTTCAAGTTTATTATTATATTAATTTTTATTTTGATTTGGTCAAGTCTTTCGTGAGAGACTTTATTTTTACCAAGTTTCTGTTTAAAATTTTAAATTAATTTTATTATTAAATTATCTTCGAACCAAATTAAATTTTATTATTTTAATAAATAAAATATTATCTTTACCAAACTAGTTAAGGTTATATTTAAATATATTATTTTATATATAATTATTTTTAAAATGTAAATAGGTTGGTTTTTAAATATTAATATCTTTTAAAAGTGTTTTCTAACTAGCTATATATAGACTTTGCATTTTCCTTACCATGGCTTTATTATTATATCCATCTAGGTTTTACAGATCTATTTTCAATAATAAAAATTTTGGATCTGACTTTGAGAGGAAAATCTTATTAATCCAGTCATGGAGAAGTCAAATGATCCTGAGTTTCATTTATTTAATTTAAACATTCTTGGAAAGGTTTCTCAGCTTCACTCGTATAAAGAGGTGCCCCCTCCATCCTTAAGATCACACTCACCTTGAGTTCTCTCAAGTTCTGATGTTCTTAAAGCTCTCTCTCCCTTTCTCAAGTGCTACAATCACCCTTTCTTTCTCAAGTGCTTCAAGCACATTCCCTCTCCCAAGTGTTTTAAGCACTCTCTCTCTCTTGCTCAGCTTCCATACTAAGCACAAATTTCCTGGAGGAATACTTTGATATTCGAGTTGTACTGCATCTTGCCAAGGGAGTGCACCCGATGTGAGATTTGGTTGTTCAATAATAGAGGAGTGCAAATCTACTTTGCTGATAGTGGCACAATGCTCCTAATCATCTAACTGTAAGTTCATCTTACCTCAGTTATTCCTTGTTTGTTTATTTTGGGTTAAGTCAAATTTTCCAATCTCTTAATTAAAGACCTTCTAATAGTGGCATCAAATCATAAGGCAATAGGTCGTAACTTGTTAGTACATGTCTAGGAAAGGCTTGTCGACAAGGCGATAAGAGCTTAAGACAAGTGGAGTTGAAGTGAACCACAGACTGGACATACTGGGACTTTCCTAGTATACTTAACACTTTTCTCACTACTATCATGGTTTCTGGTCACCCAAAATACTAAGTTAGAACTAACAATCTTAAAGTAGATTCTATTCCTTGAATTCATGGAGACCTCCCAGTTCACACTGCTCCAACATCCAAGATTTACCCTTTGAATGGACATTCTTTAAGAGATGACAAGAAAGGTTTATTCTCATTGATGCTATGGAACTCAGTAAGTATATCTTGAGACAAACCCAAAACCTAAGAGTGACTCAGCCAAAGATTTTATCTAAATGGGAAAATGGAAACATGTTAGGTACGCAACATTAGCGACTCTAAATGAACTCTTGATGTCATTGTCATTACAGAAGTTGTGTTAGCCTGGGATGCTTGACTCTAAAAAGATATAAGCATAGTAGAAGATGCTAGAACACAAAAATATTATAGGATATTTTAGAAAGTCTAAATGACGAGATAGAGGTGTTTCATCTCAACCATGATCACATGTTATCCACACACTAGCTACAAAGACATAAATTTACTCCTCGAACTCTTTGTAATTGGCTACCTATCGAGACCTTTCCAAATTCTGAAGACTATGTAAATATGATGAAACACAAAAGGAAACAAATGTCCTTACAAGATGGTATAATAAATATTAGGTTGAAGAACAAAATAAAACTAGAGACAAAGCTAAAAGAGCCAAGGAGTTATCCTCCAAGGCAAATGTGGTAGAAAAGAGACCAAGGCCCAAATTCAATAGGCCCAAGAGACAAAACCCAGACTAAGCATACCATCAAACAAGGTCCAAAAATCCCCACCTTTAAAAAGAGAAGTACAGCTTTGTTTGTGGCAAGCCTGACACAAGTGCACCCTAAATGCCGCACAGAAAGAGATCATGAGTTTCAACCATGGAAAATATGGTAGAAGCAGAGGTGATTGTAGTAGTAGTCACCTCTTAGGTGTGCATGATCACCAATATGAAGGATTGGATAGTAGAATCTATGGCTACTAGGCACATATGTGGGAACAAAAGTGCATTCACTTCCTATACCATGGTGAAGGAAGGAGAGGAACAAGTGTTCATGGGCGATTCTAGATTATCTCTAGTGATTGGCAAAGGGAAAGTTCTCCTCAAGCTAATCTCTAGAAAAGTTCTCACCTTTAATGATGTTCTCCATGTGCCAAATATTTGTTGGAACTTAGTCTTAGTGTCTCTACTTGGGAAAGCAAGAGTTAGGATCATGTTTGATTAAAAAAAAATAGTGTTAACAAAGAATGATCCTTTTGTTGGGAATGGTTATTGTAACTACAGTCTCTTTATGTTGAATGTTTCAGAAATTTTGAATAATAAAGCATCTTCCTCTTCTACTTACATTGTTGTTTCGTGTGATGTTTGACATGGTAGATTAGAACATGTGAACTTTTCTTATATTAAGAAAATGGTTGAATTAAGTTTAATTCCCATAATGTCCTTAGAAAACTAGGAAAATGTGAAGTATGTGTAGAATCTAAAATCACAAAGAAATCTTGCAAACCGGTAGAAAGAGAGTTAGAACTATTAAGTTTGATTCATAGTGACCTAGGAGACTTGAAAAACACCATGACAAGAGATGGTAAAAGGTTTTATATTACCTTCATAGAAGACTACTCAAGATATACATGAGTGTATCTTTTAAGAAACAAATATGAAGTGATGATAAGCTACCAAGCAAAACAAGTAGAAACCAACTGGCAAGAAACCATGGACTTAGATCCGACAAAGTGAGAATATGAATCCAACCCCTTAAATACCTTTTTCGAGGAACATTGAATTAAACGTGAAACCACTCCTCCTTATTCCCCTTAATCTAATGGAGTAGTTGGAAAAAAAAATAGAACCCTAAAAAAGATGATGAATGTCATGTTAGTAAGTTCAGGAGCATCCTTGAACTTGTGAGGGGAAACTATTCTCTCTGCTTATCATATTCAAAATAGAATACACTACAAGAAGAATAGTATGACTCCCTATGAGTTATGGAAAGGATATGCACCTAATATTGGATATCTAAAAGTGTGGGTGTGTTTAGCAAAAGTACTTCTTCTTCCTAAAAGTACCTTTGATGAAGCATTTATTGGTTATGTAGAGAATAGTGATTCTTATAGGTTTCTTTTCATTAAATCAGAAAATGGCATAGTGGAAGTAGACTCTATAATTGAGACTAAGAATGTTGACTTTTTTGAAAATATTTTTCCTTGGAAAACAAATAGCAAGCAACAAATTCAAAGAAATCTTAGAATCGAGTCTAGTGATCCTTTTGAACCAGAACTAGGAAGAAGTAAAAGAGAAAGAAAAAGAATTAATCTCGTGATGACTTTTACACTTTCCTAGTTGATGACAACCTCTAGATCCTATAAGTGAGTTATGACTTCATCTGGCAATCTTATGCAAGGTGGCCATTAGTGGTAAACTGAATCAACGCATAACCATGTACTTGGGAGATAGTAGGATTTGCCTCTATGATGCTAAAACTATAGGTTGTAAATGGATATTTAAAAGGAAATTAAAACCATATGGGTCTATTGAGAAATATAAGGCACGCTTAGTTGATAAAGGTTTTAAACAAAATAAAGGTGTAGATTACTTTGATACATTTGCTCATGTGACAAAGATTTCCTTAATTAGGGTGTTAATTGCTTTAACATTGGTTCATAACCTAGTGATACACTGGATGGATGCTAATACCGCCTTTTTGGATGGGGAATTGGAAGAGGAAATTTATATGGATCAACTCAAGGGTGTGGTGTCCTGTGAGATGAGCAAAAAGTTTGTAGGCTAGTTAAACTTCAGGGTTAAAACAAGCACCCAAAACAATGGCATAAAATTCGATCATGTGTTCACATAACTAATTTATTCTCCATTAATGGTTTCTTTACAAATGCATTTATAACAAAGTTGAAAATAACTCATGCATTATCATTTGTTTATACGTTGATGATATGCTTATATTTGGGACTAACCAACAAGTTGTTACAAGAGTTTCCTAAGATTTAAGTTTGATATGAAAGATATAGGAAAAGAAAAGGTGATTCTAGGAATTAAAATATCAAGAACTACTACATTTAATCTTTCTCAAGAACACTTATGTTGAGAAGGTTTTAAGAGTTTTCAAACATTTTGATCAGAACCAGTGTCAACTCCATGCGACTCAGCTCAAACCAAAAATAGAGAACATAGTGTTGACCAAACTGAGTATGCCTAGATAATGGGTGGCCTAATGTATTTGGAAAATTGTACCAGACTTGACATTGCCTACGCAATTGGAAGATTGATTTGATACACCTAAAGTCAGAATCATGATCATTGGGTTGCCATTCATAGAGTATTAAAATACTTGAGAGGCAATAAGTACTATTGTTTAAAGTATAGTGGATTTAAAATGTCTTATTATCGAGATGCCAAAAGGATCTTTGATTAAGATGGGATGAAATCCACTAGTGGGTACATTTTTACCCTTGGAGGAGGTGAAGTTTCTTGGAAATCATCCAAGCAAACTCGGCATTACCTACGACTATGGAGGGGTCGAGGTTTATTTCAGATAAGGCAAGTTCAAACCGAGTGGCTTAGAAAATCTATTTCTGCTATCCCATTGTAGGATCACCTAAACACCTGGCCTCTGTCTATAAAGGTGATAGCCAAGCCTGAACAGCTAAGGCTAAAAGTAAACGCTTAATGGGAAGAAACACAAGATGATACTTTCAAGGCACAATATCATGGCACTATTTGAGATACATATCCCTAGATTTTGTGAGGTTAGAGTTAAACTTGGCCGATCCTCTGACTAAACCACTAAATAGAAAACTAGTGGAACAAACATCCAGGGGGATGGGGCTTTTTCCTATTATAGAAGTCAAAGGTGATGGTAACCCAACCTACTAGCATGGGGATCAAAAGAAGTGAGTCAATTTGGGTAATAATATCAAGTCATAAGTTGACTATGAGCTACTCTATCATTTATATTTATTTAGAGTTTATCCCTATGGTGTAGATAGAGCTTATTCTGCATTAATTGAGGTTGAGTATCAACTCTTAATGAATACTATATTCTCTAGAGCTCTCATGAATATCCAGACAGGGCGCAAGGCTTATTAGTGCTAACCCGTAAAGTATATCTTGTAGTTGAGAAATCAATGTGGATTATAGGTTCCTTGAGTCACACAAAGAAACATTGGCTCATAGAATTCATTAATTCACCATGTTTTGTGATTCAATACTTGTTTATCCTAAGACTCAGCTCATACCTCTATGGCACCGGGATTAATCATTAGATTCTAGTATTTCTCTATTTCTTATTCTTCTTATTCTCACTTACATTCTATGGGGGATTGTTGGAAAAGTGCAAGTCTTCCGAGTTTATTTCACTTAAAGGAAATTTATTATTAATATTAATTTTTATTTATTTGTCAAGTCTTAGAGAGACTTTATCTCATTCGCCAAGTTCAGGTTTAAAATTTTAAATTAATTTCCCTTTTAAATTATCTCAAATCTAATTATAGTTTTTATTATTATTTTAATAAGAAAATATCAACTCAATAATGGCATTTCCTGAGATGTGCAATGATTTTAAAATAAATTAGGGTCAGTTTTAAACATTAATATTCCTTTTAAATAGCTTTTAACCGAGTCATAGGGAGACCTTATGATTTTCCTTAATTATAATTTTATTATTTATATCCATCTTGTTTTCGGACATATTCATTTTTCAATAATATAAATTTGGATCCTTGACTTTATATAAAATTCTATTAATTCGAGCCATGGGGGATCCTTGAGTTCTTATTTATTTAATTCAAATATCTTTGAAAAATCCATTAGGGTTCTACCTATAAATAGATGCCCCCTCCATCCTTCAGATCACACTCACCTTGAGCTCTCTTAAGCACTCAAGTTCTCAAAGCTCTCTCTCCCTCTCTCAAGTGCTACAAGCACCCTTTCTTTCTCAAATACTTTATGCACATTGACAGACCTCACCCGATAATTCTCCAGGTTCCCCAAAGAGTCCCACTTAGTGGAGTTCCATTGTACACCCCTTAGGAATGCACAAAGGACCTTCAATTTAAGAGGCAAACACATGTAGCACCACACATCTAAATTATATATAAAAGTCCCACTATATAGCAGATATGCACCCATAAACGCTCAATACGAATATCGTAGCATTCTAAGAGTATTTGCGAATTTAAGGTTACAAATGAGATTAAATAGATCCAAAAAACAAAGATATATAGTGGATAGAGTATCACAGCTGGTCAGATGTGCTGTGTTGAATTCGCGCGAGGTAGTCTTCCAGAACCCGCTCTATAGACCTAGGGAACAAATTTAAATAATAACTGAGAAACAACTTTATGAGTGGCATAATTATAAGGAAAATAATATTTTTATTTTTCTGCAATTTCTTCTCCGCACTTCATGCTCGCTTCTTATAAGGTTCCCGTTTAGAGACATTTCACAAAACCCATCATTACCCAAGTCCATCAATATGAAATTTATGCTCAAAATCTAACCGATACGATTTTTTAAGAAAACTATAGTCCGATCGCTCGCAACATATAAATCAAGCATAAAACATATATAGCCATCAATGTCATAAAATAAACTGGCAGTACTAAACCATAAGTATCGAAATATAACTAAACTCACGACATCGCGGGCATACCAATCGCTTGTAACCCAATCACGACCGCGGAAATAACATACATCTAAACTCACGACATCGCGGGTACCACCGCCGTAATCCGACCTCACAACCGTGGAAATAACATACATCTAATCTCACGTATTATCGTGGCATACCACCGTCTGTGAACCACCCACACCGTGAAATAACATACATCTAATCTCAATGATCATGGCATACCACCGGCTTGAACCGACCTCACGACCGTGGAAATAACATACATCTAATCTCACGACATCGCAGAATACTCACCGTCGGTAATCCGACCAATGACCGTGGAATTAATATTATATAACAAACCTCGACATCGTGGCATACCAACCGCTGTAACTGACCTCACGATCGAGGAATTAATATATAACCAAACTTTTTTACTCGTTAAATTTCTTTTCCAACCATTATCGATTTAATCAATTCACATGATCTCAAAATCTCTCTTCTTAAAATAACAGTTTTCTAAAGCGGTTAAAACCTCAATCCATATCGACTAAAACATTCAAATACCACACTCATCCAGGAACTCCCAAAGAAACTTCCAAACATTTAAAATGATGACAAAACTCACATGAAATGATAACTTGTTTTATATGAGACCAATAATCACATTTGTATGAAATCAACCATTTGATCAAACAAAGTGCATATGTGAAAATATTAATCACTGATACTACCATCATATCCCGAATCATTTAAAAACATATAAACCACTTCACACATCCATGAACATCAAAACCTAAATATTTAAAATGTTGATAAATTCATGAATGATAACTTGTTTTACAAAACTCATATTTACTATAAACAATCAACCGTCCATCAAATAAGTTAGGCATAGCCAAACCAACCGCAAATATATATCAATAATACCCCCAAAACATTCTAAAACACAGATCACTACGTACATAGACGCCACCTGCTCCCTGCAGATCGCCTCCCGGCTCAATGAGTGCCCGTGAAGGCAACAAATATCACTTAGGTCTGCTGACCGAACCAACAACATTGAATGCCCCAAGGTCTGAATAATTTCGAATTATAGAATCACTGCTGGGAATTGGGACTCCAATGGTGTCCAATTACACACGTAGCCCATGTTCCAGATCAGCAATCGGGGTTTTCACCCGGGAGCCAATTTCAAAATTGAACCATCCAATACCCAAAATATCCAATTTCATTATTCAACTTCAATTTTGCCAAATTTGACCAATTGGTACTTTATTTCAGTCCCCTAATTTCTGCACTTCCTAAATAACCTAAATGAACCAACTCACAAACGACGCCCAAATTTACAAACCACATATCAATGGAAAGCCTATGAGACCGTAAACCCATGGCACGAATACTGGTCCAGAATGCCAGGCTGAAAACCCGATCTAAGCTGGCCATTTGGTTACGTAACTTCCCAACGGTGCAATCAAAAGACCACGATGAGTTCGTAAGGTCCAGAAAATGTGGTGCGGAGCTACGGCGGCTCGAAGTGTTTGAAAATGGGCTGAATCTCACAAACTCAAAAACGTAGAAGCCGCTGCGGTTCACGCCGATCCTGCCGGCCCGGAGATCTACTGGGTCAGAAATTTACTACAGATCGCCCGGGCGAAGCGCACCTCGTGGTCCGCGTGCCAAAGAACTCCCGCTGTGGTGCCTCTTCGTCTGTCCGATTTCACGGCGCGCAGTGGCTATCGCCAAATAGTGTTCCCGCTTGAGAGTTTTCTTGTGGCTTCTGGGGGAGCCAAGTGTTGCCGCAGGTTTTCATTTGGTATCAGTGCTATACGAGATAGGGCCCAGGTCGCTGTGGTAAAACCCAAGACAACTGACTCCACAGCGCAAATTCTGAACTTAATGGCCGTAACTTTATCCGTAGTTTGATTGCGACGCTCCGCCCGTCAAACTCAGACGACGAGGCCTACGAAATGGTGCCTTAGTTAACCTAAAACCATTCCTCCTCAAAAATTCCAAACTTCAATAACTTAATAAACTGGGTCACTCCTAATAAACTCGTCAAACTCTCAGATATTGGCATTTGGTCAAGCAATCTACCCTTTAAAGAAAATTTCACCCACGTAATTCAGACTCACACAACGTCTGGGGTGGCTTGTGCTCCCGGGACCGGCCATAGCATAAGCTCCGCCTCTGGGCAGTGGTCGCCCTCCAGACTTCCGCTCTGGTCACCGGGTGCAGACCATGTCCCTACTAAAGGAACCACCGAGGTCTGTCCACCAGACTCAATCTGAGCATGCCCACCATCAGCCGGGACAGAGGAATCGATCCTTGACTCTAGTCCGGGTCTGATTCTCGATAGGGCAACCTCCTCCCGAGATGTCCCGTCTGTCCGCACCGAAGCATAAACCATCCCATCGGGCACGCACCACCACGAACCTTGGCGCAAACGCCACAAGCCGAATGGTAAACTACTCGGGCCTCGCAGATTCCGAAATGGCTAACGCCACTACTTACCCGATTGAAATCCAGAAACCATGTGTGTGTCCACCTCTCAAACTCCTCGCATCGTCTGGGCACCACGTCCGTCCCTCCCAATCGATCCTCTCGCGCCCGAAGATCTAGAGTTGAAACTACCCCTCTTAGATGATCCCATCGCCTCATACAAACCCATCGATGATCGATGCCAGTCCGCGACAAAATTTTGCCTCCACCTTAGAAAGCAAATAGCTCTCATCGACCGACATTGACATGGACGGACCCTCGAGAGGCCAAAGCTATCGTCTCAATCCAACCTGGCCGAGAAACCTCCTCTTGATGACTTCATCCGAATTTGGGCAGTTCCACAACTCTCTCGAACCCGTGCTCGGATCAGTCTGTCATACTCACCGAGTGAGTGTCTCGACCCAACCTCTCGTCTCAACAAAGGCCGGGGCAAACTCAAGGTGAAAAGGCAGCCCAAACCAGCCTGGTGTAGATTCCTAGTCCTCTCATACGCCCACCACTTCCTTGCACTCGTCCAGAATCTTCTCCTTGTCACCTAATGATAGGCCACTACGGGTCTGCGGGCACAATCATAATCCACGCTTCCAAGTCCTCATGAAACACTCACCGCAGACGTCAAAGAACCGCCCTTCTAGTGATCGGCAGCCGCCGGCTGCACTTCATAGTTGGTACCTGACTTTTCACCACACCGCTGGGGACCTACGCCTACCTTCGGGCATCATCCTAGCAACCGCCCCCGTGAATCAAAGAATGTAATCACCCAAATGATAAGGTTAGAAGATATACAAACACCGGATTTAGTCGCACGGCAATGTGCAACCCCAAGGAATTAGAACCTAGAGCTCTGATACTGCCGACAGATCTCGACCGATGTTCTCCAGGGTCTCCCGTGGTCCCGCCTAGTGGAGTTCCATTGTACAATTCCTAGGAATGCACAGCGGACCCCACCTAAAAGAGAAGTAAAACACATGCACACACAATACCGAACTATATATAAAAGTCCCACAACATATATAGATATGGACCCATAAACGTTCAATACGAATATCAGAGCATTATAAGAGTATCTGCGAATTTAAGGTTACAAATGAGATTAAATAGATCCAACAAAACAAAGACATATAGGTGGGATAGAGCACCGCACTGGGCCGCATAAAGCTAAGAATCTAGCGCGAGGTAGGCCCTACGAACTACCCGGACCTAGGGAACAAATTTAAAACAATAAACGTGAGAAATAAATCTCACTGAGTGGCAAAATTATATGAAAATAATATTTTTATTTTTCAAAAATTTCTTCTCTCCGCACTCCCACGTCGCTTCTTTATAAGGTTCCCGTTTAGAGACATTTCACAAAACCTTGTCATTACCCAAGTCCATCAATATGAAATTTATGCTCAAAAATCTAACCAACATGATTTTTAAGAAAACTATAGTCTGATCGTTCGCAACATATAAATCAAGCATAAAACATATATAGCCACTAATGTCAGAAAATAACCATGAAAGTACCAAAACCATAAGATTTAAATATAACTAAACTCTCACGACATCGCATACCACCGGAAATCCACCACGATCGCGGGAAATAACATACATCTAAACTCACGACATCGTGGCATACCACCGTCGGTAATCCGACCTCACGCATCAAACAACATACATCTAATTCAATGGCGATCGGCATACCACCGCTTGGTGAATCCGCGACATCGCGGGCATACCAATCGTAGGTAATCCACTCACGACCGTGAAAATAACATACATCTAATCTCAATGGCTATCGTGGCATACCACCGCCGGGTAATCCGACTCACGACCGTGGTCTAATATATAACAAACCTCTCGGCATCGCGTGGGCATACCAACCGCCGGTAATCCACCTCACGACCGAGAAATTAATATATAACCAAACTTTTTTTTACTCACAATTTTTCCAACCATTATCGATTTTTAATCAATTCACAAGACCTCGAAATCTCTTTCTAAAACAATAAGTTTTCAAAGCGGTTAAAACCTCAATCCACGTGCATCTAAAATATTCAAATACCACACTCATCCAGAACCCAAGAAACTTTCAAATAGTTAAAATGTTGACGAATTCACATGAAATAATAACTTGTTTTATATGAAAACCGAAAATCATGTTTGAATGCAACCAACCATCCGATCAAAACAAAGATATATAAAGTATTTAATCACAATAGATATATCAAATAATACCCTAAATCATTAAAAGCATATAAACCACTAATATCCACGAATCAGAAACTTCCAAATATTTAAAATGTTGACAAAATTTACATGAAATGATAACTTGTTTTTATAAAAACTCGATATTTTCTATTTATGCACAACCAACTGCTCGAACAAATAAGTTATATAATATGAAATAACCAACCTATATAAGATGTATCAATACAATGTAATATCACGAATGGAAGAGAATGACTCATGTAGATTCATGGACGCACCCTGTTTCCCTCAGGATCGTCTCCCGGCCCGACGTGAGTGCCTGTAATATAAATAAAATATCACTTAGGCTCCAATAACTGAACCAACAACATTGGAATGCCCCTAAGGTCTTAGAATAATTTTTTAGAACTATGAAATCATCCTAATTGGACTCCGACATGTCCAATTACACAATGTGCCCTATAGGCCCGGTACAAAAAATTGGGGCTTTTCACCCGGGAGCTAATTTCTCAAAATTGAACCATCCAATAATTCCTAAAAATATCCAATTTCACTATTCCAACTTCAATTTTGCCAATCTGACTAATTGGTACTTATTTTCGCCCGACTTAGGTACTTCCTAAACAACCTAAAATGGAAAACTAACCAAATGACGTCCAAATTTTATAAACTACATATCATCGGAAAGCCTAAGAGACCAGAACTCATTGGTACCATTACCTTGGTCCAATACTGGTGGCCGAAAACCCGATCTAGTTGTCCGCCGATTCGCTGCTGTAACTTCCAAACGTGCGAAATCAGCAAAAAGGGACCACGATGAGTCTGGGCGTCCAAAAAATGGTGGCAAGGAGCTATAAAATTCAGCGGCCGAAATGGCCGGAAATCATAAACTCGTGTGGAAACGCAGAGCTCGTCGCGTTCGCCGCCGATCCCATTACCAGCGGCGTCGTCAGAAATTTACGGGCCGCATCTTCGCGGTGGCGCACTCGTGGTCCATGCGGCCAGCACCCCCTGGCTTGTGTGCCTCGTCTGGTCTTATTTCTCACGACGGTCAGGTGGCTACTTGGCCCAAATGGTGTTCCCGGTTTGGAGAGTTTTCTCTTAGGGTTTTGGGAGCTCAAGTGTTGTTTTGGGGCTAGGGTTTTCATTTGGTATCATGTTATGTTTATATATAGGTCTAGGGTCGCTTCGGGTAAAATTCCGCATATAACTTGAATACCGATAAAGTGCTATCAAGTTGAACTTCTAATGGCCGTGAATCTTTATCTCAGAAGTCGGATTGTGACTACCTCGTCTATGAACTCGTATCGACGAGGCCTACTAAATGGTGCCTTAGTTAACCTAAAATTATTCCTCCTCGAAAAGTCAAACTCTTAATAACTTGGTCAAACTTGGTCAACTTGGTCAAACTTGGTCAAACTCGTATTAATTGGTACGGGTCGTTACACACATTCCCTCTCTCAAGTGCTTTAAGCCCTATATTTCTCCCTTGCTTAGATTCCATACTAAGTACAAATTTCTTGGAGGAATATTTTAATATTCGAGTTGTAGTTCATCTTACCCAAAGGAGTGCACTCCTGTGAGATATGGCTATTGAATCATGGAGGTAGAGCGTTGGTTCCCTACTGCACTGGGCCGTACATATACATACATACATACATATATACATATTAATATATTATAGAAGAGGTGAATCTACTTTAAGGACGGTGCTATTGCACGCCTCATCCATCCAATCAAATAAGTTCATCTTACCTCAATTGTTCCTTGTTTGTTTGTTTTGGGTTAAGTCAGATTTTCCAATCTCTTACTTAAAGACCTTCTAATAGTGGTATGAAAGCCTAAGACAATGGGTGGTAACTTGTTAGTACATGTCTAGGAAATGTTTGTCAACAAGGAGATAAGAGCTTAAGGCAAGTGGGGTATAGACTACCATTACCTGAGGACTTTCCTAGTGTACTTAACACATCTCTCACTAATGTCCTTGTTTATGTTCACCCAAAAGACCAAGTTAGAACCAACACTCCATACGTTTTGAATGTAACCAGAGAGCATGTAATACATCTTCTTAGTCTTACTGACCTCAAGAGAATAAGCTCGACTCAACCATCCATTTAGTGTGAAGTTTTTGCATAGCGAGGAGCAAGTCTAAGCACGCTCTCCAGATCAGGAGGAATTTTATCTTACAAGGGATTTGCAGATTCCAAAGTATATTCCAATCCAAGCTTCCTTGAATTGGTATATATTTTCAAGGGGTTAGGAGGACATGAGATAACGATAGCCACTCTTCACAGAATAATGAACTTTGTCTTCCAATCGCCACATCCACACGTCTTCTTCCTCTCTCAAGCTTAGGGTAATATGTAGAATAATGCTTCTATAATAAATCGAGGAGAATCTTGTCTTCCCGTTTAGGTTCCTTTAAGGATCATAAGGAGCTGATCGCTGCTTCCTCTATTCCTTCTAAGGGTCTAGATTCAAAATAAGGGTTTTGTGTATTTGGGATCCAAGGGTCCTTCCAGATTTTGACTTTGTTTCTAGACTCCACCCTCCAAACAGCCCTCAGATAGATAAATTTACTGCATTCTTTAATTTTTATTAATTATGGACTAAGCATAATCATATTACAATTTTAATTGTGTAATTGTACATGTTAATTATGGACCATTTATAGGATGGTTTAATATTAACTAGTTACGGGCCCATGGTTTTATCTTCTCCCTTGCTTTTGTAAGCCCATTTGACCAAAGCCCAATTGTTCGCTTGTGCTATCTTTCTCTCTCTCTCTCACTATATATATATACGTAAATAAAGCCCTAGAATTTTTAAGGAGTTTTTGTAGAACACGTTTGGGGGAGGAGGAAAAAGCTATCTTCAACCCTAGCTTTTCTTTAATCTCATACCTTGCAAATTTGGGACACAAATGGTAGCCAACAATTTCAGATTCATGCCAGACATGTTTTCTATACACTATGAATAATATGCCTCTTTGTCCAATTAAATTTATTGTTTGTAATGCATTTATTAGGTCAATTGATTGTTGATCAATTGTTTTTGGATCAATAGATGCTTTCATTTTTACAAATAATCTAGAAATTGCTATCAATTTTATTTTTCTACATTTTCCGAGTTTGTTCAGGTATGTCACAGTTAAACAATTTTTTTATAAATGTTATAATTCCAAAATGGAATCAATGGTTTCAATGATGAGTTTTTGGGCATGGCTTCATGTGGTCTAACAACCTTTTTAACATACACGAGCTAATCTTATTCAATGGGGGCAGTGGTGGGTCGACTCGTCAATCATCAACAATCAATTATATTGCATCATTACCACTTATGATTTAGGTAACCCTGAAACAAAATCCATGGTAATATTCTCATACTTCCATTCAAACATAGAAAGGGCTTGCAACTTTCCCCCAAGTTGTTGATGCTCAACTTTCACTTGTTGACAGACTAAACATTGTGTTATAAACTCTGCAATATCACATTTCAGTCTAGACCACCAATCCATTTGCTTCATATCACTATACATTTTCATTCCCCTAGGATGAACATTAAATTTAGAGTTATGGAAATCATTTAAGAGTTCTCTCCTTAATCCCTCAACGTGAGGAATACACATCCTATTTTTGAACTTCAAAGTATCATCATCCATCAATACAAAATCAAAATTTACCTCACTTCTCCCCTTATCCATGATGGCTACACTATGATCATCCTCAGATAGACTTAATCTTCCCACTAGGTATGGCTGCACATTAAAATAAATAATAAAACTTCCAGGTTCCAAAACTGAACTTGAGCTTGTAGGCCTTTTAAATTAGAAAACAATTGAGTTTGCTTTGATCTCATAAAGTTACACATATCCATATGACTTTCGTCAAGGTGCATCGACAACTACATTTGTCTTACCAAGATGATATAAAATGCTATAATCATAGTCTTTAAGGAGTTCAATCCACATTCTCTGTCTCATATTTAAATATTTTTGAGAGAATAAATATTTCAAACTTTTTTGTAAGTGTATAAACTTACATGTCACCATATAAGCAAAGTGCCTCCAAATCTTAAGTGCCAAAACCATAGCTACCAGCTCTAAGTCATGAATGGGATAATTTTGCTCATATGGTTTCAATTGTCTAGAGGCATATGCCACCACTTTCCCATGTTGCTTGAGCACACAACCCAAATCTTGAAGTGATGCATCACTATAAACAAAAAAAATCCTCCCGAACTAGATGGAATAGCCAACAATGGGGCGAATATCAACTTCTTCTTCACCCTCAACCGCCTAACACCTCTTGCTCCACACAAACTTAGCATTCTTTTGAGTGAGTATAGTAAGTGATAGGAAAATTTTGGAAAATCCTTAAATGAAACATTTATAATATGCAAAAAACTTCTAGCCTCAAACACTATGGTAGGTCTCTTTGAACTCAACATTGCTTTTACATCGCCTATGTCTACTGAAATTCCATCATTGGAAACTACATGACCAAGAATTTTTTTTTGATCTAGCAAGAACTCACATTTCTTAAGCTTAGCAAGAATTTGGTGCTCCTTTAAAGTTTGAAGAACAACATGTAAGTTCTTCTCATGCTCTTCTATATTCTTTGAATACACTAGAATATCATTTATGAAGACCTTCACAAATTTATCCAGGTAAGATTTAATAACCATATTCATTAAATCCATAAAAGTTGCTAGGGCATTTGTCAAACCAAATGACACACTAAACACTCATGATGTTCTGCGTTTAGACAAAGCAAATTTTTAATATGTTCACCCTTAACCCTAAGTTGATAATACCCAGATCTAAGATCTATCTTAGAGAAAACACAAGACCCTTGTAATTTATCAAAAGATCATCAATCTGGGAAGGAGGTGGTTTGGTGCTCTTAATTACTATCTGTCAACTCCTTGGAAATCACGCACCAAGTCCCACGCTTCTTAAAATATCACTGAGCTCCCTAAGGTGATACATTGGTCTAATAAAACCTCTATCACATTTCTTACAACAGCTTTAGCTGAAGCCATCTTCTCAAACCTCTATTAAAACTAGTGACTTTGTCTTCTTCTACTTTGCTGGTCTGACACCCTTATCTCGGAAATACTTGGCTTTTTCTATGTTTAAACACCTTGAGGATACTAGATCTACATCTCTTGTGTTGCCCATGTGCTTTGGATTTCATTCCTGGCACGTCTTTAAGAGGTACTCTACCACTTCTAAATTGATTTCCAACTTATAAAGAGAGGGCTTATCCTTCAAGAATGGACTCCAACCCTCTTGAAAACAAAAGGCTTTGCGTTCCTTAATAGATATAAGGTTGTTGGCAAAACAGGACAACTAAGTGAACATAGTCTCAGACCGCAATTGTGATATTGCCCCATCTTAACTATATGAACTTGGATTCCTTTTGGCTATGAACACTCCTTAGAAAGTATTTGTTGAAGAAGAATTCCTTTAACTTATCCCATACTAATGGTTCTTGACTCCCCAAAAGTCTCTTCTCCATCCTCCACCAATGTTCTACCTAGCCACCAAGCATAAAAGTAGCAAACACAACCTTTTGTTTCTTAGAGCAATTCAAAACCTCAAAGTACTTTTTAAGATCAAGAATCCATGATTCCACCACTATTGGATCAGACTCTCCTTTAAAAGCAAGAGGATTAAACTTCTTAAACTACTCAAAGGTACTCCCACTCGTCATAAATGACTTCCCTGTGTTTGATTCCCGATAACCTGAGCTTGTGCTTTAGTAGCTGGAGCTTGAATTTCTACAGCACGTGTTTGAATCTCAATCAATCTTTCCCAATTACTTAGCATCTGAGCTATTCATTCAACTGTTGGAGGAGGTGGCTCCACTTGTTCAGTGACCCTAGGAGGGATATTCTGGTTTTTAGTAGTTCTAAAAGGTGCATTATCCCTTGATGCCTCACTATCTTGAGAAGAAATGGTGCTTCTTAGAGGTATAGCAACCTATCATCTGAAGACATATTAGAAAGAACAATAGAAAGATATGAAGGTAGTTTTTAAATTAAACAAATAATAATAATAATAAATAATTCTCGTTACTCAATCTAATACAATCCATGTACTTTAATAATCTACAACATCCTATCCTTGTGCTTTGATACCATTTTGTAACACCTCAACTCGAACTAAGGGCATTATTTACCAATTCACATATAAATAAAACCCTACATGTAAAAGTGACACTTCAAAATATTTTTCAAATTATGAAACATGAAGCAAAGCTGAGTTCGTTAAATACCTTTTCTTTACTTTAAATTTTTGGTAGAAACTTTATCTTATTTATAGTGATGATGTAATTTTTGTCGAATGTGTCAAAAATAAAATGATTTCTAAGTTATGATTATTCATTGAAATTATGAAAATAAAAATTAAAACAAAAACAAAAACAATGTTTGAGATAGGAAACTAGAGGGAAATGTGCACTAATACCCTCAACGTTTGGCCCTATGTCAAATCTAGTCCTTAACATTTTTTTGGTTTAACCATGCCCTCAACATTCTTGTCGTGACATAATTATGCTCCTCTGTTAATGGAAAAGCAAGATGGACAAACGGGGAGTTAATTTACTGTGCTAATGTGGCATCCTCATGTTTGTTTGTTTGTTTGTTTTTTTAAGGTACATGGCAGCTTTTCACATGGTTTTTTTAAACCCCTAACATTCTTTGGACAAAAATGCCTTTGATTCCAATACCAATTCCCCTCTATACGCCTGAAACCCTAAAAATTCAATTTGAAGCTTTTTTTTTTGGGCCCTAATATGTGAATATGAAAATTAGGGGAAAAACCCTAAATTTTCTCTAGTTCTCAACCCTTGATAATATTTTTCTCTCTATTTATAGCGAGTGTGGTCATTCTAAGTTGCTTAGTGGTTCAATTAAAGTGATAGAAAGGAGAAAGAAACCCAGATTCTTCATGCCACACCCAACCCTCGGAAGATCAAACATTTTAATTCATCGATTCAGTTCTAGAAATAGGCACTTCGAATGCAAACAACACAAACATCATTAACATCAACATCAACACCATGGCAGTTAGCAGTAGCAGCAGCATCACCAACAACATAGCAAAGATGGCAGTGTCAACAACAACTTCATCGTCTTCGTCACCATTCTCCTCGACTCCGAGCCGATACAAAAACCAGAAGTGCTGTGATTGGAACACCTTCGGGTAGTATTTGAGAAACCACCAGCCTCAACTGTCCCTCTCCCATTATAGTGGCGCATGTCTTGGAATTGTTGTGCTACCTTGACCAATTTGGAAATACCAAAGTCCATACCCAAATGTGCCCCTTTTTCGGCCACCCAAACCCTCTCACTCCTTGCCCGTGCCCTATCTACCAAGACTAGGTAGCCTCGACACCCTCATCGACCTCCTCCTTGTTGTCTTTGAAGAGCACGGTAGCAAACCTGAAGCCAACTCCTTTAGAGCTAGCGCTGTCTGACTCTACTTACGTGAGGTTAGAGAGTCTCAGGCCAAAGCAAGTGGGAATGTTTGGTGGCGCTGGCCGGGACCAAAATATTAAGGGTTATAATTTAACATAGGGCCAAACGCGAGGTATTAAAGGCACTTTTTACCCTAAGCTAGGAAAACAAATAAGAAATGACAAAAGGCATTGTCTCTATATGAGGATGACAAAAGGCTATCCCCACCACTATTCCAATTGCAAGTGGTTTCCAAAAAAGAAAGAAATCATGCAACTATTGACTGCACAAATAGCAATTCTTCCAAAATGCAACCCTGTTTACATGACTTATAAATTGGCATCATCTCATTATACCCAATCTTTTTCACTAATTTAATTTTATTTTAATTTTAAAATCATTTATGGGGGTGTTCTAAAATTTTATCTTATTGATGAAAAGTATATTAAAAAAAGAAAAAAAGAAAAAAAGAAAGTAGGATTGACCCTTCCCATGCAAAAAGCAGAGTAGTTCTAGCATAGACTTTAATAGTGACAACATCAAGGAGTTGGGTCCATGAAATGAAAGAAATATTAATTTATTTCTAGTTTTCTTGGTGAAGAGAAGAAATGGAAGGATGGATGCTAAGAGAGAGAAGGAGAGAGAGGAGAGAGAAAGAGCATTGGGGGCATAAACTTATAAATGGGGGGCCTATCTAGGATTGAAATTCCTAATTTCAAAATTAAAGTTCCCTAATTTCAAATTCCAAGTCCCCTAATTTTCAATCTCATATTTTCAAGTTTCCAATTTCAAATTTACAATTTCCCAATTTAAAAAACAACCTCAGGCTGCGTGACCTCTCACCTGAACTTGAGCTTTTCTTTGGCATGTTGTAGTTTGTGCATTGATAAAGAATTTCAGTTCGTCTATCGGTGGAAATTACTTAAACGTAGTTCTATGCTCTATAGACTTTTGCCTTGTTGAACATTCCTCAGCTTTACAGCTTGAGATTTAAACTTTGTCATGGCTGTAACTTTCTTAGGTTTGTTTCTTTATGAGGATTCTTGTGCCGTGTCCATGGTCAACTCGGGGCTCCCATCCTTACTGTATGTAATCCAATCATGTGCTCTTTCTTCCTTGATCCGTGCTAACTTTGACATCATTTTTTTCTTTGCAATACTCCCTCCTGTGCTTAGGCCAGAGTTTGCACGTTCTAAAGCATCTTCTTCTCCACCTAGTTTTCTTTTTCCATTGAGATCAGCAACCAAACTACTTCTTGGAAAGAAGTTACGACCTATAGTAAACTCGACCAAATCATGGTCAAGGGCTTCAGATGGATGGGTTGCATGGGTTACTAGGTTGGCTCCGCATTTTGTGAGGACTTTTGAATTGCATCGGGATTGAGCTGCTCATCTCTTACCATCAGAAATACTTCACTTGACGTGGAATTGATGAGTGTTTTACTAAAAATCTGGTCCAAGAGTATTAACTCTTTCTTGCTCTCTTTTGGCCCCATGTCCACCACATTGAGAGATATTATCATTCTCACTGGCCTACCTATTCGAGGTAGCCATGTGTCAGGCTTGGTTTCGATATTCGTGACTTTCTCCCTAGCTATATGAGGTTTCCTTTACCACTCAAACTTCGTACTCTGCCACTATTTGGAAATGGCATGACATCACTAGGATTCCATCTAATACTAAGCATGTCGAGTTCTTGTGGGTTCTCTTATGCATCTCTTAAGCAAGTATACGCTTGTCACGTAATACAATGTACAAAATGTACAAAGATCGATCCATAGGGAAATTAGAGATGCTAAGTACCAAAATTAGAAAAATTCCTATCCAAACTGTCAATTGTGATATCAAAATGGAAATTAAACTAAACTAATGAAATCTCAATTTAACAACTGAAGTTCGCAACTAAGGGATACCAAGAGATGAAAAATTCCTTGGGCATTTGATGCAATTGGACAATCCTCTTATATCTAAGTCAAAATTCTTCTCTATTGTTTCATGAAAATTCTTTTGAAGGCGACTCTTGTCTAATTTAATTATAAGCCTCTCCCGAGGTCGAATAACCTACTAACTAACACTAGGTTTTTTGCTTCTCAACTCAACCCCATGCATTAGAGATGCGACCCAAGAATCTTACACGCCTCCTAATTACCAATAATTTCTACATTACCAAGCTAATTAGGTTAATTCATTTATGCCAAATTTCTTATTCCCTTCTCAGATCTTGTAAGAAACAACTCACCATGTTGAGATTAGCTAGAAAGCAACATGCAAATAACACCCAAGCATGAATTAATAGGCCAACAATCACATAGAAATAATAGAAAATGGAAAATTAACCTTTAAATGTAAGCTTCATGTCCAACATACAACCAATACCCTAGGCTATGAAATTAACATATGATAGAGGTTGGGTACATCACAAATCTAGGATAAAACATGAGAAAAGAGAAAGAAGAAACTCTAATGGCCATGGTGAGTCTTCACTCTTCTTCTCCATATCTCTAGTCCTTCTCTCAAGCTTGAGGGCTGCTGCCAAGCCTCCTCTATGGCCCCAAATTGTCACTTGTTTAAGAACAAGAGAGGAGAAACCATATGGAGGGTTTTCTCCCTCAAAAGATCTGATCTCCAACCCCAAAGGGCTGATTTGGTCCTCTCATATCCCTCTCCCGAACCCTAGAACGTGTCCCTCGTTATATTTGTCTTCAAAAATGGCTGATATGGGCTGTACGTGTTGCTGGGCTGCGCGGTAAACCCGTAGCATCTTCGTTTGTTTCTCTTCTGGTTCGTCTCGGTGAACACCTTTTGGTCATGACCATAGATTGCAACTTCCATAACTTCTTCTTTTGGACTCCAAATTTGGTGTTCTTGGTACCGTTACGAAGCCCTTGAATTCTATAATCTATATATGGCCAGAAATAACACTTTAGAAATAATTATAAATACTTAATTTATGAAATTCTACAACTGTTCACTTTTGAGCTCTCTTCTCTTCTTCCTTCAACTTCTAAGAGTAATAACTTGATCATTTGAAGTCCAAACTGAGTGAATAAAGTGTTCTTGGAAATATTGGGACTCAACCATCCATCCATATAAATATTGTATCAATTTGGGATCATCTTGCAGTTGGAAACATCAAAACATAGTAGCTACTGTTGTGTGTGTAATTTGTTGATTTTTTGGGTTTTTTCGCTCCTTTTCGCGCAATTCCACCAAAGGGTTGACCTAATCATAAAGATGAATATTTAGAGCATTAGGACTCTTATTTAACAAAAAAAAAAAACTAAAAATCTTGATAAAACATAGGGATAAAATGAGTATTTAAGATATTCATCACCCGTGGCAAAGACACTTTCTCTAGATCAGCCTTATGCCTTAGGCACTTTACTCTTAGCCTCAATTTATCAGGCCATGAGTAAATATGTTTCTGATAAGCCTTACCATAGAATTGGTAGTGCCTTGTGGTTCGTACAAATCTAGTTATTTGCATATTTTCCAGAGCTTTCAGGGCAAGGAACCTACCTCTTATAAGACTTTGGGACTTCATGTCTACAATGACCTTTGATGATCTCATGTCCTTCTTAGGTTGGGCAGATCAAGCATTGGTGCACTTATTCTTGAGGCTTGATTATGTACATATCTCAGCATGGAATACGATTTTGGCTTCATCTTAACCATATTTTCATGACTTTGAGAGTCCTGTGGCCTCTACTAGTGCCACTTGTGGAGTACTTATTTCAGGAGGTTGCTTCGCCTTTTCATCTTCACTGTTTGCATCCTCGGCTAGTCTATAGCCCTATCTCCCTTGTATTTGGGCCCGCCAGTTTGGTTTTCAGCAGTTTATTCCAGCTTTACCTCCTTTGCTTTATGTCTAACTAGATTTAGAGTTTGTACAGGAACTGGTTAAGGCATATCAAACTCTTTCATGCTCCATTGGGATTAACTCTTTATCCATAACTCAATCAATCCTTCTCTACTTGGTGGAATATTAGATTTGATAAGCTCCTCAATTCTTGCTCGCCCAATATAGATAAAAGAATCATTTGCTGCATTTTATTCATAAATTTACCTCATCCTGATTTCCTCATTTTTTTTTTTTTTTCCATGATTGACTTGTAGGTTTACCAAGAAACTTAAGATGGTAGAGGAGAAGAACATTGCTTCCAGTAGTCGGCCTAAAAAGTCAAAGCTTCCTGAAGATGTAAGGAGTTCTTCCAACCCACGACGGTCGTCTCACAGACCAGCCTGTCAGTTTGATTTCTCCAATATTGTTGATGATCCCATTGAGGTTGAAGAATAGAAAGATCCCTCTGAGAATAGTGAGCAAGGGTTAGCCCTTGGAGAATAAGCCTCGAGTGAAGATGATTCCTAGGATATTAGTAGTGCACCTGATGAGACAGAGATAGTAGAGGGCTCTTTGGACGAAAGGGCCACCACCGTTGGAGAAGGCCAGTATGAGCATACTTCTCGGCCTATTCCATCTCCGGTTTGTTCTTCACCTTTATCTTTCTCTTGTATTTTTCTGCTTCCTCATTTCATTTTCCATTTTTCAGTTTAATAGATAAGCTTTCCAAATAAAGGTGGAGATGGATTTGTCTTTCTTGGACCGGACTGATTTCTAACTCCCACCTAAGGCCCTCTTATCGACTTCCAAACGTATGCAACCTCGCGACTACTATGAGCCATTTTCTTGGCTTGGATATGCTTTCCTTATCTATCATCCAAAAGGATGCTTTTTGTGCAGCTTTGGTGGTGTTAGCATCGGCTTCCAAATTGCCTCAGTCCAAGGTTTTCATTTTAGATGCCTTAACTCAAACTTCTTCTGTTTTCCCTGCATTGGATCGTGCTATGAAATCCAACATGGAGATCTCCTCCAAATTGGATGCCTTAAAAAGTCAAAAGATAGAGTTTGAGCAGGCCTAACTTGCAATTAAACAAGCTACCAAGTGGTTGAGTGAGCTAGGCATTGAATATGATGCTCACATAGAGCGTATCAGGGCCTTAGTTGAAGAATTGGAGAAGGAGAAGGAGAAGCTTACCTCTTTGGTGAAGCAGGGTGAAGCCGTAAAGGCTCAACATCTTGAGTATTTACAAAAAGTCGAGTCTTTAGGTCAATTCTTAGCTTCCTGATACAAAGAGACAACCAAATTGCTTCAGAATTACATGAAATTGATGTATCTCGCCAGTATTGCCTAAGATACTGGGATTCTCTCAATTCTTTTTATTTCTCCATGATATGACTTTGACATTTTTGAACAATCATGAACTAATAAGACCTTGACTTGAGAACTTTGTTGCCTTTTGCTTGGAAATTTTCAATTGTAAAGCCTCTTTCTTGCACATGCTTCTTTGTATCATCTTCTTTGTGCTTTTGTACTCCACAACCTATGATGACAAATGATTGTCTTAAAGCTATTATATTCCCTTTCGAACCCTTGCTATGTGGCTATTGGCCTACCATTTTTTTCTTGGTGGAAAGAGGAGAATTAGAGATGTACTTGATTTGTTATTGGAGACACTTTGAGAACTACACTGCACCCGCGCACTTACAGCCATGACATTGCATTAGTTAATCAAGGTGGAACTAGACCTACCTTTTTATGTGAGTTAAATGTCTATGGAATGAATTGCAGAAAAATCACTGAACACTAGCACACGTACACTTACAGCCATGACATTGCATTAGTGGATCAAGGTGGCACTAGACCTACCTTTTGAAGCGTGTTGATATTTGTTGAATGAATTGTGGAGAACTCATTGAACACCAGCACACACACATTTATAGCCATGACATTGCATTAGTGGATCAAGGTGGCATTAGACCTACCGTTTGATGTGTGTTGATATTTGTGGAATAATGTTGTAACTTTGTTATTGATTAAAAGTGGTCTATAGACCGACTTTCTTTATATAATGCTAGAGAAAACAGTGGCTAAAAAGCCTACTTTTCTCCAAAACATAGAATAGAATAAGGTGCTATGCTAGAGAACTTGAATGTTTGAGAAAACAGTGACTAAAAAGCATACTTTATTAAAAAACATAGAACATTCCCCTAACATTACCCCTTTAAAGGCCATGGAATGGGCCTAATTCTTTTGGGAATTTTTTACAATTTCCCTTATGGTAGGTGTAATACCCCAAATTATGCCCTACCCGTTCTATAACATGATTAGGGTATAATAAAAGTAAATGTATCTTTTTTTGGAATTTAAATGCTAAGTGAGAAAAATAAAATAAGAAAAACCCGAGATTAATCCAAGAGGCAAGGGTAAATTATGAATTTACTAATTCAGACCTAAGGGTCATAACATAATAAGATTAGGTTAAATGGAAATATGAATAACTTGATTTGCAACAGAGGGAGTTAGCGGACCTAATAGCAAAAAACCCAAAGTAATATTAAATTTGTATGAGGCCAAACATGGCCTTATTGAAAGGCAAAATATCTCATTTTGTCTAAAATGATAAATGATCGTAAGGAGAAGAGAGAAAGAGAAAAGAAGAGAGGATGAAGAAGAGGAGAAGAAGAAGAAGAGAAGAGAAGAAGGAAGAAGGAAGGAGAAAATAAAAGCAAAGTTATGGAACTTGTTAGGAACTTTTGTATAGATTTTTGTATGGATTTTGGTATGAATTTTTGTATGGATACTTGTTTGGGGGTTTGGAATACCTCTTTTTGTGTAGACTCCTTGTTTGGAATGGTTTTTTGGTTTGGTTGTGGTCCTCAATGGAGGAAAATTTGTATAGAGAAAATGTTGGGTTTTAGGGGAGATGTTGTCCCTTTTTTTTAAACCCATGTTTGTTTTGGCCATAAATTGGCCATTACTCATCCAAATTGAGTGATTCAAATTTATGGGTAAACTATACTTCTATAAGAACAAATCTCCCTGAAATAGGTGTATGCAAATTTGGACCCTAGGGTACCCAGAAAATTCGTCAAAGTGAAGCTCTGTTTCGGGTCAATTATGATACAGTTTTGGATTTCAGAGCAGTTTTGGTATTTAGGCCATAAGTTGAGTTTCACTCATCCAAATTGTGTGATTCAAATTCATGGGTAAACCAAACTTCTAGGAGAACAAATATTTATGAAATAAGTATATCCAAATTTGGACCTCATTGGACCTAGAAAATTTGTCAAAGTAAGGGAACAATTCAATCCCTGAAATCTGTCTCAAAACAGTCCCTTGAACTAGAGTAATTCCGGTTGTTTAAATCATAACTTGAGTTATACTGGTCCAAATGAGGTGATTCAAATTTCTGTACAAACTAGACATATGGGAGAATAACTTTCATGAAGAAAGTATAGTCAAATTATGTCTTTAATATTCCCAGAAAATTTTCAAATATAAGACACAATTCCATATTATGTTCTTGGAAATTGTCTAGGAGCAGTTCGGAATGTTTAGACCATATCTCCCAAATTAAAAGTCCAAATGATATGATGTTTGAACCATAAGAAACTTAAGACATATGGGTATATTGAGTTAGAATATCACTTTCTCTAAATAACCTGCCACAGTGGATCAACAATTGTAGCCGAAAAATGGACTTGGGAGCCGCCTAGAACTTTTCAAAGTGCACTGGTTGCAAAACCTAAAATTGTATAAAGGTTATATAATTGCATTGTTATATGAAATAATGCATCATAATAATATGATCATGATAACATGTGTTATGAAAGTTAAAGAGAATACACGTATAATTTTGTTATATGAAAAAAATTACAGTTAAATGCTTATTAGAGATTATTTTATAATGAATATCTCATAAGTATACATGATATTATGAGATATCTTTTTCTAATACCTAAAAGATTGTTAAGAAAACATAATAAACCGAAAGTGTCCCGCTATGATCGTAGTTTGATAGATAGGCATCCTATAGGGATACAAGCATCGCAAAGATACGCTTTATAGATATCGAGGCCCCGCTGTCAGATGACAGATCCCGCTTCTGATCATTATAGCGCCTCGCTTTGGGTCATACAGAGCAGGAGATCACCGGCTCGCACAAAGGATAGTACCTTCGAGCAATATTACATTTCTTTCCCCATATCCACTTCTTAGGTTTATGCAGGCATGAAACATAAAAGCAAATGACAAGTATACACAAATGAGATGTATATGTTATATGACATGATATGAGAAGCATAGCACTGCTATGTGATGATAGTATATGGTTATAAGAACAATAAGTAAAGTGTAAGATGACACGAAAAGTATATGTAAATGTTATATTTGTCATAAGTATATGCATATATCTATAGTGAGATGATTCTTATTAGGGTTGTCTTGATTTATTATTCTACTCAAGCTATGTTTAGCACGGTGTTTCATCCATATAGGTAATGTAAGAGGAAATCGAGGATGTGAAACTGCGATCAACAATCAAAGTCAACACATCTCTAGGTACCTACTGAAAGACCATTTCGTCTAATGTGTATGTATTTTTGTTTCTTTTGTAAGCAATGTAAATATTGTAAATGTTGAACACTTCCATATATGGAGCTTATATATATTTTGTAATCCGCTGCTACATAATATATTACAAGTTAAATGTTTAACATTATATGAATTAACAAGCTTAAAGTTTATAAGTTTATAGTAAAAAGGAAAAAAATAGAAAAATAAAAAATGACACCCTCACTTGACAACGTGTGTCGAGTTGGGGGGGCATCATACTTAGTGGCATCGTGAGCTCTGTGTTAAAGTGCTCGAATAGAGTATATGATAGAAAAACATGTGTTTATTAATTTGTTGACTAATGTGAATGTCCTTGTGTTTTGTATAGATGGATCATCCTCCAAATCCAATTGAAGAAGCAGTTGAGAGTGTTAACCCAGGAGATCAAGGGTTTCCTGCTTCGGATCCTTCTGAATCTGTCAAAAGTGAGAATCATGCCCCAGCCGAGCCAAATGAAGCCTTGCTAAGGATATCTCAGGACATGGCTTGGGTGTTGGAGAGATTGACATCTCCGAAAGCCCCGATAGATATGGTAAGAAGACATGGAGCTGAGGAATTCCATGGGTCAAAATGGAAGAGTTCTATAAAGATGAATTCTGGTTGGAAAAGCTGCAAAGAATGGTGGAGGAGGTGAGATGCCCTCCTGATCAAAGAGTGACATGTGCGCTCTATTGCAAGGCAAGAGCCAGGATTAGCGGAAGCTAGGGCTGAGGAGTCCGAGGGCCTTCCTGTGATCCCATACCATGGGAGTTTTTCATTCAAGAGTTTAGGCTAAATATGTCTCCGAGTATGTAGCCAGAGACTAAACGAAGGCTCCGAATATGAAGCAAAGGAACTTATTAGCAAGGTAATATGAGAAAGAATTCAGCTATCTTAGCAAGTACGCACCAACTGTCCTAATTATGCATTTTTGGTGTAGTAATGAGTGATGGACTAAATGAGTCCATAAAAAGATATATGGCGCTTGTGACAATACTCCAGCAAGTAAATGTCTATCAGTTTGTTCAAGTGGCAATGAAAGTGGAGAAATATAAGGCAAGCAGTAGAGAAAGATTTATGGAAGATTTCTATATGAGCTTCTTCCCCTCCTCTTAAAAAGAGCCAGAGAGTCCTAAGTCGAAGTTAGCACAGGTCCTATTTACAAGAGGTAGAAGACAGGGAAGTATAGTGGTGCCTAGTTCTGGTAGAGGTGTTTCAACTAGTCAAGGAGAAGTCCCAGGGTGCCTTCATTGCCATAAACGACATTTGGGCGTGTGTAGATTATTGACAGGAGGATGTTTCAAATGTGGAAGCACTGAACACTTGATAGCGAATTGTCCCCGAGAGTCAGGGGATAATAGGAGTTTGCAAGGTAATGGCAGAGGGAGATATGTTACACCACCTTCAACTCGAGATCGAGGTAAGGGTCGAGGTGGCCCGATTCAGCATAGGGATACGGAGGTGGCAATGTCGAGACAAGGATCGTCCCATGCCTGCTTCAAGAGACGAGCTTATGCTATGAAGGCTCGTGGAGGGATCGTGGATTCTCCCCAAGTGGATTGGCTGTATTTTCTCTCTTTATGATATTGAGATGCATGCTTGATAGACCTTGGCTCTACCTTATCTGTATATCTATGCTAAACATGTGTTTGATAGAATGCCACGCAGAGCAATTTACCATATGATATGCTTGTTACTAGTCCCCTAGGACATAGTGTCAGAGTCTGCCGAGTGTATAAGAACTGTCACCTAATGACTCATGATAGAGAGTTTTCTGCTGATCTACTTGCTTTGCCATTTCATGAGTTTGATTTAATTTTGGGAATGGCTTGGGTATCCAAACACAGGGCCATAGTTGATTGCATAAGAAAATAGTAAGTTTAAATGTTCTAATCTGCCGAGGTAACAAAGATATGTACCACCTAAGCCTTGTCAAATGTAATTTCACCATGCCCACATTGTTGAGGAGTTGCAGTTTCCTTTTGGCTTTGGTGCTTAACCTCTAAAAGAGTGTCAAATAGAATCTGAAAATATTCTAGTTGTGAAGATTTTCCATGTGCTCCCAGATACCCGGTATTCCAATTCTGTAAGAGAAGTGGATTTATCTTATTGAGATTTTTTACCTGAATAGCTCATACTCAGGCACCATACACGGCTCCAAATCGAGTTGAAAGAGCTAAAGATTCAATCATAATAGCTTCGGATAAAGTGTTTATCCAACTCAGTTTCTCACTTAGTGCACCTGCTTTGTTCAGAAAGAAAGATGTCACTCCTATGGATGTGCATGATTATCGACCACAAGGTGACAAAGGAAAAACAAATACCTATTACTAAGAATTAGCATCCGCTTTGATCGGTTTAAAAGGGGGCAGGTGTCTTCTCAAAGATAGACCTCTACCATGTACTATCAAATTAAGAGGAAAGATGTCGATGTGTCGAAGACAACATTTAGAACCTCGATATGGCCATTATGAGTTCTCGTAATGTCATTCGGGTCGACTAATGCACCTAAGATTCATGGATTTGATGAATAGGTAGTTTTAACCCTATTTAGATCAATACTAGTCGTGGTCTTATTGATGATATATTGGTATATTCCAGAGATGAGCAGGAGCATGAGCAACATTTAAAAATAGTTCTACTGACTTTGAGAGAGAAAAATTTGTATGCTGTTTAGCAAGTGTGATTTTTGCCAAAGGAAGTTTCATTCCGGCCATATTATGTCTACCTAGGTATAAGAGTTAATCCTTACAAGATTAGCCGTGGTGAATTGGAAACCGCCCCGAAGTGTTACCGAAGTGAGAAGTTTCTCAATGCAGCAAGATATTATAGAAGACGGCGGCTGATTCTATCATACCTTCTCCGCCTACTAAATTTCTCAGAAAGGAGTAAAGTCGGAGGTCGATAAACAATGAATAGTTTTTAATAGTTGAAGAACGTTACAGCACCAAAGATGATACAACTACCTGGGAAAAGAGTACACCTTATACGATGCTTTTCAGGTATCGCTCGGGGATGTTAATGCAAAGATGGGAAAGTAGTGGTTTATGCATCCAGGCAGTTGAAGCCACATGAACAAAATTGTCCCACTCATGACTCTAGAGTTACCGTGGTAGTGGTTTACGGAAAATATGGCGACACTACTTATATGGTGAAAATACGTAATTTATATTAGACTATGCAAAGTCTGAATATTTGTTAACACGTATGAGATTAATTTGAGACAACTGGAGGTGGTTGGAGTTGTTTAAAGATTATGATCGCATATACTACCACCCCGAAAAGCTAACGTGGGTAGCGTATGCCCAAGTAGAAAGGCAATGGCAAATGAGCACATGTCGCAGCTGAATGGAGAATATATCTAATGGTTTTATATTAGCTCAATTAGTGCCGCTGTACTCTGTTTTAAAGCAAATGATTATAGATGCCTGGGGAAAAATGATGAAGATACGTAAAAGGTATGATGGTCGAGATGGTGATAAGACTGATTTTTCAATAAAAGAAGCTGTGTTTAGCTTCAAAACAGACAGGTGCGATGATAAAGAGCTAAAGAAAAAGTTACTATTTGAAGCCTATAATAATGATATTTACCATGCATCCCGGGAGGTAATAAGAGTACTGTGGATTTGAAACAAACATTATCGTGGAAAGGAATGAAAAGAGATGTGACAGAGTACGTGTCTAAATGTTTGACGTGTCAAAGAAGTCAAAGCTCGAACACCTCAAGTTCTAACAAATCATTTGAATCCCTCCCAATTTCAATGGAAGTGGGATAACATAATACGATTTTATCTGCTTCCATGCAACAAAAAACATTACTCACTGCGATTGTTGATAGCTCACAAAGTCGGTCTGCTTTATACCAATAGATTGACTATTCTATGGATCGACTAGCTAAAGGTATGTAATGAGATTATGTGATTGCATGGTGCTGTCTATTGTGTCCGATAGAGATCCGCGATTTACATCGAGATTCTAAAAGGAATTACACTTATTTTGGAACCAGCTAATCTAATATTAAGAGTTCACCCCATAGATGATGGATACCAAGAGGTTGATTCAAGTGCTCAAGATATGCTTCGGGATGTAATGAAATTAATCGAAGTTGGGATAGGGTATATCTATTAATAGAATTTTCCTATAACAATACGACTTAACTTGGTATTGGCATGGCACCATATGAGGCTTTGTATAGCCAAGGATGGTGAACTCCCAGTTGGACATAATTGAATGAGCATAAAGTGATTGGTCCAGACATAGTAAAGATACGTATAAAGTCTGTGTTATTCATATTAGTTATTCTACAGTGATCACAAACATGCCTTCGATTTAAAGGAAGACACGAATATGAAGTGGGTGATAAGGTCTTAAAAGTAATGTCAAAGAGAGGAAAATTCACATCGGTAAGAATGGGTTTGCAAAGTGGGTGCGGCAAGTGCAAGTTGTGTTCGAGGTTCATAAGGCCGCGTGATTCTTGAACGACCGAATTTACATATCAAGCTTCGCACTCTCCGTGAGTCGCTGTTTCATGATGTGTTCCATGTGTCTATGCTTCCTGAATACTGCTCAATGGAACTGATACACTACCAAATGCAAGAGATACAAGTACAGGCGGATTTGTCACATGATGAGGAGCCAAAGGCTATTCTAGCTCGAGAGATAAAACAATATGAATAAACAAGTACTGCTAAGGAAAGTGTTCGCAACACCATGCGAGAAGAAGCCACGGGGTTTTACACCATATGAGAGCGCTTGTAAACGCAACTCTTCGATTCAGGTATGAATTTCAAGAACGAAATTCTTTTTAAGGGAGGGAAAGTTATAATACCCAAAATTATACCTTGACAATTTTATAACATGATTAGGGTATAATAAAAGTAAATGTATCTTTTTTCGGAATTTAAATGCTAAGTGAGAAAAATAAAATAAGGGTAAATTAGTAATTTACCAATTCAGGACCTAAGGGTCATAACATAATAAGATTATAGGCTAAAATGGAAATATAAATAACTTGATTTGCAAATAGAGAGGAGTTAAAGGATCTAATAGCCAAAAACCCAAAATTAATACAAATTTGTATAAGGTCAAATATGTATCTATTGAGGGCAAACATCTCATTTTGTCTAAAATGATAGGGCCAAACGTGGAGGAGAGAAGATAGAAAAGAGGAAAAGAAGAGAGGGGAAAGAATAAATATGGTAATAGAAGAAGATAAGCAGGCTAAATAAGAAGGAAGGAGAAAATAAAAGCAAAGGTATGGAACTTGTTAGGAAATTTTAAAGTAGATTTTGTATGATTTACAGAATTTTATGGATACCTATTCGGGGGTTTGAACACTTTTTGTGTAGACTCCTTGTTTTGAATGGTTTTTTGGTTGCTATGGTCCTCAATGAGAAAATTTCAGATATAGAAAATGTTGGGTTTTAGTATGTCATCTTTTTTTAAACTCATGTTTTGTTTTTGCCATAAATTGGTCATCACCATCCAACAATGATTCAAATTTTAGTAAACTAACTTAGAAGAACAAATCTCCTCAAATAGGTGTGCACTGGACCCTGTGGAACGCACCACAAAGTGAAGCTTTCCGCTTTCTCAACAGCCCCACACAGCTTTTGGATTTCAAAGTGCGCTTTGTTATTTAGGCTATGTTGAATTCTCACTACATAATCCAAATTGAGTGATTCAAATTTCTGGTGAACAAAAGTTCTGAGAATGTATTACAAATAAAGATATCTCAAATTTGGACAACCATTGGACCTAGAAAATTTGTCAAAGTAAGGGAAATTACCCCACCAAATTGCCCCAAAACAGCCTTGAACTATACTCGGTTGTTTAAATCATAACTTGAGTTATACTGGTCCAAATGAGGTGATTCAAATTTTTGTACAAACAAGACATCTAGGAGAATAACTTTCATGAAGAAAGTATGATCAAATTATGTCTTTAATATTCCCAGAAAATTTTCAAATATAAAGAACATTCCAATAGTCCTCTGAAAATTGTCCAATACTGCAATGTTTTTTATCCATACTTCCCAAATTAAAAGTCCAAATGACATGATGTCTGAACCATAAGAAACTTCTAAGACATGTGGGTATATTGAGTTAGAAATCGCTTCTAACAACTCGCTTACAAGGTCAACACCAGTCGTAAATGGATCTGGGAGCCGCTAGAACTTTTCAAAAGTGCACTGGTTATGTGGAAACCGAAATTATATAAAGGTTAGTATAATTGTATTGTTATATGAAATAATGCATCATAATAATATGATCATGATAACATGTATTATGAAAGCAAAAGGAATACACGATAATTTTGTTATATGAAAAAATTACAATTAAATGCTTATAAGAGATTATTTGATAATGAATATCTCATAAGTATACATGATATTATGAGATATCTTTTTCTAATACCTAAAAGATTGTTAAGAAAACATAATAAAATTGATTGCCTGCGTATGACCGGGTAGTTTGATAGATAGGCATGTCTATAAGGATACAGTTGCTGCAGCATATAGTTTATAGATATCGAGGCCCCGTTTGGGTCGATGACATAAATCCCGTTTGGATCATTATAGCGGCCTCGTTTAGGTCATACAGATAGAGATCATCAAGCCACGCATAGCATAAGACTTCTGGGGTACATATGTTTTTTCCTATATCCACTTTAAGGTTTGGCGCAAGATGAAACATAAAAGCAAATGACAAGTATACGCAAATGAGATGTATATGATATATGACATGATATGAGAAGCATATCACTGATATGTGATGATAGTATATGGTTATAAGAACAATAAGTGTAAGATGACACCAAAAGTATATGTAAATGTTATATTTGTCATAAGTATATGCATGTATCTATAGTGAGATGATTCTTATTAGGGGTCGTCCACGAGTATTATTCCCACTAAGTTATAAGCTTAGCACGGGTGTTTCCATCCAGAGCTGCAGAGGAAACCGAAGGACAGGACAATCCGCATCAGCAATCAAAGTCAACACATCACTAGGTACCCACTAAAAGACCATTTCGTCTAATGTATATGTATTTTTGTTTCTTTTGTAAGCAATGTAAATATTGTAAATGTTGTACACTTCCATATATGGAGTTTGTATATATTTTGTAATCCGCTACTACATAATATATTACAAGTTAAATGTTTAACATTAAATGAATGAACAAGCTTAAAGTTTATAAGTTTATAGTAAACAGGAAAAAAATAGAAAAAAAAAATGACACCCTCGCTTGACATCGTGTGCCGAGTTGGGGGCGTCACAGTAGGGAAATACTTCTTCATGTATTTCCCATTAATGAACCTCTTGTGAGGCTCTCCTTGTAGGTTTGCTAACCAGTACGTGTTTTTAGGTAGTAATTGATGCACCTTGAAAGGTCCCTCCCAGTTGGGAGACCATTTTCTCAATTCTTTATCTTTGGAACGAACTGGTACTATAATCTTCTAAACA